>ML685916.1:235710-274000 GCA_007922175.1 Pelusios castaneus | reverse complement strand
GTGGTGATTTGCGTGGGTGTTGGGGATAGGGCAAAACCCACAATGGTAGGCGTGGAGTGTTAGAACAAAGATTAGGAGACGAACAGAGATTTATCCATAAGGAAGCAATCTTTCTCTCACCTACTTCGGGGGAGGATGACTGCTCACTAGCTGCTAGGGTCCTGCTCACAACACCCTAAACAAGGAATGAGGGACTTGGCGGGGGGCAGGAGGGAGGGAGATCATCTACAGGGTTCAGCACCCCATGGGACTGAAGAGGGGAGGAAAGATGGTTATCAACCTTCTGTAACTGTTGTTCATGCCATTTCAAGTAGGTGTGCGTGCACCATGTGCACAATCACTGGAAGTTTTTCCCTTCGTGGGAGTTATAGGGTCAGCTCTGGAGTCCCCTGGAGTTGTGCCTTCATGGCACCCTATATAGGGCCTGGCCAATCTCCCACCTCCTCAGTTCCATCTTGCTGATAGACTCCAACAGAGGGGTAAAGTGGGTGGGTCTTGGAATAGAAATGAGCAAAACATGTAAAGAACACCAGTTATAGAAAGTTAGTAATTGTCTTTTCTTCTTTGAGTGCTTGCTCATGAAGATCCCCAAGAGGTGACTCGCACACAGCACCAGAGGAGGAGGAGTCAGAGTTAAATGCACTGCTGATTGTAGTACCACTCCACCAGCTGCAATGACTTTGAATTGCTGAGTAATGGCGCAATGTGCCAGAAAAGTGCATATGGATGACTACGTTATGACACTACAGATGTTCTGGACCGGGACCTGAGATGGAACCAGAAGACCCTTCATTCTGTCTGCTATCGCTACAAAGAGTTGTGTTGTTTTCCTAAGCGGTTTAGTCCTTTAAACACTTAAGACCAAAGCCCATCTTAACATCCAGTGAATGAATCTTCTTCTTGGCTTCTGGCATGTGGTTTGGGTAGAAATACAGGAGAAATGTGTCTTGGCTCAAGTGAAACTGACACCACCTTTAGAAGGAAGGCTGGATATGGGCATGGGTGACCCTTATCTTTGAAGATCGTGTAGGGAAACTCAGATATGAGGGCTTTAAATTCTGAAACTCTTCTAGCTAAAGTGATGGCTATTAGAAACATTACCTTCTATGACAGGTAGAGGAATGAACATGTTGCTAATGGTTTAAATGGTGGTTTCGTAAATGCTGATAGAACTAGGTAAATATCTCATTGGGGAATTGGCTGACATGCCTGATGGTATAACCTGTTGAGATCCTTGAGGAAGTGCCCCACCATATGATTGGCAAAGACTGAATAACTGGCCACCCAGGGATGACAGGCCAAGATTGCGGCCATGTGGACCTTACTTGATGCCCTGATGCTTCAGACATAAAAGGTAGTCCAAGATAAAACTTATGAATGGGTGGAGTATCTTTCTGGATGGACTCTTCCATTTTGCCAGATACATGGCCCTGCTGGAAGGTTTCCTGCTGCAAAGGAGGACCTCTCTGATCTTTTCTGAACATTCCAGAGGGTTCAGCCATGGAGCATCCATGCTGTGGAGAGATTTTAGGTTGGGGTGTTGAAGGTGGACATGATCCTGAGTTATTAAGTTTGGCACCAGCAATAGACTGATAGGAGTTTTCTACCAAGAAATTGAGAAGCGTGGTGTACCAGCATTGGCCCAGCCAAGCGGGTGCTACTAAGATTACAGAGAACACTTCTCTCTTGATCTTCAGAATGTCTTTGTGGATTAACAGGATTGACAGATATGCATAGAACAGGTGGCATTGCCCACGGGATGAGGAATGCCTGAGCTGTGATTCTGGAAGGAGCAGAACTACATGCACTTCCTGTTAAATTCTGTTGCAAATATGTGTATGGGGGGAGATTCCCCCCTCCGGAGGATGTCATTCACCATGTCCGCATGGAGAGACCATTTGTGGGTGGAGAAAGACTGCTGAGGTGGTCTACAAATATGTTCCGAGACCCCTGGAAGGCAAGATGACCTACGTAAATTGCATAGCTATTCAAAGATACCACAGTTAGAAGGATTCCTGGCACTGGGGAGAGGAGTGATTGTATAGAACATCACTCTTGTATTGTCTGTTGTTACTGATATGCATTTTCTTGCCAGTTGAATACCAAAAGCTTCACAGGTTTGGCATACCGCCTTCAGCTCTCTCATGTTGATAGCTCTTCCCCGGACCAAAGGCCTTGGATCATGAGTCCTTCTAGGTGAACTCTCCAGTCTGTAGCTGGAGTGTTGATGACCAAGGTCAGGGAGAAGGATGATACGGAGAATGGGACCCTTGCACAGGCTGATTATGGGTTGAGCCATCAGTGGAATATTTCTTACACTGATGGGGGAACTGAGATTATCTTGTCTATGTGATCTAAGGACAGGCGTAAACTGAGGTTAGTCATGCCTTTAAAGGTCTAAGACATCCAGCCTAGCATGCTGGATCATGTATGTGCATGCCACTAGGTGCCTCTGTAGGTTCAGGCCGTTTTTGACTGTGGTGGTGGCATACCGTTTCCATTCTTCTATGATGGAGCACATGGTAGGAATCAAGAGTCTAGGAGGTAAGCCCTTGCATGGTTTGAATCTAGCACAACTTCTATGAACTCTTTTCTCAGAGTAGGAGTCAAAGTTGATTTCTGCAAATTGACCACAAAACCCAACATCGTGAAGGTAGACCTTATGACCCTTATGTTCGTTTGCACGTGTCCAGGGAGCAGCCCTTCATTAATCAAATCATCTAGGTACAGATATATTTTTACCTTCTACTTTCTAAGGACTGTGGCAGTGACTGCCATACACTTTGTAAACACTCTGGGAGCTGCCAAGAGGACAAACAGGGCAACCGTCAATTGGCACTGTGTCTGGTAGACTACGAAGTGAAGAAATCGTCTGTGTCTTGGGTGTCAGGTAATGTTCAGGTGTAATGTATAACATTCAGGTGTCCAAAAGCGTAGGCCACAGAATCAGCAGTTTGAGAGAGAAAGAAACAAAGAGTCAATAGCATAAAGATGGGAAAGGCCAAAAAGTTGTTACATTAGATAAGGTCAACTGACCAGTACAGAGGCGTGGTAAACTAGCTACAGAGAGGAGGGGGAGGATGACAGACCCCCAGCCCTCTGGCTAGATAACCGCAGCGAGAGAAAGAGGGTCAGAGAGCCTCTGACACCCTTCTAATAATCAGAAAAAAACAGCTGGACCCCAAAAGTGAAGAACACACCACGTCACTGCAATCTTTTGGGCCATAAAAGGAGGCTTGTTGGGGGAGGGAATTCGGAGTTATTTTGTCTGTTTATTCTGAGGCGAAGGGGCTCTGGGACTGATCACCCCACAGCACTCCCCACCGGGCCCAGCAGGATGTGAACGGGCCGCGTGAAAAGGAACCTTGAAGGCCTGGCCAGCTGATGGGGAAGAACATCAGACCAGCAATCTAATAAAGGACAGGTCAACTAAAGTAACAAGAGTCCAGAGTAGCGACTGGCTCTTAAAACACAAAGTTTTAAGGTTTTTCCCAGCTTTATGCTGAGACTCTTAAGTAAAGGAACAAAAACTGCATCAGCCTTGGGTTTGGAATTGATGTAGGAACAGGGGAAGGTATAGCATTTTGCTTTGGGTATAACTGTGCTAGCATTTCTGCTTCTCTCTGTGTGTGCTTATAGATGCTCTTATTCTATCAATTATAATGTTGTGTTGTGTTAGAGAGTGTGTATGATGAAATTATAAGCCAGTTACCAGGACTGAGACTATATCTTGCCCACAGCTGCACCAAAGCCCCCCAAAAGGCTATGAAAGCAAGGGTGGACAAGTGGATCCCCTTCTTGTGTAAGTGCATAAATGGGCACCCTCTGTGCTTGGTGTCCGTGCTGCTCTAACTCTGCTGCAGGGGGGAGGAAAGTGTGAATGGGGGATAACTGCTCATCAGGTCTGGGACTAAATCCTGGGTACCCTGGTATATAGGTGAACCCCATGACCAGCGGGTGTGAATGAGACCCCTATACAACAGCACAAAGAGTCCTGTGTGATTGTGTTTTACAGATGGGCTTGTGTTCTTGATTGCATTGGATTATGCGTATATTGGGCTCTGTTATGCTCTCTATGCCATGTGTTTAAAACCATACTGATGCAAAACCCTGAATCTGCATTCATGCAATAAGCAGCATTGCAGTTTAGAGAGTTGTGGATATTGGATGTTTATTGTACTGCTAATCACTGCCTTAACCTGTGTGATTGTAATCATAGTGCCTTAAATGTCCCATGCATAGTAAATAGACTAAAATAATTGTTAGCGGTGTTCTTTGCCTAGGGGCTTTGGGAGTTTCCCAACATCCGCGTTTAAAAGGACCAGGTATTTGTTTAGGCACCCTTCCCCCTTGAGGGGATAAAGCTCTAGCATTGGGATGATTGACACATGGAAGTATGCATTCTTCAAGTCAAGGGCACTATACCGATCTCCCAGATCTAAGGAGGGAATAATCGAGGCCAAAGAGACCACACAAAACCTCAACTTCTTCATGAATCTGTTGAGGTTTTGTAAGTCCAGAATAGGTCTGAGACTGCCTTTGGCTTTTGGAATTAGGAGGTATCATGAACAAAACTTCTTGTCCCTTAGCTCCCAAGAGGCCTCTTCTACAGCTCCTATCTTAAGGAAAACTTGCACTACCTGGATTAGAAGCTGTTCATGAGAATATTCCAGTTCTAGTGTGCTTAGTACTTTATGGTTTGATGTAATGTGAGCCCACGCTTGATAGGAGTGGTAATAATTGGTCCGAAAAGAAAACGGTTGAAGAATCTGAGTCTTGGATCGATATGTCATCCTTAAGTATATCCTCAAAAGTTTTGTTTGCTGGAGGACTGTTTCACCAGACTGGCACAATGGCTGGAAGAGGGCTGAGAGGGTTTCCTCCTGTAATTTCTGCCCCTCTCATGGCTATATTCATGCCTTTGTTGGGATTGGTAGAACCTGAGCAGAGTAGCACCACTGCTCTGTGGTGCTGAGGTATAGAGGCCTGAGGGCTTCAGAATGGCTCAAGAGTCCTTGAGGCTGCGCAGTTTCAACTCTGTCTGTTTGGAGTGCAACCTTCAAAGGGAAAGTCCTGGATTGTTTGCTGGACCTTGTGTGGGAGGCCTAAGGCATCTCATTTCCACTGTTGATGCATTGTGCGAGCTGCAGCCTCTGCCACATCCAGTATCCCTTGAAGTGAGTCCCTTGCCATCACCTGGCCTTCTTCAACTAGAGTGGTAAATTCTGCTTTGGAATCTGTTGAAATACACTCTGCAAACTTTAACAATGACCTCCAAGAATTAAAGATTTATCTACTGAGCACTGCCTGCTGGTTTGCAATGCAGAGTTGGAACCCCTCCAACAGAATACATCTTTCTCTTGGAGAAGTCCAGTTTTTTTCATCCTTTTTCTTGGCCATGGGTCCTTTCCTCTCTCTCTCTCTCTCTTTGATGGCTGCGACCACCAGGAACCCTGGTGGAGGATGAGTATGGAGATACCCTTGGAGGGGACAAATATTTCCTCACTACCTTCTTAGCCGTTGGGAGCAGTGAAGTTGGGGTCTGTCAAAGTGATCTTGTTGTATTCCGGATGGTTTTGACCAGTGGCATTGCTACCCTGGGTGGGCCAGATGCAGTTAGAATGTCCACTATGGGGTCTGAGGTGTCCGAAACCACCTCAGTTTGGAGCCTTAGGTGTGATCAATAGCTGCTGGTGGGCTTTGCTGTCGTCTGCAACCAGTGTGGACCCTGTAACCATTTCTTCTGGGGACAAGGAGAAGGATGCCCTAGCAGCGACAGTTTCTTGGCCCTCTGCACCAAGAGGATCCTGCAGTCCCATCTCTGTGAATGTGATTGCAGTTAGCAGTGGGCACAATGTTGTGCTCAATGCCAGTTTCAGTGTTGAATGGTCTATCCTCAGAAAAGGACAGGTGATATCTGCTCCTGGACACAATGGAAAATGATTGAAGTCCTTGAGCCTGGTGGAAAACCCAGTGGGTCCAGAAGGATCACTGGGCTGGCATTTACCATTGTGGTGGCCATGGTGTGGGGAAGGGCTGACTAGCTTCCATACTCTGGTGACACCTTTCTGTTCAGTGGCAGCTCTGTCTTGAAAAGTAAGACTCCACTTCCGAGTCACAGTCTGACAACTCACTCTCTGGGGACCAGGGTGGCATGGTACCTCAGTGCCAGGGAAATTGGGACCAAGACATTATAGGTGACTTCCACCTAGACAGCACCGGGCTCTTATGTCTGGGAAGTGATGGCAGTGCCGTGCCCTCCATCAGTCCCTGGCCAGTTCAAAGACCTCTGGCATGGAGGGAAGCAGCGGTGCTCCTCCTAGATCTCCTTGGGCACCAGACTTGATGGACCCCTTTCCCGGGCCAGAGCTCACAGCACTGCAACCCGGGATACAGTACTCGAGTGGCCGGTGTGGGTTGTACTCCATTCAAGCCTCCTTGGCCTGCAGTTTTGGGCACTGGCAAGTGCCCTGTGTCCATCTTCTTCTGCATCTTCTGAGGTACAGGGGAATGAGACAGGTGTTGTGCCTGTGAGGAATCCTTCAGTGACAGTGACCCGACAGTCTCTGGCCACAGAGTCCTTCCTGGGCGCCATCTCCCTCACAGGTGCTAGTGAGCTCCGCACCAAAACTGATGAACTAGGTATCGGTTTCACTAGGCCCAATGTTGGTTGGAGAGCCGCCTCCATAAGGATGAATTTCAGTATTTGGTTTCTCTCCTTTTTTGTCCTTGGGTGAAAATCCTGACAGCTCTTGAAATGATCTCATTTGATGGGCCTTCCCTAGGCACTTAAGACAGGTTGTATGGAGATTGTTCCTGGACATGGGCTTTTACAAACTGCACATGGTTTAAAGCCAGGGGAATAGAGGCATGCCCCGTTCCCTGGAGGGGGAAATCTTGACTCCGATAAACGGGGTCTTATTTAACAATACTAATAAAAATTATACTATAAAAACTCCAACTAATTTAGACTATTAACTATGTACAGGTGCTATCTAGAGAATAAAACCACTAGAGAAAAGTGTTTACAAAGAAAGAGCAAATGGATATTCCAGTCACCATCATAGGTGGCAAGAAGAAACTGAGGAAGCGGGGGGTTGAAAGGCCCTTTATAGGGTGCAGTGAAGGCACGACCCTAGGAGGCTCCAGAGCTGAGACTACAGATAGCATTAGGGGAAGAACCTCCTGTGTGCACATCTACTTGGAATCGACATGAGCAAGCACTCAAAGAAGCACAGGGATGAAACTGAGCCAAGGGAAAGGAACATAGGAACTATGGCCCAATACTGAACTGTCTGTAAGACTGGAGTGTATCTCCCCAAGGGAAAGGCCCCATTGTTCAGGCCACTGGGAACTAGAAGCCCTGAGGATTGGAGTGTATGAAACTGCTTAGAGAACATGGTCATATCATGGATCCCAGAGCTAAAGGGGCTAACCCCAGCTGTGAGTAATATTGTCCCAGACATTCCCTTTCCACTTTGGGGTTCACCCCTTTATACATATGAAGATTCATTGCTCAGCCATGGCTTTGCTGAGCTGGGGGTTGAGCTCTGATTCTCTTCCCAGAACTTGACTTCTCTGCCCTCCATCTCACAGGAAAGGAGTGGGGGAGGAGAGAGATGGGGCTTCACTCACCAAATCCGTCCCTCCATCATAATAATCAATGGCCAAGCCTAGAGAAAGAGAGAGAACAAAATTATGCTGAGACCCTCTTTGAAAGGGCATGAGTGACCCACTTAGGATTTCAACAACTCCTCACCTCTGGGGCAGCGGTGGAGGAAAGCGTGTATAGGGTGTGTTCAAGGGAAGGGTGGACAATGCGTCACTCACCAATGAGTTTGAGAGTCAAGACACAGTGTGGCATGGTCCACTTAATGTCATAATGTTCTGTGGCAGTGAAGTAATAACCAGCCATAAGGTATATCTGAAAGAGACCGTGGTATGGCTTACTCAGACTGACTGCTCCAGCAAAACTTGCCCTGTCCCCTCCCACTCTAACTACTGGGAAGTAAAGATCTGGGCCTCTCCACTCTAGATCAATGCAGAGAAGTAAGCACTTACTGTTTGAAAGCAGAAGGTGGTCAAGACAGCAGTTATCGTTCGGCCCATAAGCCTCAGTATGAGGAACTGGATCAGGACACATAGCAAGGAGTGAGTGAACTGCATCCCTGTGGAGAAAGAGGGACCGGGAATTGAACCACACAGCAGCTCCTCACCAGGTTCTCAGACTGCAGAAAGTGCTGAGCCAAGCAGTTCATTTCTCCCCATACTCCCTAGTCCCTCTTACCAAAGTTGAAGTAGGCAATTGAGATCCCCGTGACGGTATTGTACAGGTGAATGAGGTAGGCCTCCTTCTGGAAAAGGAAATAGCGCTGGAACAAGGCAAAAGGGTACCCTGAGTGGTGAAAGAAAGATGGGAATACTACTTAGTGCAGACATGTAGAGAGGTTTCACAAGCCCAACCTTAACTCTCTGGGTCCCATTAATGGCTAAGTGGGCTCCTGGGTTCTTTATTCCCCTTCTCCAGTGGCCCAACAATTAAGGTTCCTGTACAATCTTAATGCAGCCCCCTTGTGTTTATGTGTTATGATACAGTTACACAATCACGTACTATTATTTTCACAGGGCCCCTACCTCATTTAGTGTAAAGGATGAATGGTGCTCATTGAATAATTCAAATTTTTTTGTTCATTGTGTGTGCTAGGGCTTATACACTAACACACTATTCAAACCCGGCTCTGAAGAAAAATTGATTTCCTCATAGTGTTTTCTGCAGCGCTCAACACTATAGCATACAAGTGCTTCACAAATCTTAATCTATCTTCACAACACCTATGTGAAGCCATATATTATCCTCATGCAGAAGGGAAACTGAAGTACAGAGATTAAGGACAAATTTCCATTAATTTTAGGTGCCCGATTTGAGATGCATGGGACTTTTTTTCAAAGTAGTTAGCATTATATAGCACTTTATAAATTCAAGAGCAGCTCCTACTGACTTCAGCTATAGCTGTGAGTGTTCAACACAACTCTGTAAATCCCACCTCAGAAAGTGCAGAATACACAATTAGCACCCATCTGTGAAAAGTTTGGTTTAAGTGACTTGCACAGTATCACACAGGAATTCTGTGATAAAGGCGGAGATTAATCCAGTTCTCCAGGGCAGCATTTAACTCCCTTAACCATGGTATCAACCTTTCTCTTCCTGCAATACCCTATCTTTCTCACTACTCAACTCCCATCTTCTGCATCAAATGAGGCAGTGCTCCTAGAGACAACACAACCCTGATTTGTTCCTATAGCACTGTCCATTCTGAGCACTGGACAAAGCAGAGGTCCCATAGAAAAATGTATGAAGGAGCTGTGAGGGGATGGAGCATGCTCTCTGCGGATGAAATCTTGGGAGATTTTAGCTGTTAAGCTCTAGCAAGTCTCTACTTAACACACGCTAACTGTTTTTTCAAAGGCTTATAAACTTGGCCAAATTTGGGCAGATTTTCACCTTTTACCCTCTACTCCAAAGCATGGGGGCACCAGAGCTATTCAAAGAAAAAGGATTAAAACAAAAAAACAAGCAAACGAAAACATTATACATGGGCAAGACTATGTTTTTTTCCCTAACCACATTCTCAGAAACTGTGGAACCACTTTGATGAAACCTTTCCTAAAAAAAATTCAGTCTGAGGCAAACACCCAATGGGAAATTTCAGAAAAAATTATAAGCAAACAAAACCAAAATCTTATACTGAGAAGTGTCAGGCAACCCTAATAACAACCATCACTACTAGCTGCACCTATCATTACTGGGTTGACAAGTTTCCAAAATACATGATAGCCAGAGGAATACACATCCTTGCCAGAGTCCAAGACAGAAAATGAGGGCCCAACAGCAAGGCCCACTGGCAAACAACTGCTCTCCACTATGAATGCATTTCTTGATGCTCAGTGACACATTTGATCATGCTGACACTGACGAGAGTCACAGCGACTGGCTTCTCTTTGAACACAGACAGTCCTATTGGTCAGGAAGTGGGCAAAGAATATCCATAAGCATGATTATATCACCTTAATGCTGCTGCTCACTAATGTCTCATTTTCCTTCTACTTAGGGTCAAAGAAAATAGCCCCGTTGGTTGTAAAAATGGAATTTCCCATGGGACAGAAATTCTGACATTTCAAAATTTGTTTTTGTTCCACTTTGGAATGAAAAAAGATTAAGTTCATCACAAAATGAAGAGGCTGAAAAATTTCAATTCAGAAGCATCAAAATATTTCATGTAATACTTTATATTAATGGACTAATGTTTTCTAATTGGAAATATGAAACAAATATTTTGACATTACCAAGGTGAAATGGGAATGTCAAAACAATTTGTTTCAACACTTCTTCACTGAAGTCCATACATTCCCATGAAACATTTTGATGAATCTGAATATACTGACAAAAGGCTGTTGAGCTGAAGTTTTTCAGCCAGCTCTAGAAAATAGCATTGCTTTCAGGACAAGAATTCCAGACAGGATCCCTACAGAACGCAAGTTGAAAGCAACTAATGTACATAGTCTCAGAAAACTGCAAAGGGCAAGATTTAAACTCACAGTGCACAGGCTCGTGTTGTTCGGTTTCAGTGGCCACAACAGCACTTGGAACCACCCACTTCCTCTGAAGTCGGTTAGCCTGCAAACACTATAGCTTGCAACAGAGCCCCAGCTCCTGCCAGTGATTTTCTCCGACTCCCAAAATGGCTCAAGTCACATTGTTGATACAGCTTTTAACTACTGCTTCCCTCTAAGGGGCAGTGTGCGCTGGACACTAATCGATAGAAATCATTTTGTGTGATGAGAGTTTGGGAAGGATTAGAGCCATAGTTTAAGCCCTAGATGTGCACAAAACACTTATAAGAGCAGTGAAATTTTGAGGTCATGCAATACAATCTACGTGTGTTAGATATTCAATTTTAAGGAGGGGTTAAATTGCTAAAACCTCTTGCTCAAGAAATCTCAAATCTGGACAGCTAATGCTACCCCAGATCCCAGCAACTTTCAAGAGTAAACTCACTTTCACATTAACTGCAGTGGTACTACCACCCCACTAAAAAGAGTCCTTTAAACTGAGAAAGTTGAAATAGTCCTGTGAATGCAGGGAAGCCATTTTGGAAATTAATGGCACCATCTGGCATTTACATGTCAGCCATGACATTTACTTGTTCAGATGCATCAGGTTCAATATGAGACAAAGTCCTTTTTTCTTTTGGTAATCAGAAAACAGAATAAAATCCCTGCCCTTTTATGGCTGAGGGACTTTGTCTAGAGAACTCTAGTTCACCAACTTCATTCCTTTACATTTTGTTTGAGAGAGAGATGGAGTATCAGGGAGTGGAAGCCGTACAGAACACAGCAGTAAAGGACTTTCTGATGCCAAGTAATTCTACTCCATGCTGTAGGGCAAAATGCTTCACACATAGATCTGATGTGCGGCTCCAGATAAACTTATTGAAAAAAGAACTTATCAGTAGATGCAGAGAAAACCAGATCAACTGATATAGAAGATAATATCTTGAAGGCAGAATATGCTTTAGTCCTTATGGGAGTGAAAAGATGATTTCTAGTCTGAGTGCTGCTTAAAAGAGCTTGGACCTGGAACATAAGGGCAAGGGCTACTTCTGTGCTAAGGCCATATGGGTATCCCTAAAACAGAGTCGGAGTGAGACAATCTGGAGCCCTAGGTACAGGATGACATGATGCAGCAATTCCTCCACCTGCAGTGGTGATGGTGGGGAGGGTCCTTCTCCTCTCCCAAACAGAAAGCATAGCAGCACAGGCACCTTTTGTCTCCCAAGAGTCAGCAGGTTTCCCTCTCCCCACCTTCCCAGAGGTACAGGTAAAAGCAGAGAAGAGACTCCCCATAGGTAGCCCAACAGCTGAAGTATAACCACATGTCTGAGTGGGCCAGGCCCACGCATACACACAGCTACCCATCCCTTTCCTGCTGAAGCACAGGATCTTGATATCGATAACCTGTTGAGGTGCCTGGGGCAGTTCATGCTTCACACAAGTAGTTTCAGGCTATCCAGAGGCTCCTGCCAACTTCATTGCACCATTCGCACTTGGTTTTTAAAATGAAATCAGTGATCCTGATGTATTCACACTTCCAGGAGTCCCTAAGGATGAGCATATAGCATCTATTCATTCATCCAACCCTGCCATAGATCCTTCAAGGAGAACACGAAATTCTTGCCACTATAAAGTCTGGTTCTTCTAAGGGTAAGTTCTCTCCTGCGGCTTGGGCTTCTTGTTGGCAATTGTGATAAGTTAATCATGATAACCAGTGCATCGTGGTAAATACAGCTGCAGTGTATGCTATTTTGCAGAAATTGCTTACTTGCGTGCTGTGCCTCAAAACAACAGATGTAGTTTCTTTTCTCATCTTAGATTAGCTGCCCCAAGAAGAGGAGACAGAGCCTAGGATCCAAATCCCAGCAATGTCTTTGTGCTCTAAGGGCTAAATCTGCATTCTTGCCTGAGGTCCCCAGCAGTGCAGTCTCAACACACAGTGAAGCCAAGGCAGCAGAGCCATGGGGAACCTTTCAAACACTGATGTCCAACTTAGCATACAGCTATAGAAACTTCAAATAAATGAGAACTCTCAATTACCAATGAGAATTCTTGTCAAGTAAGACCAATCTCTCAGCTGCCACTGACTCATTATGAGGGACCCTAGTCTTCTGTGATAAAATCCCCAAAAATTCTCTGATCAAAAACCCCCATAAAAGCCCAGGTTTTTCCATGATTAAAATGAAATGCTGAATTTTAGTATTCCTAGCCACCACATAATAGGTATCGATTGAACACAGTGTTTTATTGATATACAGTAGAATCCAATTTATCCGAGACTCCATTATCTGGTGCTCCAGGTTAACTGAACCACCAGCCGATCAGGACTGACTGCCCGAACCCCATTGCTATCAGCAGGGTTAGCCTTAAACCAAATGGCACACAAGGCGAGGATCATCTTCAGCGTCCCTCCTCCATTTAATAAACTTTTGAATATCTTCTTTTTATTGCATTTTTAACCCATTTCACTACTTTGATGCATGATTTGCATGCATGATGTATCCCTGTAATAAAGATTAATTTGCGTTTCACTCTTTAAATGTATATTTATTCATTATATTCATGAATCCACACACAAAAGCCCTGAAACATTTTACTTCAAACATTCTGTTTTCCCTTTTGTCGCTAAGAACAAAAAAGAGCATCCCGACCCCAGCATCCTCTGAGCTTGGTGTCCTGAGCGGTCACCAGTCCCTAAATCTGTCCCTGGCCATCAGCCCCAGGCAGCTGCTGGTTTGCTGAACACAGATAGCCAGATAATGGAGGCTCAGACAAACAGGGTTTTCCTGTATGTAAATTTAAAGCACATTAATAAAATAATCACCCACAAGAGGGGGAGGTTGCACATACTGAATAAGTAACATCAATACTTTCAGTAAAATATAGTTAATATGTTTTTATTTTTTCACAAAATGTAAAAACTAAAGATTCTCTGTTAAAATGCAAATTCCAGGTTTTTCTATGACAAAGGTCTAGGATCCCTGCTCTTTACAATTAGGGAATCTGATGATTGGACAAGTTATTTCCGTGAAATAATGGCCCCAGCTAAGAATGACCTAAGATGTTGAGGTGGCCCTATCCACAGGCTATCATAATAATAATTAGATACAACTGTCAATACCTTATTTTAATTACAACCTACCCTCTCCAAGCAGCCTATGCATGAGCTTTAACTGTATGGAGAGTTTGAAGTGTCTGTTGTTCTATTATTAATATAACTTAGAATTTTAAAAAATGGGGAGCTAGCTTCTAAAATGAGCACTAACTTTCTTATATTGAGTTGTACTTAGATCCTTTAATAACCACTGTCGTGGGGTGTGCCCGCTTCAGTGCCCTCTGTGGGCAAAGTCCACGGGATGTAAGTGAGGTGGGCAGTCCTGTGAGGTTCCCAGGTGGCAGGGCTAACCTGGACCAGTCTACATCAAAGGCAACACTTGACCCTGGAGTCGGGACAGTACGGTCGCACAGCCTCAGAGTCAATATCAAAGTTAAGACACGGCCCTGGGATTAGGGCAGTACAGCCTAGCAGCCATAGAGTCAATCTCATTCTGTATTTTAGTTGTAAATCTTGTAATTTTGGGAGAAGTTGTATTTTGTTCTTCCTACAGAATCCTTGGTTTAAGTGCAAAACACGATGATTATTACAGAGCTGCCACCAATGACACAGCAATGTCTTTAGTATCTTATTGCATTCTGTACTGTTCCTGGGAAAACTGTGCTGCCCTTACAATGTCTACTATTTCTGTCCTCTGTTGTTCTTCCATTCCCATTCTCCTTTCTCAACTGCTCTTCCTCTCTTTCGGCCCATCTACACCGAGATTGGAACTGAAATAATTATATGTATTGCATTTCATACTTTTTGGTTATTTTGACACAAATCTGAGTGGATGCTCATTCCAAAATAAGAGTGCCCACTCACATATTGAAATAACTGATATAGCTATTTCAGTTCCAGTTTCCACTTAGAAAACTACTAAGTCTCTCTTCTTTCTTCCCTTCACCAATTTCTAAATCCCACACCCCATTCTATCCTCTAAGAGGAACAGCAATAAAATCAATAATCATCAGGCTGGAGGGGATGTGAGAGATTTATTGTTTTCCTGACTGACAGCCTGAAACACTGTATCAGTTTATATTCAGTGCATACTTGGAAAGGTTTTTTCTCTTCAGCTGCAATGGCTAGAAACTTGCTCCTTCCCGCTACGCAAAGTTTAGTTCCTGCAGAATCTCAACATATCATACAAATTTCAAAATGACATCAAGAAGGTTGACTGTTTGACAGACACCTCTGTTTTAGGCAATAGGAGTAATCTGCTCCCAAAATCACCTCTACCAAAACAGAGAACAGAGGAAACACTGAATGAAGCTCTATAGGGTGCTAAGGGAAACTGTGGAAAATGTCCGATTAAGCCTAGTCTAGACTAGCAAATTAGATTGGTTAACTACATCAGTCAGGGTGTGAAACATCCACATCCCCTGAGTAACATTAAACCAACCCAGTTCCTCACGTTAGCAGTGGTAGGATGACAGAAGAATTCTTCCTCTGCCTCTTGGGAAGATGAATTACTTATGCCAACAGGAGAACCCCTTCCAGTGGTACAGGTAGTGTCAACACTGAAACTCTAGAGCAGTGCAGCTGTAGCATTTTAAGTGTAGATGTACCCAAAGAGAAGGCACATACCAATTTAACATTGAGGCATTTTCAGCTCATGGCTGATGCCAGTGTCAGTAGTAAAAAGACTTTTGGGAAGCCAACACTTGGATCTGGCCCATTGATGCCCATATATCTGGCCACCCTATGCTGTGAAAAAAAGTCCAGATAAATACACATGACATTAAGGTCCCCGCACATCTGAATCATAGACTCATAAAAACTGGAAGGGCCCATGAGAGGTCATTGAGTCCAGTCCCCTGCCCATATGGCAGGACCAAATACCCTCTTAAACTATTCCTGACAGGTACTTGACTAACTTGCTCTTAAAAACTTACAACGATGGAGATTCCACAACCTGCACTAGGCAACTTATTCCAGTGATTAATCACTCTGACAGTTAGGAATTTTTTCCTAATATCCAACCTAAATCTCCCTTGCTGTAATTTAAGCCCATTGCTTGTTGTCCTATCATTGTCGGTTAAGGAGAATAATTTTCTCCCTCCTCATGATAACCTTTTAGGTACTTGAAAAGTGTTATCATGTACCCTCTCAGTCTCCTCCTTTCCAGGCTGAACAAACCCAGCTCTTCCCTCATAAGTCAAGACCTTTAATCATTTGTGTTGCTCTTTTCTGGACTTTCTCCAATTTGTCCACATTTTTCCTGAAATGAGGTGACCAGAACCGGACACAATACTCCAGTTGTGGCCTAGACAGGGCAGAGTAGAGCGGAAGAATTACTTCTCGTGTCTTAGTTATAATATTCCTGTTAATACATCCCAGAATGGTATTTGCTTTTTTTGCAACAGCGTTACACTGTAGACTCATATTTAACTTGAAGTAAGAACACTTATGGTAGAACTTTGGTCCTATAAAATTTGGAGGCTATCAACATTAAGACAGCCAAGTTGAAGACACTGGAGGTTGTCCATCTCATTACCGAGAGCCTGGAAATCAGGGCGGACCCTAGGTGATGGTGGTATGAAGATGCAGAAGCCTTATGGCTCACCTTGTTTTTCCTTGGTACTGAGGGAGACTCACAGACTCAGTTGATTTACCATGAGGCCCGAGACAGCTCTCAATGTAGAACCAATCTTTTTGCCCATAGGTTTCAGGGGACAGGAAGATGAACGTGAAGAGCTCCAGAAGGGCAGCTTAATAGCATCTTTAGCATTAGAACCAAAAACTTGTAATGCAGTAGCTAAATCTTGACATGCCCAAGACTTCCCAGGCCCAGAGAAAGGTTATCAGATTTTGACTCACCAGTGCAAGTCTGAGACTCACAGGAACCTCTCCCAGCACTTTAGTGCTAGAGCATGACACCCCCTCAGAATTACCTCAATATAGCATAAGGCAGTTCTCCAGAGTTCACAGATGTGGTGGGTGAATAATTTGCACATGAAACACCAGTCAATAAATAATGAGATAGAAAGAAGAGTTGAGGAGTTCTCTGGCCCATTGATATCAGTTTTAAATAAAACTTGGAATACTGGGGAATTTTCAGAGTGGATGAAAGCTAACATTGTGCAAATATTTATAAAACTGAACCATAACGAAACCCAGGTAATTGTCAGCAGGTTAGTCTAACAGAGACCAGAAAAACAATGGAATGGTAGAAAGAAGATTCTAAGAATTACAAGGATAGAAATATAATAAATGCCAGTCAATAGGGTTTAATGGAAAATAATTTTTTTTTGATTGAAAAGACCTAAGAACTTTGTCAGCCAAACATGCAATAACAATTGACATATTAAATGTTATTTGTAGTACTGTTGCATACCTACAAGCTCAGACAAAAAGACAACTGGAGGACAGACTAACAGATGGATAAACAAAGAAATGGGACAATATTGGAAGTTATTGACTTTGTATATAATTATGGTACATGTTAGACCTCAAAACATGGAATCATCACTGAATAGGAGCATTGCTTAGGGGGTTCTGCCAGGGCTGGGTTTAAGCTATTTAATATTTGCATCAGCAATAATTTCTGATAAGTTTACAGATGACAGAGACTGATGGAGAGGTAAATAACGTGAACAGCACAGAACAATTTGGATCATTTAGTAGACTGAGTACATTTAACCATGTCTTTTAATGAGGCCAGATAGGGTTGGGGATAGGACTGTACCCAGGAAAAGATGCAACTCTGAAAAGCACTTTGGTTCACAACAACTAAACAAGAGCTCTTAGTGTAAGTGTGGCTAAAAGGGATAATGTAATTTATGGATGAATAGAAGAATATCAAATAGAGGCAGGGAGATGGTATTACCTTTGTATCAGTGATGTCAAAATAATTTTTATAGTGGGGCTGATGAGAGCCATTGAAACAAACTTAGAAGCCTGTATATAATGGAAACCACTTTAAGCCGGGGGCGTGGTATCTCCCCTTACACCTATAGTGCCAACATCTACACCCTGCATAGGCCAGTGGTGAACCGAATACTGCATCAGCTCTGTTGTCCACATTTCAAGAAGTGTACTGAAAAATCTGGAAGGCTTCAGAGAAGAGCCATACAAATGATTTGCCAACACATGCCATATATGAAGAGACTAAAGGTGCTCTATTTAGTTTATCAAATAGAAGCTTAGAAAGACAACCTGATCTAGTTCTGTAAGTTCCCACACAAGCAGAAGGTCTCAGATACTAAGAGACTCCCACAGACACACAGCTATAATCAGATCCAATGGTTGAAAATGAAGCTAGACAAACTAAATTAAAAAGGTACTTTTTTAAATTTTTGGACAGTGCATATAATTAAGCACTTGAATACTTTAACAGGAATGTGATTAGTCTCCATCACTTGAAATCATGGAGTAAGCAAGGGTGCTGAAAGTTTCAGGTTTGATCACAGGAGATGGTGAAGTCAAGAGGCTTATCCCAATGAGAGAGACAGACACTAAGGGGGTTAACCCCCTTAGTGTGACATTGACTTAATTCGAGCTAAGCAGTTATAGTTCGAACTAATATGGTCATATTGAAATAGTTTGAATTAAGTCAATGAGTCTACTTGAACGAGACACCTGGGAGGGCTTGCACACTCAAAAGGAGCAATGCACCCCCAAATTTCTTAAACCAGACTGACGCTCAGCCTGTGTTGTTAAAACAGAAGGGTTTAATTAGATGACTGGAACAGAGTGTGGAAAATACTTGATTAGCACAGAGAACGGAAAAGTTACAGCAAAGTCCACCTGGTTCTGTCCACAGCCCAAGGCTCTCTCTGACTTGAGTCCCAATCCAGAAAACAGAGTCCTCCTTCCAGTAGTGCAACACCTAGATCCTCCTCCATCCTCTGTTGTTTCAGAGGGAAATCCCAGCACCTGGCTACCAACCTTAGCTCTTTGTACTCCAGCTGGTTGCAGCGGGCTGCAGTCTGTCTGCAGAAAGTGTTGGCAATCCCTGGCTGTTAGCTACTAGGCCTCAGATGTCTGGCCATCAGTGTGGCCACTGTCTGCTGAGTTGCTGGCATAAGTAAACAGCCCTTCCCACCACCTAAACACGCAGCACGTGGGGAAACTGAGGCACATTCAGTATTCACACAAAATATTAAGAAAATTTCCACTTCATCACACGTGTTACCTTGACAGCAGCAAGGAGAGATTCAACTACTGGCTCAGCATATGCAGAATGACAGCTGAGTATGGTTTTGATAGATTGAAGGGATGCTGGTGCTGTTTACTCACAAGATTGGATCTCAGTGAGACAAATATCCCAGTGGTTATAGCTCCCTGCTGTCTCCTGCATAATATCTATGCAGCAAAGTGAAAATGTTTCCATCAGGATTGAGGGCAGAGATGGATCAACAACCGAGTGAGTTTAAACAGCCAGATACAAGTGTTATTAAAAGAGCTCTGTGGTATTCTATACAGCTCAGAGAGGCTTTAGACAGACAACTTCAAGCGTGAGCTATAGTAATACGTTATGGCGCACCGTGCGCTAGCAGGCCCTGCTGTTTTGTGGCCTATTAGAAACTGTATGGTGCTTGGTGTACACATCAATCGAAGACTGTCCATGCACCTATTCATTCTGTTTGTGACCAATCTTACGAGTTGTGTAACACTGTGCAGTAACATGTAACGGGTCACTTTCAGAACTGCTAGGCACTTGGCAACATAAGTTGTGAACAAATGAAGATGGATTATGCTCCAAATAATAGAATTTTATTCTGTGACCAGATCAGTGCAAAAAAAAAAAAACATTTAAAACGAATACATTAAAAACTTAGACTTCTATTCTGTTAGTAAATTAACTTAAGGGAAAAGAACATGCATGTCCAGTTCAGGGTCGTAGCCACAGGTAAGCCTGGGTGGGCTGGTGTCCACTCACTTGGAGATGAGGCCTGCCCACTGCAGCACCTGGCAGTGGCAAGAACTTTGCTGCCACTGGGCAGGCCTCATCTCACTGCCTCTTTCCTCCTCCCACAGCTCCACTTGCTACCTAGCAACTGGAGTGTCTTAGGCAGCTTCTGGTCACATGATCAGAAGCTGCCCTTGGCCAGCTCAAGGGTCCAGCCAGAAAAACAAAAGCTGGCTACACCCTTGGTCCATTTCGGCTACACAAACCAACTGTGGCTGTCATAGGTCAGTGTATGTGAAGCTCTGATTGTCTTTAATGTACCCTGGGTGGAATGCTAGGGGTAGTGCCACAGCATCTGATGCCAGGGGGAATGATGGGGACAAAGGATGCAGGGAGGTCCCATAATGACGTTCTCAATGGGCTGCTGAGAAAGGCAAGCCCACGATTGTTGAACCTGTAGGTCCATCAGAGCCTGCAGTATCTGTGTTTTCTGCTTGAGAAGCCCCATTATGTCCTGGTGCATCTCCCTCTCCTTTTCCTGCTGGGATTTCTGGACCTCTTTCCACTCCATTCTTTCTTTCTCCAGACTGTCTGCAATGTTGACTCTCCAAGGCAGGAGATCATGGTCTGATGCAGCACTGGCCTGCAGGATCTCATTGAACATGTCATCCCTTATCTTGCTCAGGTTTTCCACAAATGTGGAGGAAGAAATTCTCAAAGCCGCAATTGCAGCAGCTGCAGAGAAAATACAGAGAGGTCAGTATGGTCATACTCAACATAGTTACACCAGAAAGTGAAACAGATACAGAATTCTCCCCTTTCCTTGCACCCCTAAAGTGTTAAACAAGACATGCTTATTGGTACTTCTGCTGTGGGAGTTCCTGATCCCTGGGGCCATTCACAGCACCAGCCATGGTGAGATTGACCTCCATGAGAAGAGAATTGCTCAGCTGCATGAAACTTTGAGGATAGAGCAACAGCATGGAATACAGACACCATTTTCTACAGGCAGCAGTGAATTTTGCTGATATCTCACTCCTGAAGGTAAAGGCAGATGGAACACCAGCAGCAACTGGGTTCTAAAGCCACCCAAGCCCATACACTGCTAGCCTAGCTTGTTGTTAGGCTCTCTTCCCTAGAAACATTTGGGAGAAGATTACAGAGTGCTGCCATGAAAGCTTCATCCCGATCCCTCAGGAGGATTCAAGGAACATAAACAAACAACTTCACATGCCCCTCCTCCCCCACCCTCCTTGCCTAACTCTACAGGATAATGAAAGACAAATCACAACACTAATTTTCTTTGTTGTATCACTGCCTTTTTAGTATGAGTAAATTAATGCAAAGTCAATAACTGGATCCTGTTAAGTTGGGAGTGCCATCACTGTAATGGGAAAGAAATGTAAACAATTACCTGAAGTTCCTTCCTCTGCAGTGGGCTCATCTGTGCTTGATTATTGGAACTGACTGGACTATGGTGGAGTCTCAAACAGGTCTGGGCTCATGGCATAGCTGGATCACCAGTTGCAGGGTTCCCCATCCTCTTGCTTTCCCTCCTCCTTGTTTTTCAAGCCAGGGTCCTGTGGGTCAGACTTCTCGGAGGTATTGATGGCAGCATAGGGGGTGGTGGTGGTGTCGTCTCTGCCAAGGATGGCATGCAGCTCTTTGTAAAAGTAGCAGGTTTGAGGCTCAGCATCATATTGACTGTTGGGTTCCCTGGCCTTCTGATATACCTGCCACAGCTCTTTTGCCTTCATGCGGAACTGCTGCTGGTCCTGGTCTTCTCCTTCACCCCATCAACAATCCCCTCGCAGATGTCAACATTTCTATGGCTAGTCCGTAGCTGTGCTTGCACAGCCTCTTCTCCCCATAAGCCCAGGAGATCCAATATCTCCTGTCTAGGCCAAGCCAAAGCACATCTGGAGTGTGCAGCCAGCATGGTCACCTGCATCCAACAATGGAGAGTTGCTAGATGTGCTCACCAAGTCAGACAATCAAGAGAATACATAAAAAAAATTTCTGGGCTTTAAAGTGGATGGGGGGGACGGGGAGGCCTTCTTTTCAATGTGATTCCTGGGCAGTGGTGTTAATCATTGTGACCAGAGCTGTCAGCATCAGACACTGCTGGATTGCTGCTAGAGGACTCTAGGGTCAACGTCAGTGACTCGGAGTCTATATTTGTGCTCTATCTTCCATGGCTTTATGCTGCTAGGGAAGGTGGTATTACTATGTTGGTGTAACAGGATGCTTACGTGAGTGGAAGACAAATTTAAATATAGACACATGACCAGCTAGTGTGATGCAAGGTGGCTTATGTTGACCTAACTTTGTAGCATAGGCCAAGCCTCCAGACGAACACTGACTACAGTCCTTACCACTACAAACATACCACTTCTAACCACATGCAAATAACTATATGCAGTAAACACTAATTTTCACACATGGAAAAGGAGACCAACTGAGCATCAAAGAATGCAAGAGCGTTAGCCTTTTTAGTTCCTGTTTCCTAATTTCAGCAGTTTCAAGGAACTCTACACAAGACAGTTATGCTGTCTTAAAATAGCTTTAGTTAAACCAGTTTAGACAGATTGTCCCTATATGGACACACACACTGTGTGGGCACTCTTTTTTCAGTTTAAGTGTGGTTTGTTCCAGTTTAGCTTAGATCGATTCCTAATAGGCTGAAACTAAACCAAAATAAGAGTATCCACAAAGCTTTTTGCACCTGCTTACCTAAATCAACACCTTTAATTATACCAGTGCAACTTTGTTCAGTGGCAGTAGCCACTCAGGTTGGAAGAAAAGGGGAAGGGACCTTAAATGGACTCTACTATTCAACAGTTCCAAATTCACAAAAATCAGAGCTTTCAGGACATCTACAACAGAGAGGCATGAAGCCAGTATTTGAAGAACTTCAAGTTCACATCTTTTTCTGAGAAAACACTTCCTTGCCTCATATCACGGACTCGGAGCCTTAGGCCATGTACACACTACAGACTTGTCCTGCAATAACTTTTATTGCGGGACAAGCAAGCGTTATAATTATAACGCTTGAGTGCGTCCACACAGTGCTCCTTTCAAGTTTAGCTAGAAGGAGCAGTGCATGGTGAGTACCTATCCCACCATGCACTGCCCTGCCAGCCAAAAGGCTGGCAGTAGTGCTGCCTTGAGCCCCAGTCCTGCTGGGGCTCAGCTGCGCTGGGGCTCAGCTGCTGCTGGCCAGCTGAGCAGCAGCTGAGCCACGGCTCAGCCAAGCCCGGCTTTGCAGCTGAGCCAGGCTGCAGGGGCTCCAGCTCCCCATGTGGGGCTCCAGCCACCAGGCAGCTGAGCCCCGCCGGGGAGTTTAAGACGCCCGCCGCCGAGCCCCACAGCCAGCCCCGGCAGGGACTTGAGAACCCTTCCATGGCCACCTGAGCTCCCTGGAGCCCGGTGGGTAGAGGGGCTCCACTGTCGGCAGCTGTTGGAGCCCCGCCACTCACTGGGCTCCAGCTGCAGGGGTTCGGGTGGCGGGGGGCTGCGGCACTTAAGCGCGCAGCTCCGGCTGCCACCCAGCCCGTAGCTCAGCCCGGGGCTTCGGGTGGCAGCAGGAGCAGCTCCTGCCGCCACCCGAAGCCCTGCAGCTTCACTAGGGGGCTGGCCCGATCCAGTTCGGGCCACCCCCCAGCTCAGCCCTGGGGCTTCGGGTGGCAGCGGGAGCTGCTCCCGCCGCCACCCGAAGCCCTGCAGTTTCACTAGGGGGGTGAGCAGCCGGTTCGGGCCACCCCGCTAGCTCAGCCCCAGGGCTGAGCTAGGGGGCTGGCTCTAACTGGCTGCCTGGCATCTTTAATATGTCAATTTCACTGCTCACTAGAGCAGTGAAATTGACATATTTGACAACTCCAATGTCCCAGAGTGGCCCGGTTTGGCACTCTGGGACATTTCCGGAGGCTGTCAACAGCGCAAAAAGCATCCACACAGGCTGTACCACAGAACAACTGTTCCGTGGTAAGCCTTACCACCCTCGTTTAGGTGGTTTACATGTTGCGCGGCAAGAGGGCTGTTGCCGCACAACAAGAAGCTTTAGGGTGTGGACACTTTGATTGTTATCGCGCGGTAAGGAGCCTTACCGCGCGATAACTTTGTAGTGTGTACAAGGCCTTAATTACTGTGTTTGTGGCCACCTGGACTAGATTAAATAAAAATGCCTTTGTAATAAACCACATTTTGATAGGCAGCCTTGATTTAATTCTGCAACATAGTTTCTATTCCAGGTAAAGTAGCATATGGGCATTGCCCCAGATGTTAACCAATCAACAAGCAATCTTCCCTCATGCACCTGGTAATTACTGTAGTGACGTGCCACTTCAATGTAGTCCTGCTAAGAGGATGGCTAGGCCTTAGCAGGGAGATACCTATACAGCCAGTTGGGGAGGAATGCTTCTCTGTAGAGCTAGATGTTTGACACAGATTCACTAATATGTGCCTGCCCACATGTAAGGCTGCCTACTTGGAATAGAAAGGTGCAGGTGATACTTATCACTTACATAGAATACTGAGGCCTTAAAGCATTTTGAAGACAAGGTACATGTTTCAAAATGAAGATAATTTTATCCTTTGTTTTACAGGTGGGAAAACTGTGGCACAGTGGGTAAGAGACCTCAAGGTTGCACAACATGGGGTGGAGCAGAGAGCAGAACCCAAGAGTCCTGAGTTTTATAACCCCTGCTCAGTCAAGTAGGCAATGCTGTCTTATCTCTATATATACAGATTGGCTTTCTGATTTAGTGTCCCAAAGACCAGGGTTCCGAGGCCCACAGCACCTCACACATCAAAGCGAGGACACCAACACCAATTTCCATTCTCTTGCTCTCATTCTGTTCAGTTACACCCCCCATTTATTGCACAAAATTACTTCTTCACTTAGGCCCATCAGTGTATTATACCCACCTTTTCAGTCACAGCTTTGACAAGCCAGGTAGAACAAATACTTTGAACCAGCTGCTGACAGCCTTTCCGTGCCACCCCTTGGCGTGCCCTCATTTGTCGCATCGTCCTGGGACCAAGGGTCCCAGTCAAAGCAGTGTCTTGGGACAACGCAAAGAGGGGCTCTTTCTGTTCACTCATCCCAGCATCACTGCCTGGGGGATCAGCTCCCACCACACTCCCCTTGCATGTCCCTAGTTTCTCTCCCACCTCGACACACGTGGCATTTCTGCCCACCCTACACCGTGTCCCTTGGCGAAGGTGCCCACTTGGCTAGGCACGGGGCTGTCCCCACCTGTCCCCCATGGCAGCCCCGCTTGTCCGGGCACCTGGGCTCTCCTGCCTCCGTGAGGACGGACAGAGGGGACGGCCGGACGTGTCCATACCAGCAGAGGTGCGACCCGCGCGCCGCGCCCACCCGCCCGCCAAACGGGTCACACTGCAGCAGCGGGCGCACAGGGTGGCTCCACCCACGCCCACGCTGGCAGCCGGGCGGGACCTTTCACCCCGCGGGTCGGTCGGCGGCTGCCCTTCGCCCCCGGCCTTACCCAGGAAGATGGAGACGATGAGGCGCAGCGCCTGCTCGGAGGAGCCCAGCGCCTCCGCTGCCTGGGCCAGCCCCAGCCCGGAGCCCGCTACCGCCATCTTCTCCCCGGGCCGCCCGGCCGGACCCGCCGCCGCTCCTCAAACCCGGCAGCTGCAGCAGCCCAGCCGCCGCCGGCGCGCGGCCCCCTCGCTCAGGACACACCCCCTCGATAGCCATTGGCGGCGCCGCTCGGGCCACGCTGCCTCCCATTGGCTAGTGTGCGGCACCGGGGCAGGACCGACAGCTAAGTGAGGCAAAGGTTACCCCCGCGTGAGGAAGTCACAACCGACATCCCTCTCAATCGACGATTGGAGGAGCCTCTTTCCGGGAGCAGGACTCTGATTGGGCAAGAATGGGCGTGGCCCTGTGTAAGGGGCGGGGTCTGGCTCCCTATTGGTCATGGCGGAGACAGGCGAGAGCCGGGCAGGGGAGGGGGAGGAGTAGGCGTGCCAGGGGGTTACTATCGGGCACTAAGCGAACAGCAGGAGAGGGTAGTGTTGTGGGGGCGGGTCCCAACGGCTTTACCAGCAAACTCAGAATACCGTTAGCGGGGGCGTGGCCGAACTTCATGTATATTCATTTTATGCTAATAAGACTTGCGCTCAGTGTCCTCCTCATTTAGCCTTTTCCTGGTATTTTTTGTCACCGCGTCACGAGCGCTCAGCCAGATATGCAAACTGAGTCGTCTCCCCAGGGTCTGGCTATTCCGGCTTCTTACACCCGCGATTAATAATTCATCTTATGCTAATATAACTTGTATATTCAAATATTACAAGGAGCCATGACTTGCCACTGCTGCCATGCTCTCAGCTGGCGCTTTGCAGCAGGACCTGCTCCAGGTTTTTTGGTGCCTTAGGTGAACTATGATTTTAGTGCCCCCCCACATCCCCCATGGGAGGAGTATGAGCGAGGTGACCACCCTGGACCCCACAGTTCAGTGTGCCCCAAGCTGTCCCCTACAGGCCCCATGCTGCCTTCATAAATGGGGGTGCTGGGGGGTGGTGTGCCCACCTTTCATAGCAGTTCCAGCCCTGCCCCTGGAGTGGAGCAACCATGCTCTGGCCCGCCTAGGGGGTGGCATTGACCATCCAGCCCAGGGTCGGGGTGAGAGCGCAGAGCCCAGCCTCTGGCCCCTTGCACTGGCAGAGCAGAGGCCCCCACAGGCCAATTGGCTCAGCCACCCCTCAGGGTCGGCACTCTTAGGAAGCTATGCTGTGCTATGTTTTAACTATTTACATACACAGCTTTGCTTGACAAAAGGAGCGTTGCTACGCACATGAAAAAGATTTGGGGCACAGGCCCCCAAACCCAGCTTCCTCAGGCCCATTCCCTCCTCTAACTCCAAGCCCACACGCAGCACAGACTGCAGCTCTATCACACACAACACACTCCCTCTGTGCTGGGCACAGAGCACAACACCATGGGGCCAGGCAGACGGCCCCTGCCTCCCCACTCCCTCCGACTCAAGAAAGAAGCCAATGAGGCTGGCCCAGAGGGACCAGGTACTTTCCCCCCAATGCTGAGCTGATGGAGCCAGCAGCAGCAGGGCTGGGCAGCCCTCATACAGAGCCCAGTGGGGCTGCACACATCCTGAGCCAGCAGCCTGGTCCAACTCCCTCCCAGCCCAGTGATGGAGACAGCCGCGGGTCCAGGCAGCAGGCACAGCTCTCTCCCAGCTAAGCCTAGTATAGAGCCAACAGGGGGCTGGGAAGTCTATTCCCCCATGCTGTGCCACGTAACTACCAGCTTAGTTTAATGGGCAGGGAAACTGAGGTATATATCACAGAAGGTACTTGAATTCCCTCATAAGATTATTCCCTGTATCCATGTAGAGCAGGAAATAAAGCCCAGGAGTCCCAACTCCCAGCCCCTTCCTCTAACCACTAGACCTCACTTCCCACCCAGTGCAGCAAATAGAACCCAGGAGTCCTGATTAAACCCAACCGCATACTCTGTCCTTGGTCTATTCTTTGGTCCCTCTCCCCTCTTTCTCTTCTCTTAACCCCAAGAACAAAGCTGGGGTCTGTCTCACCTGAAAGAGCATCTGATGTCTGGGGACTCTAGTGGTATGTAGTGGTGGTGGAAGAACGGAGGGATCCCAAGTGGGAAGTCTATGACATGGCTGTGAGGAGGGTGGAATGGGGTGTGGGCTGGGCAGGGAATGGGGTCTAATGGACTAGAGTGGGGGAGAAGGACTCCTCCCCTCCATGACTTCCCTAGTCAGGGGTGGCTGGAGTCAGGAGTTAGACCCCTCCACTCTTGGCTCATCTGGGAGTCCCAGGGGAGTCAGCATCCCCCCTCTCATCTGGTTTCCCCAGCAGTAGATTGGGGGGGGGGGGGGGATGACTTATGCCCGCCTCTCAACTGCTGCCAACATAAGGGCAGGAGTCAGTCATCCAGTAGCATCCCCCCCCACACACACACAGTTTCCCCAACCAGCAGGTGACAGTGGTGGTGGGACTTTTTGACCCCCGGTGTTTAGCTTCTGCTGGGGCCAGGTTGGATGGGTGGTCAAGTTCGGTCGGGCAGTGACATCATCCCCCCACTGGGTTTTCCCCACGTATTTAGGACTTTTGGCCCCACCTGGGCTCCTTACTTCTCCATGGCCAGGGGCTCCCCACCACCACCACTCAGCACTTCTACCTGGCCAGCTAGGGTCACCACCACCCCCCAGCTTTGTAACAGGCCCACTGGGAGCTGGTAAGAACTTTACTCACCTGTCTTGTGCTCTGGTAGCTTTTGGGTCTGGGACCGGGAAAGATTTCTTTTTGCTGTTGTTCCAAGCAGTGTGTTCTGGCCTTAATAAATAATTATTTTAGTCTTTCAAAGTGCTACAGGACTCCTTGTTTGTTTTTCTGGCTTTATTAGCATCTAAAAGCCCCTGTGCTGAGCAGCAGCAGCCTCAGGCCCGATTTGCAGATCAGGGAGGCATTGTTGTTAAATGGCTCATTAAACTGAGCAATCAGTAAGGGAAAGATGAGTGAAGAAACTTTGCAACCCACTCAGAACAGGAATCCTTGTTTAATTTGCTGCTCAGAAAGAAAAGAAGCAAGAAAGCAAGAATTCAATTCTGTCTAATTTGGCACTTCTTAAAGTCTGGCACCCTAGGCAACCGCCTAGTTCGCCTATATGCTAGAACCGGCCCTGCTTTGCTGTAATGGGTGTTTCTTCCCTGCATAATTAATTGTATGAAAAATGCCCTGTACGTAATTAATATGTAAGTATGCATAATTTGCTTTATGCAAATTGCATATTTGCAACGTGGTTTTCTCATGCATAGCTAAACCTGTGTATTTTCCCCACATAACGTGACTCACATGCACACCTTCATCGCTCTCATCATTTATCATATTTATTTTCTGTGCACAGCTGGTGTCTCCCAGAGCAGATAGGTGAGAGGTGATCCCAGCTCCCAGGGGATGGCAAAAAAATTAGACATTGTGACATGCTGTGCCCCATGTACACCCTTCTAGTGTGATTTGTGTATCATTCATGTTCATCATTATAGTGTAATTGTGTATTATCTAATGCAAGTGTGTCATGGAAGGCAGGGGTGTCAAACACATTTGCTATGGTGGGCAAGATTTGAGTTAAATGTACGTCAATTGGGCCATACATACCATAAATCGAAATACTAGGCACAACAATTATGAAGCATTATATTTTATTTGCTTGATATATCAGCGATATAAAAACAGCTGTAAATTCACTTCTACAACTACTACTATTTTATGATTAAAAGAAATAATCAATGATTAAGAATTATAATACTTTATTTACTGTCACTGTTGCTTCCTGATGCTTGACACCTCTTTGGACCATTGCATCAAAGTCTGGAACAAGGGACTGGGCTGTGTTAAACTTCAGTATTGCATTCAGGTGTGCATCAGTAAATTGAGGACAAAATCTTGACTTGTTGATGTTCATTGTTGATGTTCATTAGAGAAAAGAGCTGTTCACAAACCTATGTTGTCCCAAATGTGGAAAGAATTTTTGAAGCAAAAGACTTCAACCTGGGATAATTTGGTCCTACATACTGATAAAATGTTTCAGCATCAACACTGGAAAACTTGTCCCTCAAAACAGAATCACACTGCCTCTTGATTATTTCCATCTGAGGCTCCTCTGAGACCTCATGCACATTGACAGAAAATGGGCTGCAGAAAATTGCAAAGTCTTTCTCAAGGTATTTGAAGTCAGAAAAGCTTACCTGGAATTCATTTCTTAGGTTGGAAATTTTGCTGCTGTATTTTTTTGTGAGAGCATCACAATGAAACTCAGCCATGTTATGTTGAGATTTTAAAGATCGAAAGTGTGCCAGATTATTATTTGAAAGTTGTTTTTCCCAAAGCTGAAGCTTAATCTCAAAAGCAAGAATGCTGTCAAAAACATCTGTCACCAATTTGTTGTGCCCCTACATTTTTGTATTGAGACAGTTCACATGTACCATGATCGAGAGACCTATGGCACCTTAGGCTATGTCTATACTTGTTAATTTAAGTTGATTTAGCACAGTCTACTTAACAAAGTCGACTTTAAGTCGACTTTGTTAAGTCGACTTAGCATGTCTACACTTAAATTTTAAGTCGACTTTGGAGGGACCCTACAAAGTCGACCTAGAGCGTCCACACTGGATGCCTAGGTTGACTTGTAGGGGTTAGGGGGACCTGGTCCATGGTGGCAGGGGGCACCCCTTGCCAAGTGCCAGGGGGCTCAGCCTTTGCCCCAATGTACCTGGGTACAATGGGGCAAAGGGGGACAGGGACCCTGGCAGGGCATAGGGGAAGGGTGGGCAGGGCTCTGCCCTGCCCTATGGGGGGTCATGCTAGGTTCTGCCTGTGCCACCCCCTTGGCAGGGAGGGCAGTGGGGGAGTCCTGGAGAGCCCTAAATTGACTTAGGGCTACTCCAGGTCTACACTGGCTTAAGTCGACTTTCTAAAGTTGACTTAAGTCAAAAGTCGACTTAAAATGAGGTTTTAAAAAGTCGACTTAATTTTCCTTAAGTCGACTTAAGCAGCTTGCTTAAGTCGACTTAAGGAAAGCGTAGTGTAGATGCAGAATAAATTAAGTCGACTTAAGCAAGCTTAAGTCGACTTACTTTACAAGTGTAGACGCACCCTTAAAGACTAACAAATTTTTTTGGGCATAAGCTTTTGTGGACTCCCTCCAACTCACTTTGTGAGATGCAAGACTAACACAGACTAACACGACTACCCCTCCGGAACATGTACCATGACGTCCACCATAAAAGCAAGAACTTTAAGCCTTTCATTATCCTTCAGTTCAGGCATAACCTTTCCTTTGTGATTCAAAAGCAATTGTTTTTCACCACACAATTCATAAAAGCATTTCAGTACAGCCTCCCCGCCCTACTCTGATTTAGCCAACAAACATCAGTGTGATATGGTAACCCATGGGGTTTCTCATTTACTTCCAGAAGACAGTTTAACTGCCTATGGCTAAGGCCTCTTGCTCATATAAAATTAACTGTTCTTCTAATGATATCCAAAATATTATCCAGCTTCAGTGTTTTGCTACAGAGTGCTTCTTGGTGTAAAATGCAATGTAAATTACAAAACTGATATTGCAGATTGACAGCAAGCAATTTTTCCTTTAATCTTGTGGCAACTCGAGCTTTTCTACCCAGCAGTTGTGGTGCTCCATCTGTAGCCAGACTCACAGCCTGCATCCAATCTACACCTAATTTGTCCAAAGTTTCCACCAAGTTATTGAAAATATTGTCACCTGTTGTGTCTTTCATCGGAACCACTTCTACAAACTCTTCTGAGACGCACATTGTGATGGGCTGGCACTGGATGGGCACTTCCTGATGGTGTTATTGGAGAATTGCTCAAGTGGCTCCCCTGTCCATGGCCTGTGCTCCATCAATTCTTGTCCAGCTGCTCAGCCTTCCATCTGGGCATCTGTCCATATACCCCCCTTCCAAGGTCAGTTTCACTGTTCAGGTCCCTGGCCACCACTAGTCTGCTACCATTCCACTGGTCATTTGGGGGAGGTGGGGACAGACCCAGGCTCACCAACGTCTCTGGGCCCCTGCCCAGGAACCCTCTGTGTTGCTGCTTCCCTGCAGGCAGAGTACCTGGTCAGCCCTTACTTATACCAGGGCTCTGGCTCCCACTGCATTCCAGTGGTCAGTCACTATGCTGTCCAGGGTGCTGACCCCTCCTGCCAGGCAGCCCGCCTGCCAGCACAAGCTCCTCTGAGGAACTGCCCTTTTGCTGCCTAGCAGCAACTTTTTATATAGGGCTCCTGGGTCCTGATTGGCCTGTCACCACTTCTGCCCATTTGCTGCCGCTCCCAGGGCCTTTTGAACTGATTACTGGCCAGTGCAGGGCAGCTGCCCCATCACATGCATGTTTTTATCAACACCATGAATGAAAATTGCAAACTGTGCCGCATCAGTAACAGCCATACTGTCATCAATTGCAACTGAAAATGCAACAAAGGACTTGACTTTGTCATTTAGTTGACTGTTAAGGCTCTCTGACAAATCAATGATTCTCTCAGCAGTCATTTGCATACATTTCTTTATATTTCCCCATCTGAAAAAGCTTTTCATGACTGTGTTAGTTCGTGTGCAATTATGAGCTTAGCTTAACTACAGCTTCGCTTATTTGATGGACATTTGTAAATAGTGATTGCTGCTTTTTCAAGAATTTCTCCAATTCAGAAACTTTGTCCTCACACACCTTCCCAGTATATTTATCATACCTCTCAGCATTTATCATACCTCTCAGTATCATAGGCTATGTCTACACTGGGTAATTTAAGTCGACTTTAACTAAGTCGACTTAACTAAGTCAACTTTAAGTCGACTTTGGGGGGAACTTACAAAGTTGACCTAGAGCGTCCACACTGGATGCCTAGGTCGACTTCTAGGGGCTTAGGGGGACCTAGGGCAGGTCCACTGGGGCATGGGGGGCACCCCTTGCCCAATGCCAGGGGGCTCAGCCTTTGCCCCATGGTACCTAGGTACCATGGGGCAAAGGGGGACAGGAACCCTGGCAGGGCATAGGGGAGGGTGGGCAGGGCTCTGTCCTGCCCTGTGGGGGGGCATGCCAGGCTCCCCCCGTGCCCCCACCCCCCGGCAGGGAGGGCATTGGTGTAGCCCTGGGGTAGCCCTAAGTCGACTTAGGGCTACCTCACGGCTACACTGGCTTAAGTCGACTCTAGGGAGTTGACTTAATCCTTAGGTCTAGTGGAAAGGAGGTTTAATAAAGTCAACTTAATTTTAATTAAGTCGACTTAAGGAAACTGGAGTGTAGACGCAGGGTAAATTAAGTCGACTTAAGCAAGCTTAAGTCGACTTAATTTCCAAGTGTAGACGCAGCCATAGTACCTCTGAATGTTGTACTCTTTGGCAACAGCTGTAAACTCCCATGGCATCATGGAGCACTGTGTATGCTAGACTGTGCTCTGTGATGCTGCGAGACAACGCTCTATCCTTCTTTTAGAGAGGAGAGTGTGGTCTCGGGGCATCATGGAGCACAGTCTTGCACACACAGTGCTCTACATGATGCCATGAGACGTGTACACTTTCTCCCTCTAGTGTACAGGTCTCATGGCATTGTTGAATGTTACATGGGCTGGACCAGAGAGGTTGGTGGGCCGTATCTGGCCCGCAGACAGTATGTTTGACACCCTGATATAAGATGTTTTTGGAATGCTCATGACATGCTGAAGATTGTTGTTGTATCAGCAGGTGGCCTGCAATGTCATACATGTGTACAGATATGAAACGTCTGCAGGTAAACTATCAGCACAGTCCAATCCCCAAGCCTGCCGAGGGTTCTCTTGAAGTACCATGTCTTTGACCCATGGGGCACTCACAGAATTCACTGCTTCCAAAGTGCACCCACAGCATGCCTGTTTCACTTCAGGATCTCTGCTTCGCTCAACTCATGGGGCTTAGTTTTGTTTATAATGAAAAGAAGTAAATATTTATTGAACAAAGAATAGAGAGATTGAAATAACAGCAAAGAGGTCCAAATATTGGAAACAACTGGGTATATCTGAAACAAAATCATAATATGCCTTCTAGAGTCTAGTCTTTACTAACAAGAAACTTTCTTTGTCTAATGAAGTTTGGTTCACCTAGAGACTTTCTCCCAGTGTCTAAGAGCCAAACCAGCTCCATTCACAACACAACCACAGAGACAACTTGGTGTGGATCTCTTTGAAATCTTAAACAAGGGTTGTTGGACCACAGGTGAAAAACCATGGAGTTAGAGAGGTCCCATTCCTGCCATTTTATTCACTTTCCACTTGACTCTGACAAGTGCACTAAAATGCAAACAGTTACTTGGGTTGCTGTGAAATATGGTATGCCTTATGAAGGTGCAGTTTAGCATTAGTGATCCAAATTTGGTGTTATCTGACCAAAGAGTTCCTAAGGGCATGTTTAGACTAGAAAATTAAGCCAATTTATGTTAGATTGACTAGCAGCCTCCGCAGTAATTAAATCAGCTCTTTCTGTTGGCAGTGTGTGTCCTCACAAGGAGTGCGTGCACCGACTTAATTGCGGCATTGTGTGACACTGGATCCCATTGTCCAGGGCTGACAGCTAGAGCCCCTGCACCCTGGGCTGACAGCTAGAGCCCCTGCACCCTGGGCTGACAGCTAGAGCCCCTGCACCCTGGACTGACAGCTGAAGCTCTGCTGCATCAGGCTTTCAAAGTGGCAACAGACGATGTAAGCAATGCGGTGTCTATGTGGACACTGTGGTGCACTGACGTAATTACAGTGATCTAAACACTATGCCTTTCCCAGCAGTGGCGTTATTAGCTCAGGGTAGTGGGTGAGGTAAATTAGCAGGAGGAATATTGTAGGGTAGACTCTTACACAGCATAAACTACTTTAAGTCAACCTAAGTCGGTAGTGTAGACCAGGCCTGAGGCATTACAGGCCTTCCCCCAAAAGTTTCCTCCCGCTGCCTTGTACTGTTTAGCTGAGAGGTATGAATGAATGGTTTGATGGTTATGAACCCACCCTTCAATTAACATAATTAAGAACAAGTTAATTTTGAACTGAGCAGCCAGAAGTGCTGGAACCTGTGAATCATAGGTGGCAATTTTATTCTGAATGGAAGGCAATCAAAGAATTGTTGGGGAAACATTAGTCATGTCAATGGTTCCTAGGAGGAGAGGGGCACTAGGGGGAAGAGGAGTGGGGGAACAGGAGCATCCACCCTGCTCTCCCACTGCATCTCAACCCCACCAATCCCTGCAGTCTCAGCTCTGCCAACAGACCCTGTAGTGGAATCACCATTCACCATCTTTAAGCATCTGACAAAGTGGGATTTTCTCCCACAAAAGCTCATAAAATAAATTAATTTGTTAGTCTTTAAAAATGCCACCAGAATCCTTGTTTGTTTTGCATTCACCAGATGTCCTCTTGTGGCCAGAAGTGTTTCTACACCTCCCCACCCCCAGCTCTGGGAGTGCACTCCTGTCTTCTTGCAACCCATAGCTCTGCCAATGCAACCCAACACTGCACAAAAGCTATTGAGAAGTGTGGGAAGAACATTAATCTGGAAATTGGAGCGTTTATAGCTGAGTGGAAAATGCATACTGTATGGCGTAAAGGAGATATTACAAGTTCTGCCATCTGAGTGTTTCTCAGAGGTGGGCACATATATTGGACATGGGGTCAGAGGATCTGTCCCTTAACTGCAAAACTACCAGTGTTTTGGAACAAGAAACTCTGGCTGTAATGTCTCTTACTGGCGTTGCCACAAACAGCTTTCTCCCAGCCAGTCTGAAACACAACCAGGAAGACCATTCCACTGTAACATAGATGTCCTTGGCTCCAGGCACTGCAGGAGAGTTAGGGAAGGTAATGGCAATAAAAATGTTTGTATACCAGGGAATGAATACTTCAGGGGCATGAATTCCTTCCTTATTGAAGCTCGTACAGTAGTGGGGAAGGCAGCATATGGATTGGGGCAGAATGGAGGTGTGTTGACACAGGACTGGTAGAGTCCAGCTGATGTGTGTGTAATCAGTATATGTCATGACCAAGGCTCTTAGTTTTCCAGTGATAAAAGCTCTAAAAACTCTTTGATAAAAATGATAAAAATCTCTGTTTCTGCAATTAAAATGAAACATTGAACCTTAGTTTTCCTAGCCACTATATATGTATAGGTATCAGCTGAACACAAAGTTTCATTGATATATTTACAATTTTTAAGCAAATTCAAAGCCTACCAGTGACATCAATCTTATACTAAAATAAAATGAATAGAATTGCAGTTTGTATTTCTGATATATACCAAATACTTCTGTCTGTATTCTACACTTTCAGAATTTTTTAAAATGCAGAGGATCCAGTCATAGTACATTGTTTCTTTAGCGTTGTTGATGGCCCTGCTGTTTCAGCCTCTTGGTTTTGTTTCTTTTCATTCAGTTTATGCTTAATGCTTTCCATGTGTTCTACAATTGCGTGCCTTGAAATGTAATCTACAGGCTTGCTGTATACAGTAGCACATTATCATCAAACTCAGTAACACAGACTTTCATGTGATTTTTAGCATTTTCGGTATCTCTTCATAACTTTATTTACTTATGTCTGGACTCGGTGGAAATGAAAGTTGAGATGCATTAAAACATGAGACTTTATATAGTATATATCATTGAATAACTTCTATGTGCTGGAAGCAGTTTATTGGAATATGTTTAGCGATGTAAATATAAAGTGCATTCAGAAATCAGTCACGAGAGGGGGAGTTTGTGTGCATTGAATAAGTGACACCAGTACTTTCAGTAAAATATAGTTAATATATGTTTTTAATTTTTTCACAAAATGTAAAAACTAAAGATTCTCTGTAAAAATGCAAATTCCATGTTTTTCTATGGCAAACAGATTTCTAGGGTTGCTGGTCATGACCCACAGGTCTCAAACTGGGCCTACGTCAGCTATAAGAGCAGTCACGTTCCAACTCTCCACCTACTAGCATGCTAACAATAGTTTATTCGAGGTGTTTGAAGCCCAGCCCCATCGTGAGGCTCTGCCCTGAGGGCTAAATTCCAAGCTGCTGATTGGCTCATGGGCCCTACTTAATCCAGCAACAGGATCAGGAAGCTGTCTGAACAACTGAGCTCCACTTTGCTCTGGACTTTAGGCCCCTTGCTCCCTCAACTTGATTTCCTGGCATCTAACATCTAGTTCCTGACCTTCAGTTTGTCTCATGCCTCTGATCCTCTGCTATTCTGATCCGGCCTGACTCTGGTTCCAGAGTTCTGGTTCTGATCTAAAATTTGTCTCTTGCGTATGACCTCCTAGTATCCTGCCCCGGCTTGCTCTCAGCTCCTGTGTCATGACTGTGGACTCTGTCTCTGGCTGCCTGGCCTGGCCACCCCAAACTGGCTGTGACAGCTTGTTTGGACCACAATAATCCTGCAGGACGAAGCCCGGTATGAGAAGGATGGATTTAGCAGCACCAACACAGCCATCAGAAGCACTGGACTTCCCTAGTGGGCCCTTTGCCTCCAGGTGGATAATCAAGCATTGCAGATCAAGCAGCTGACATTGGACAAACAGTGGCTGTAGGAGCAAACGAGGCAGTTTAGCACTGAGAATACTGTGCTGCAAACACAGCATGCAGCACGTTCCCCCATTCAGGGGCCTGCAATACCTGGCCCCAATGCTTCAATGGGCATTGCTAGTGGTTCCAGGGTTTCATGAACAAATGCTACCTTCTGTTTCTGATGTGTCCCCAAATCTATGCCTCTGACTTGGCCAAGGAGGCCTTGGTAACCACCCAGCTGACAGGAGAAGCGTTAGACTGGCCTCTCTGCTGCAGCAAATCCATAGCCTGTTGCTGTCAAACTGGGCTGCCTTTCTTCAATCCACGTCAGCCATCTTTGATGACCCACAATGGGTGCGTCTACACTTATAAATTAAGTCGACTTAAGCAGGCTTAAGTCGACTTAATTTACTCCACGTCTACACTGTGTTTTCCTTAATTTGACTTAAGCTGCTCCTTAAGTCAAATTAAGGACAAACTAGTTTGAATTACTAACACCTCGTTATAATTCAAACTAGTGTCTAAGTCGACTTTATTAAGTCAACTTAGCCAGTGTAGATGCCCTAAATTGACTTGGTCGACTTAGGGGAGGGGGGACAAGGGAGCCCCGTATAGCTCCCTGGCAGAAGGGAGCCACCATGGCTCCCTTGTCCCCTGGGGAGTCCCTGCTCCCTTCTCCCCAGACCCACGGCTTCCCTGCCAGAGAAGCCGCGGTCCCAGGAAGAAGGGCTCCCCAGCCAGGGCTCCAGTGGGAGGGGATCCCCCTCTGGAACCCTGGCTGGAGCGCTCGGGAGGCGGGCGGCTCATCCTGGCAAGAGCCAGCCGGTGCACGGCTGGCTCTGCTGGGACCGAGAAGCCGCTCGCGGCTCATCCCAGCAGAGCCAGCCAGCATACAGCTGGCTCTGCCGGGACCAAGAAGCTGTGGGCGGCTCTCCCGGCTCCCTTCTTCCTGGGACCGATCAGGTCCTGAGGAGAAAGGAGCATGGGCTCCCGTCTTCCCGGGACAATGGCAGAGGGAAGAGGGAAGGGCAAAGGGCAGAGGGAAGCCATGGCTGAGCAGTCCTGGCCAGAAGGGAGCCGAGTGGGGGCCAGAAGGGAGCTCCTCACTCCCTTCTCTCCCCGACCGCTCCGGGGCTTGCTATCTCGGGGAGAGCCAGTCCCATGTGGGGCTGGCTCTCTCCAGTATGAGCCCCCCTAGCCTGGGGAGCCAAGGCTCCAAAGGAGCCTTGCCTCCCCCTGGACCTAACCAGTTGACTTAGAGAGTCTAGTGTAGACTCTCTAAGGCCTTGTACACACTACAAAGTTATTGTGCGATAAAGCCCTTTATTGCGCAATAACTAGCAGAGCGTACACACACAAAAGCCTCTTATTGCGCGGCAAGAGCCCTCTTGCTGCCCAATATGTAAACCACCAAAACGAGCGTGGTAAGGCTTATCACGGAACAGTTGTTCCGTGATAGCTGCTGTGTGTACGCTTTTCGCGCAATAGGCAGCCTCCGGAAGTGTCCCAGAGTGCCCAACCGGGCCACTCTGGGACATTGGAGCTGTCAAATATGTCAATTTCACTGCTCCAGCTGAGCAGTGAAATTGACATCGGGATCGGGTGGGGGCAGAAGCTCCGCCGGAGCTTCTGCCCTCA
>ML685916.1:174714-235310 GCA_007922175.1 Pelusios castaneus | reverse complement strand
CAGCCCCCCCTGCCACCGGAAGCCCTGCAGCTGGGCTAGAGGGCTCGCTGCGGGCAGTGCATGGTGGGACAGGTGCCCACCATGCACTGCTCTTCTTTCACAAAGGAGCATTCTGCTCCTTTGCGAAAGAAGCTGCAGTGTGAAGCGATAAAGCGCTATAGTTATAGCGCTTTCCTTGTCCTGCAATAAAAGTTATTGCGGGACAAGACTGTAGTGTGTACATAGCCTAAGTTGACTTAGTAAGGTCAGCTTTAAGTCGACTTAAGAGTCCTGTGTGGACTCTCTAAGTTGACTTAATACGGTTGACTTAAAGTCGATTTAGTAAAGTCGATTTGGTAAAGTCGACCTAAATTTCTAAGTATAGACATAGCCAATGAGCTTGAGCAGCTGAGGCTGTGCCCAGAGGAGTCTGTCAGAGGCAAGGCATGGTGGGTTCCTAGGCAGTGGATTTTCTGCTACCTCGCAGTGGGTAGACAGTGGAATGAAGCAGCATAGATGAACCAGTTCTGGTGGGGCTTATGGGAAGACATCAAAGATGAACTGGTCGATGTAGAGACACCAATGGGCCTAGATACCCTTGTGGATCTTACCACCTGCATTGATAATCTGCTGCAAGAACAAAAGGAGAGAAAAGAGGTTTGTTGCAGCCTTCCTACCTGCATGCTGTTACCTCAGCTTCTCTATCGCCTGCTGAATTTAGGCTAGGTGACTGGCTCCCAAAGTCAGTGACAGACACCCAAGGAGAAAGAATGGTGTGGTCAAAGCTGCCTGTGTTTCTACTGCGGTGACATTGGCCATGCCATCTCGCCCTGCCCAGTAAATTGCCAAGAAGCTCAAGGAAACAAGCCAGACCATGCATGAAGGGGGAAAAACCGGCCTGGCCCCTAATCCTCATTGAGCTGCACCCTGAACCCCATTTAGGGGCTTCTTATTTGCAGGTGCCTATTTAGCTGCTCATCCCAGAGGGTCCCCACTAGATTCTCCTCCAGCAGACTCTCATCGATTCAGGAGCAGCAGATGATTTCATGGATACCGCTACTGTTCAGGCCCTACAGATACACCTGCTATGCAAAGCTGTGCCTGACATGACTGAAGCTACTGATAGCTCCTGATTTTGTTAAGGTCCAGTTCTGGGGGAGACTGTTTCCCTGGAGTTTGTTATTCAGGGACATAGAGAAATAAGGCATGATCCATCCACCCCATTTTCCTCTAATCCTTGGCATTTCCTGGCTGGTCCTTCACAACTCCCTCATTCACTAGCAAGAGAAGAAGGTCACTTCGGCTCAGAATGGTGTTGCCAGAATGGTCTGGGACCAGCAAATCCAGCACCCAGACCCAAGGAGGCTCAGGTTAGTGTAATTGTCTGCACTGAAACACTCGCTGGGGGAATTACAGATCTCTTACCTCCCTCTCTGAGGTACAATGACTACATTGATGTCTTTGAGAAGAAGGAGGCAAAAAACCTCCCGCTACAATTGCCCCATTGAACTTCAGCCAGAGGTGAACATACCAGGGGTTGCGCTGCGGGTGAGGCCACGGGCTGGCTCAGCATGGCTGGGGGTGGTGGCCACGGGCAGCGTGGCATGACTGGGAGGCTGTAGAGGGGCTGGGGCCACGGGGTGGGGGAGGCAGGAGCGTGGACCATGCTGTTGCTGGGGCCCACAGCCTGCCCACAAACTGTCGCTGTTCATGGGCATCCAGCCCCGCTCCCTTTTTAAAAGAAAAAAAACCTTTCAATTTAAAAAAAAATGTTTTTGGCTTGAGGGCCACAAATACAATTTTTAGAATGCTGAAGGGCCACTAGTCTATTTAATTACAATTTTTATTTAAATTTAATTAATTTTAATTTTAATTTGATTTTAATGCAAATTTAATTAAAGAGACGGGTGGCCCCTCAGGGTTCAAAAATGTATATTTGTGGCCCTCGAGCCAAAAAGTTTGGGAACCACCAGCATAACATATCTTCTCTAGCAGACTCCGTGCCTTCTGGCTCTCAGCTGGAAAGAACTTTATCTAGGACTCACTCTCAGTGCATTTCAAAGAGTGACTGAACTATAAAAGTAAGGGACAAACACACACCAAGTGATCTCTCCTTGTCCAACTCTCTTGATTCTAAGAAGACAAAAGAATCCAGCTCTTTGACTTTGGAAGGTGTGATGCTTTCTGGATTAGAGGGTCACTACTTATAATATATTGATATCAATATTGCAAAATAACAATAATTCATGCGCAATATACCATGTCAGGTTCTGTTGGAAAGATTATAATTCACTAAGATTTATATGCATGTTTCTATATACGTAACAATTGAATAGTAGAAGTTCTTAATATGTATTTCAACGTGTGCTGGTTTTTGGGTGACACTCCAGGGAATATGGCAGTGGCACTAAAGCTGCTTAACAGCCTATTAAGGGAACTCCAAGATGCAATGAATCCAGTGAAAGAACCCAGGGGCTACACCTTATAAGTCACCAGGATATATAAGAACATTTTCAGAAACTGGGGACTTGGAGCCTTTCCATGCTATGTGCTGTGTGACTGTGTTTGGGGCAAGCCAAATGGCAAAGAGACATAAAATGCAGCTGCACCATCCTAATCTTGTCTTCATTTCTCTTCCTTTTTCTAGATCAACTCATCTACAACTGAAGCTGTGAAACAAAAGATTGAGACCCATGCAGACACTGGATATACACCAGAGGGATCATAAAAGCCTGCAAACTCCACAATTCTGTTGAGAATCTGATATATATGGACTTTAGAGTCATTTGTGTCTATACGATTGTTTTGATCATTTAACATTTCTCTTATTTGTTGATTTCCTTCATAATAAACCTTTCAGTACTCAAGGATTGGCTTGCAATGTCATATTTTGGGTAAGAAGCAAACTTATATTGATCTGGTGACGTGACTGACCCTTTGGGGATCAGGAGAACATTTTTGGTACAGGGAATAGAGTCCGAATAACTTCTCTCTTTACCAAACCTAGTGCTCAGGCCCCCCAACAACAATTCTGGGTCCCAGGACAGAACAGTCAGTGGCACCCCCTATAAAGTGGTCCCTGGCCTCTTCCACCCAAGGTCTCACACATGCCCCTCTTCCTCCACCCAAGGCCCTGCCCCTCTACTGCTTGGCCCATTGTGACGGTGGGAGATAGTTGGGGAGAAGACAATGGATGCATGTGGTGAGCAATGGTGGGAGGGGGCACAGAGGGATGTAGCAAGCAGTTTGCTGCAGGGCTGGGTGGGGCCTGGAGTGGAATAGGGGCTGAGTCTTGGATGGAGCAGGGGTGGAGTGTGAGCATGGCCATGGGAAGAAGAGGCAGATACTCAAGTGGAAGCTTCATCCACCACCTATGGCCCCGGCCCTTTCAAAGCACTGAGCCCGGGGCATTTGTCGTCTTAGCCCCCACACTGTTGGTGGCCTGCTAGTGCTACCTGGGGGTGACTGAGTTGCCATAAAGGGGACTGTGTAACTTCTTGCTTTAGCTTCTTGGTACCCAGTGTGGGGAATCAGAAGTACTGTTTGTAGCTGGTTGGTGAATCTAGATAACGTGTTAGCCACCAGTTTGGGGAGAATCTGCTCTCCTTTTGCACTCTACCCTGACTCTGGCATTTTCAGGGGACCTACCCTAGGCCCAGACAGGTCACAGAAGGGATCTCTAAAGCTCTTGGAAGCATGTAGTAAGAATTTTACTTCAAATGAAGCCTAGTTTGTAAAATTCTAGTACTAGGAAGTGTTTTATCTTAATTTTTCTTGTAACCATTTTTGGCTTAATGTCTTAATACTCATACTCACTTACAATCTCTCTCTTTGTAGTTAAATGAACTTCTTTAGTTCTTTAATCAAAATTAATCTGGTATTGGGTAACTCCGTTAAAGGTGACAAATTGTTGTTTATTGTTCCCTTAGAGGGACAACAGATCTAAAGCATCTGAACTGTGGAGGAGAGGGCTGGGCAGTGCAGAACACATTTGAGGGTCTGGGGTAATTCGGGACTGGGACTGTGCTGTGATCACCCTGAAAGTAGCGACTGAGCTGGATGGGAGCCCGGGTATGACTGGTATTCACTGGGCTGCTGGGATCACAGTTGCTGAATCAGAACCATGGCCGTACACAGACCTTCCTCATGTGACCTCCATGCAGTTTGGCCATCCGTGAGGAGCTTAGGTGGGAAGCTACAGCAGCAAAGCATTGTGAGGCATCCCAGGTTGCAGGGCAGGGCAGGGGTGTCACAACCCCTCACTGGTCTGGTTTGCACCCCAGAATGTCATATCCTGAAAGCCAGATTTACAAAGATGCAGAAGATATAGAGAGATATCTATAGCGAAGGGGCATGGCCTTCCTCAGAGATGGAAAGGGAAGAACCCCCACCCATCCACAAATGGGCAGAGCCAGAACATCCACACTAGCCCTGCAAGAAGCAGAAGGGTGGGACAATAAGTATAAAAGGTAAGCCCTCTTGTTCAGTTGGGCGGGAGCTGCGAGAGGAAAAAGATGCCTCTCTCATGTCATTGGTGCCCAAGCCCTGCTTCTGCAATGCTGCAGTCTTGAAAGAAATACCAGAACTGCCTGCTGCCTGGGACCCTGAGGAGCCACTGGAAATATCAGCCGCCTGGGATGTCAGAAGCTGCCAGAACTGCTATACGCCTGGAATGCTGAGGAGCTGTTGAGGTTACCCCTTGCTGTTTACCCTGGGGAGAGGAATGATGATCCTGAGGTCCATCAAAAATAGCAACATCCATAAACCAGTAGGAGAACATTGCAATATCCCTGGACACTCACTAGCAGACTTGAAAATTGCCATACTTCAGCAAAAGAACTTAAAAAACAGACTTCAGCGTGAAACTGCAGAGCTGGAACAGATTTGCAAACTTGACACAATCAGAACAGCAAATGTGGACAGTGCCCAGCATGGCTTAGCAGAGAACTCTGCGGTGAGCTTTAACTTGTGTCCTTCTGGACAAATGCCTTAGATGGGAGGGTGTGAACAACCATTGTCTCCTTAATGGCTCATCAGGATACTCCCTGGGACCATATCACCTGATAGATTCCTTAACATTAAGGAGACAATGGTTGTTCACACCCTCCCATTTAAGGCATTTGTCCAGAAGGACACAAGTTAAAGTATGGATATAACATCAAATTCTTAACTTCTAATCGAAATAGAATTCCTAGACATAAACTATATAATCATTCCCAGCAAATTACTACCTTTCTATTGATACCAAACATGCCATAGTTCCTATGGATTATAGCATTTATGAGATATCCATAGAAAATAATATCATAAATGCTTCTTCAAAGCGTCTGACGAAGTGGGATTTTCTCCCACAAAAGCTCATGCGATAAATAAATCTGTTAGTATTTAAAAGTGCCACAGGACTCTGTTGTCTTTCTACAATAGACTAACACGGCTACCCCTTTGGAATTTCCCTAAATCCAGACAGTGTCACACTGTGCCCACATGCCCTGCCCTTTGGGGAGCATGCCAGGCTCCCCCTGTGACCCCCCCGACAGGGAGGGCATTGGTGTAGTCCTGGGGTAGCCCTAAGTCGACTTAGGGCTACCCCAGGGCTACACTGGCTTAATTCGACTTTAGAAAGTCGAATTAAGCCTTAGGTCGATTAGAAAGGTGGTTTAATAAAGTCGACTTAATTTTCATTAAGTCGACTTTATTTTGCTTAAGTCGACTTAAGCAAGCTGCTTAAGTCGACTTAAGCAAAGCGTAGTGTAGATGCAGGGTACATTAAATCGACTTAAGCCAAGCTTAAGTCGACTTAATTTACCAGTGTAGACGCAGCCATGGTGAACAGGGGAGGTCCTGGAGGATTGTACAAAGGCAAATATAGTACCTATCTTCAAGAAAGGGAAGAAGGAGGATCCAGGGAACTACAGACCAGTCAGCCTCACCTCAATTCCTGGGAAAATCATGGAGCAGGTTCTCAAAGAATCCATCCTGAAACACTTGGAGGCACAGGAACAGTCAGCATGGATTCACCAAGGGCAAATCGTGCCTGACCAGCCTGATTTCCTTCTATGATGAGATGACTGGATATGTGGATGCGGGAAGTGCCGTTGACGTGGTATACCTCGACTTTAGCAAGGCTTTTGATACAGTTTCCCACAGCATTCTTGCTGGCAAGTTAAGGAAGTATGGGTTGGATGAGTGGACCATAAGGTGGATAGAAAACTGGCTAGATCAACGGTCTCAGCGGGTAGGAATCAATGGCTCAATGTCTAGTTGGCAACCGGTAACAAGTGGAGTGCCCCAGGGGTCAGTCCTGGGGCTGGTTCTGTTCAACATCTTCATTGATGATCTCGATGATGGGATAGACTGCGTGCTTAGTAAGTTCGCGGATGACACCAAGCTGCGGGGAATGGTAGACACGTTGGAGAGCAGGGACAGGATCCAGGGAGGCTTAGACAAATTGGAACACTGGGCTAAAAGAAACCTCATGAGGTTCAACAAGGACAAGTGCAAAGTCCTGCACTTAGGACGGAAAAATCCCATGCACTGCTACAGGCTGAGGACTGATTGGCTAAGTAGCAGCACTGTAGAAAAGGACCTGGGGGTTATGGTGGACGGGAAGCTGGATATGAGCCAACAGTGTGCTCTTGTTGCCAAAAAAACCAATGGCATATTGGGCTGCATCAGTAGGAGTGTTGCCAGCAGATCGAGGGATGTGATTATTTCCCTCTATTCGGCACTGGTGAGGCCGCATTTGGAATACTGTGTCCAGTTTTGGGCTCCCCACTACAGAAGGGATGTGGACAAATTAGAAAGAGTCCAGCAGATGGCAACGAAAATGATTAGCGGGCTGGGGTACATGACTTACGGGGAGAGACTGAAGGAACTAGGCTTATTTAGTCTCCAGAAGAGAAGACTGAAGGGGGGATTTGATAGGAACCTTCAACTACTTGAAGGGGTGCTCCAAAGTGGAGGGAGCAAGGTTGTTCTTGGTAGTAACAGAGGACAGAACAAGGAGCAATGGTTTCAAGTTACAGCTCGGGAGGTCGAGGTTGGATATTAGGAAAAACTTTCTCACTAGTAGGATGGTGAAGCATTGGCATGGGTTAGCTAGGGAGGTGGTGGAAACTCCATCTTTGGAGATATTTAAGGTCCAGTTGGAGAAAACCCAGGCTGGGATGATTTAGTGGGAGTAGTCCTGCTTTTAGCAGGGGGTTGGATTAGATGACCTCATCAGGTCCCTTCCAGACCTATGGGTCCGTCTACACTACACTTTCCTTAAGTCGACTTTGCTGACTTTAGAAAGTCGACTTAGCCAGTGTAGACGTGGAGTAGCCCTAAGTTGACTTAAGGGGACTCCAGGACTCCCCCACTGCCCTCCCTGCTGGGGGGGGGGGTACCGGGGGAGCTTGGCATGTCCCCCCACAGGGCAGGGCAGAGCCCTGCCCACCCTGCCCCTATGCCCTGCCAGGGTCCCTTTCCCCCTTTGCCCCATTGTACCCAGGTACAATGGGGCAAAGGCTGAGCCCCTAGCACTTGGCAAGAGGTGCCCCCCTGCCACCATGGACCTGTCCCAGGTCCACCTAGCCCCTAGAAGTCGACGTAGGCATCCAGTGTGGGTGCTCTATGTTGACTTTGTAGGGTCCCCCAAAGTCGACTTAAAATTTAAATGTGGACATGGTAAGTCGACTTAGCTAAATTGACCTAAATTAACAAGTGTAGACATAGCCACTGATTCTATGATTCTGTGAATAGGAACTTGGAATGGCTATCTCATTACAAAAAGTGATTGTCCCTGTTCACACATTCTCACCTTCTAGTCAACTGGTATGAATAGGCCTCATCTACACTAACTGAATTGACTTTGCTAACACTTGCCTTCCTTCACCCTGGCATATGTACATAGACCTCTCCACTGTAGTTTCCAGTTCATGCATCTGACAAAGTGGGTTGGACTTGGAGCCCACAAGAAGAAATTTGTTAGTAACATGAGAGTAACATGGTGTGAGAGGTCGTACATCCGTGCACCCTTTGCGTATAGTCTGTGTAATTTTTCCGTTCAGTTTTGCAGTGTAGTCGTGTGATTTGATGCCAAATACACTATACCAGGTTCCTTTGTGAATGCCCATAACATATTCTACACACAGGATTGCTGTAATGCCACGTTCCCTACAGCAACATGTGTGTGCAGATGTGAAGCAAGTTACAGGGTTCAGACGCTCAGGACTATCTCTAGCACAGTGGCTGGAGATTTACATATCAAAGCGAATGCTAATGTCCTCCCTGGCTCAGGTAGAAGTGAAGAGAATCACACAACAGGGCAGAGGGGGAGGGGCAGTTTGTAAAAACAAAGACACAAAGGCTATGTCTACACTGCTTAAGTCGACCTAAATTACTCCATGTCCACATCGGACTTTCATTAAGTCAACATTAAGTTGACTTAAGAACTACCGCCTTATTAAGTCTACCTAACACCGGTGTGGACGCCCTAGGTCGACTTCATTCCCTAAGTTGACCTAGGGCTGGGGGAAGGAACAAAGGACAAGTGAGCCAAAGCTGGCGCGTCTCTTCCCTGGGGCTCCCCTGTCCCAGGAGGCGCCACTGGCAGTCTTCTCTGGTCTCCACGGACAAGGGAATCTCCGGGGATCCCCTGTCCTCGGAGCGCTGGCGGCTGTCTTCTCCGGTGCTCCACGGACAGGGGAACCTCGAAGGGGGAGCCCCGGCAGCTCCCTTTTTGCCCAGACCAGCGCAGATCCCGGCAAGAAGGGAGCCCTGCTCTCTTCTCCCAGGGACAGCGCAGGTCCCGGCAAGAAGGGAGTGCAACACCCTTCTTGCAGGGACCCGCGGGTCCCAGTGAGAAAGGAGCCACAGCTCCCTTCTCAGCAGAGAGCCAATGTTCTGTCTACATTTGAAAAGTTAAATCGACTTGTTAAGTTGACTTAACTTTTTAAGTTCCAAAGGGGTAGCCGTGTTAGTCTATTGTAGAAAGACAACAGAGTCCTGTGGCACTTTTAAAGACTAACAGATTGACAACAGAGTCCTGTTAGTCTTTAAAAGTGCCGCAGGACTCTGTTGTCTAACTTTTTAAGTGTAGACATAGCCAGAGACTGTTAGGGGGAGAAGCTGCAGGCTTTTGCCTGGAAGACACCATCTTGCAACCAACTCCAAGCAAGATCTGGGCCCTGCCTTGTAGTAGGCAGAGAAAGGCTGTAAAACATCAAACAGCTGAACACAATGCGCATAATCTTGGACTATGAGGTCAGTTTGGGTAGAGATGTTAGATTAGTATGCGGTTTATACCTTTTATTTGTTAGTGGTCACTCTTGACTCATTTAGAGTATGATTCCGCCTTGACTGGCCATGTTCTCACTTGAAATTGTACTCTGATCAAACTAGTATCTGTTTTCTCTAAAGCTGTGTGGTCCTTAGAGGGAGTGGATGTGGAAGGCTGGGCACAATCCACTTCTTTGTTAAGTGGACAGACTTTGAGACTAAGGTGATTGGGAGTGGGTCCCAATCCCTGTAAGGCAGTGGCTCCCAGGGTAGTGTCTGGGGCTGGGTGTGCTCGCTTGGGGACCAACGCCTGTGTGGCTTGGGATTTATACCCACTGCCTGGGACCAATTACACGCTGGTGGCTGGTGTGGACTGACTCAGGAGTGAGCGGTCACCCAGCAGAGCGGGGTAAATTGGGGTTCAGGAGTGGGGTTTGAGTGGTCATAGCAGCACACCAGACTGGATTTGGGGAGCAGCCTGTCACACATGGCTACCCCTCTGGAAATTTTTTCATTTAATTGCCCACAAATGCTGTATGTTATACTGGAGTGGGTGACTGAAGGTAAACTGGAGTACACTGCTTCTTTGGGGAAGAGAATCTGGTATTTCTATAAGTGGCCCATGTCTGGGACTGGATATCCCAGGGGAATGCTTCAAGGGGATTCAGGGACTCGGTTACACCTCTTGTTAACCTGCGTCGCAGTGGACTTGGCTCTGACCCACCCTCCCTAGCAAGGTTGGTGGGCATAAATCAAGAGGGGTTCCAGGGCTGGGTCATAATAATAATTATAGATAATTTTTGTGTGGATAGAAAGAGGGTTTGGACTTAAACCTCTGTCAGAGCCTGGGCATAGTGTGCTGGGCAGACATAATCTATGGGGACATCCCTTAGAAACACTACCAGCGTAACTGGGGCCCTTTTTGATGGGCCAGAAGTCTTTGTGGAGGAGAGGTGTTTGTGTTCACCATCATAAAACAGGAATAATCTATCTGGAATGTGTTTGTGCTGAACCTGCCTGAGATCTCATTGTGTCATTAAATGAAATAAAGAATCAAGGAGAGAGTCTGGAAGACTTGGTTCTGTCCAGATGAAAGTCAGTGCTCGCCCTTTCATTCCATGTATGCAGCTGCTCTTTACCCCTATTTGAGTCTGGCTTTGGGGGAAAAAAGGTAGGTGAGTTACCTGGTTCAAGCAAAAAGTCTAGCTACTTTAGTTAAGAATTTTGGAAGGGGTCTCAAGGCTACTTCATTTTTGAAAAATAGCATACACTGCAGTCCTGCCATCAGAACCTAACTCTCCTCTGCTTTTCTGGCAGGTGAAATGGCAACGAGAAAGGTATCTTTTGATAGATGAGGCCAAGAGCAGGTTGCCAAAGACTCAAATAGAGGACACTTCAGAGCTGCTAAGACAGTGTTGTTCCAAAGTGGTACCATATCTCTGATAGGAGGAGAAAGCTGAAAAATTCCTTTAAAAATCTAATAGTCCTCGGTTTGGAAATAAACAATTTCCCTTGAACAGGAGGCTGGATAGCTGAAATCGCTGCTAAGTGGAGTCTCAGGAAATTTGGAGAAAGACCTGAGGATTTAAGGTGTAAGAGATACTCTAAAATGTTTTGCATTATAGCCTCTGCTGGCTGTGTTCCCTAATTAGTGGACCAGAAAATGCTTCCACTTAGCTGAATAAGTGGACTGCTTCCTAAGTAATATCTCTTGAACTGCCACTGAGCAGCCTTTCTCTGTGTGATCTAACTACTCAACAGCCATGCTGTGAAGTTCAGATCTGGGTGCCATATGTGTCCATACTGTTGGGACTGCATAGCCGAAAGAGAAGGCAGAATCCCCAGGGTCAGAACTGTGAGACTGTGACAATTGAAGAAACAGCACCACCTGAGTCACATCAGCACAATGAGAATTATCTTGGTACGATCTTGTTTCTGTGTATGACCTGAGGGAAGAGCAGAAAGGGGAGAATGAATCCATAAGTTCCAGTCCCCATCTAAGGAGAAAGGCATTGATCAGAGATCCTGGACTGTGGCTCACTCAAGAGCAAAACTGATGGTAAAGCATTTGCTAATGGCTGTGCTAGCTACTTGCTCCTGCCTTTTCCAGTCCTGCTCCCGTCCTGCATCCAGCCTGCCTCACTTCTGGTAACCCGGCTCTGACTTTCAGCTCCAATTCCTGACTTCTGGCCCTAGTTCTGCCCTTCTGTCCTGGTATCTCTCCCCTGACTCCAGGTCTCACTCTGGGCTCCTATTCCTAGCTAATGACTCCTGCTCTAACCACTAGGTTTGACTCCTGTCCCAACTACTACGTATGACCACCCACCTCCCAGGCTCCGACAAGGGGTTGAGTCTTTGCTAGCCATATCTGTATGGGACTTTAAAAGCTGGGCAGGCCAGGAACAAGGGGAGGAGCCACCAGTGCGATGGACTCCTGCACAACAGGAGAGGTCTGCAATACCTCCTTTGCTGCCGCATAAACCTGTGGGGTTGTTAGTGTTGATAATGTCAGCACCAAACAGACCCTGTTGGTCCTGGACACAATGGCTGTCCCACAGATGTTACCAGATTTGAGGGCACAGTACTGCTATCTTTCTGCCATGCTGCTGGGGAGACACAGGTTGATGGCCCAACTCTAACCTGAGTAACTGAAGAGTTTTGGTGATGGTCTGAGTCATTCTTTGAAGAAGAAGAAGAAGAAGAAGAAGAAGAAGAAGAGACAGGGAGGTGTTAGTATCATTATACAAGGTGCTGATGAGACCCCCCCATCTGGAATATTGTGTGCAGTTCTGGTCCCCCATGTTTAAGAAGGATGAATTCAAACTGGAACAAGTGCAGAGAAGGGCTACAAGGATGATCTGCGGAATGGAAAACCTGCCTTATGAGAAGAGTCATAAGGAGCTTGGCTTGTTTAGCCTAACCAAAAGAAGGCTGAGGGGGATATGATTGCTCTCTATAAATACATCAGAGGGATAAATACCAGGGAGCAAGAAGAATTAGTTGAGTTAAGCACCAATGTGGGCACAAGAACAAATTGATATAAACTGTTCATCAGGAAATTTAGACTTGAAATGAGATGCAGGTTTCTAACTGTCAGAGGAGCAAAGTTTTGGAATAGCATTCCAAGGGAACTGTGGGGGTAAAAAATCTAGCTGGCTTCAAAACTAAGCTTGGTATATTTATGGAGGGGTTATGATGGGGCAGCCTAGTTTGGCATTGGATTGATCTTTGACTGCTGTTATTGGATATGCCAGTGGCCTGAGAAGGGTTGGTTGATCTGGTGGGTTCTGAGTTATTACAGAGAATTGTTTCTTGGGTATCTGCTGGTGTGACTAGCCCACATGCTCAGGGTTTTAATTGATTGCCACATTTGGGGTCAGGAAGGAATTTTCCCCCTGGGCAGATTGGCAAGAGCTTTGGGGGTTTTTCGCTTTCCTCTGTAGCATGGGGTATGGTTCACTTGCTAGTGGATTCTCTGTACTTTAAAGCCTTTAAATCATGATTTGAGGACTTCAATTACTCAGTCAGAGGTTAGAAGTTTATTACAAGAATGGGTGGCTGAGGTTTTGTGGCCTGCATTGTGCAGGAGATCAGACTAGATGATCATATTGGTCCCTCCTGCTCTTAGGCTATGTCTTGTAAATTTAGGTCAACTTAGTTAAGTCGACTTAGTGCGTCTACACCTAAATTTAAAGTCGACTTTGCGGGGAACTTACAAAGTCAACCTAGAGCATCCACACTGGATGCCTAGGTCAATTTCTAGGGGCTAGGGGGACCTAGGAAAGGTCCACGGGGGCAGGGGGGGCACCCCTTGCCCAGTGCCAGGGGGCTCAGCCTTTGCCCCATTGTACATGGGTACAATGAGGCAAAGGGGGAGAGAGACCCTGGCAGGGCATAGGGGCAGGGTGGGCAGGGCTCTGCCCTGCCCTGTGGGGGGGCATGCCAGGCTCCCACTGTGCCCCCTCCCCCAGCAGGGAGGGCAGTGGTGGAGTCCTGGAGTAGCCTTAAGTTGACTTAGGGCTACTCCAAGTCTACACTGGCTTAAGTCGACTTGAAAAAGTCGACTTAAGCCTTAGGTTGAATTAAAATGAGGTTTTATAAAGTCGACTTAATTTTCATTAAGTCAACTTAAAGCAAGTTGCTTAAGTCGACTTACGGAAAGTCTAGTGTAGACGCAGGGTAAATTAAGTCGACTTAGGCAAGCTTAAGTCGACTTAATTTACAAATGGAGACTCAGCCTTAGAGCCTATGAGAAGAAGAAGCCTTCTTTGGCCTCGGATAACTCTGGTCTGTCTTATGAGTCTTCTTTCAGGGAAGCCCTGGAGAGGAGGACCGAACTCCCTTTCTCTGAGGAGAAGAGTTTGAGTCCAGGGTCTTTGTAAGACTACTGAAGCCCATGTGGTAGACTGCATGCAAGCAGCAGAGCATTCCGTCTAAAACTCGGGGGATTGAGATGGGCTTCCCCGCCTTCCCATGAGGTGTTGCTTGAAGTGCAGATCTCTGGAAATCAGTGTCCTTTTCTTGAAGGAGTGGCAGATACTCCTGCTTTTAGCAGGGGGTTGGACTAGATGACCTCATGAGGTCCCTTCCAACCCTAAGATTCTATGATTCTATACTGCACCCCTCTTTAATGTGTCCCTCATTGAGACACAAAAGGAGGCAGTGTGCTTGTGTGCGGTCTTCATTTGAGATAGGCATCCCATACAATGGCCAGCGCTGAAAGCTCAGTGACTGAGTAATGCATGTCACCAGTGCTTAGTAATAGCTATTAAATAATAAAAATAAAATAATAAAAGAAGCCTAAATACTGGCACTCACTGCTAACTAACTATTTACATAAAAGTCACTGGCTCCATAGAGAAAAAACGGTGAGGTGAGCTCCATGAGGAGCTCCAGCTTAGACTATGGGTGCTGAGAATGAACTGAGCGGCAGGGCGTGGTGCTTCCCTTATTTAGTCTTGGCAGGGGCCATGAGGACACACAGGGTACATATGCTGCTCTGACAGGCACTGTGCTAGACCGCTACAGTTCCAGTGCACTGGGTGCACGCACAACTGAGTGGCGTGCACGTGTGCAATCAGGCAAAGAACACTTGCATCTTGCTTAGGGTACTCCTCAGTCAGCTAATATCAGGCAAGAGGTGCTACCCTGCATCCACACTAGAAAAAAGGTGGTGCTTAAGTGGGGTTTAGCTAGCAATCAGTCATGTCCTGCTGAAACTCAGTCACTTGGAGTGAAGCCCTCAGATGTGTAATGCTTCACTGCTATAAGTAGAAGATATGGGAGCTGGAAACAGTACTGGCATTCTTTCCAATCCAATGCCAGGGTGGGAGGTTTGGCTGGCATGGAGGTGGGGGGGCGAGCAAGAAGATGAGAGTGAGGACAGAGGCTCCAGTCAGATCTCAAGTAGTGGGAAGCTGGGTGGTTTAGGGGAATGTTTGGGCATAGGACATGAAACTTCTCTAGGGCCCCAGTTCTAACACGACCAGGTTGACTTGATGATGGCCCTACGTTGAATCCCATGGTCAATTGGTGGGTTGTATGTGACACAAGTTTGTGGGCTCTCAGCCCTGTTCCTAACACAGTAAGGGCTCCCATTACAGAAAACAGCAGGACAACTGATCCTAACTTGCACCTTGCTGGCAGCCTCAAGTAGAGGAAGCCAGGAGTGAATGGGCCCAAGAAACCGAATCCCCTTTCCCCCTAGAAGGGACAAATGAAGTGCTTCAGCAGGGGCAGTGTGACTGTGGAGGCTGCCCTGCCACTGTGTGGAGCTGTGAAGCCAGCACCTTCTCCTAACATTTAAAGCCTTTGTTGACAACTTCTCATCTGAGCTCCTCCTCTGACCTTCACTGCCAGCCTCCTGGGGATATGTTTTGGGGGTGTTCAGGGATTAATTCCTTCCAGCTGGAATTTCCCTTTTCCTCCCTTTTCCAGAAAGTCACCTGATTTCCCCGAAAACCAGCCCAGATCCACATGCTCCCCCACCCATGGCTTCAGCCAAGGGAATTGTGCAACAGGCTTTGGAAATTCCATTCTTGGTGAGAGCTAGGAAGCAGAAAAGCCTTATCTGAGTGGGCGAGGCAGGGAAGCCACCTTCCACAGGCAGAGGGTGCTACAGCACTGAGTAAAGGCTCAACCCCTTCCTTATCAATCCCCCACATCACTGACTTGGATGTGGTCTGGAGGCAGAGAAAAAGAGACAGGACAGGCAGAGAGAAACAAGGCAAAGACGGAGAGAGAAGGTAAAATCTCCAAAACTAACGCTAGAAATGGACATGGACAATGTTCCCCAGTGCTATTGCTTGGGTCAGAAAGGGTCAGTGGGTGTGGTGCAGCAGACAGCAGTAGGGGGCGCTGTCCCCAGACCCCAGCAGAGCACTCGGGGGTTCTGTGCTGTGTGGAGTAGTTGGTGACTCAGCAGGGAGCACTTTCTGCTGTGCATCATTACTGATCCAAATACCCCAGCCTGGTGCTTGAGGATGCTGTGTTACTGGGTGTGTGACCTGTTGGGGTGCTGTCCCCTAAGAGTCAGTACTGAGCCAGTGCCCCAACACAGAGCCTGGGAGTGCTCTAGTGTGGGAGGGGCTGCTGTTTGGATGAGATGTACTTTTCTCTGCACGCATGTTCGTTGGCACTTTCCCCATGAGTTGGGACATTGATACCGTTGTCCTGCCCACCGCTGAATGCACACACAGACTAATCAATGCTGTTGTTTTGTCCCAGTCCCATAACTACAAAGTCCAGGAGAAGAGGCTTTTCGGGAAGGACGCTGGATGGAACTTTTGCAGATGGGGTGAGTTACTGTGTGCAGAAGGGCAGCTTTGGCTTATTACTGATTTAATGAACAAGGCAGCTCCCCTTGAGTCTTGCATCAATTTTGGAATCTGGATTTACCTGCAGCTCTTCCAGCTCCAGGGAACAAGGGGTGGTGACAGGGAATGGGACCTAGCTCCCTTGTAAGGACTAACCTGTGGTGGTCTGGACCCAGTTCCTGTAGCGATCCCAGAAAGAAGGAGACAGGGGCAGGGAATGGAGTCAGTGGCCATATCTCACCTTGCAAGCCCTCCATGTGAAGAGCTGCAAGAGGAAGCCATTTTCACTGTACAACAGCAAGTCTGTTGCAAAGCTCAGGAACTGTGCTACAGCTTAATCTTGAGAACTGGCACTTTTCTATTAAACATTTCCATATAACCAGCCCATGGCATTGCCTTTCTCTTCCCTCTCTCAGGTGGCTCATCTTCTGCTGCCTCGTGGCCTGGGCTGATGCGACCAGCATGTATGGGGAGATCCTGTCCCCTAACTACCCCCAGGGGTACCCCAATGATGTGACGGAGTCTTGGGAAATCAGTGTCCCCCCAGGGTATGGCATCCAGCTCTATTTCACCCACCTAGACATAGAGCCATCCCAGGGCTGTGAGTACGACTCTGTGAAGGTACGGTATCCCATCCACCCCCTCAGGGGGCAGAAGGGGCTGTGGGGCAGCACTGAGGAGTGGCAGAAGATGGAAGAACAAATGATTCAGGGTCTCTACCTTAGCGATGGCTTAGGCAGTAGGAGGGTTTTGCCTGGCATCCATGCTAGCGCTATTGTAACCAATTCCGTTTCGTTGCTCTCTGATCACCTGTCCTCATTATAGGGATAAAAACAGAGAGCTGCCAGCTCCATTCACAGCTGCCTCAGCCACTGGCCTCCTGCACTTTGTCAGCTGAGTGCCCATCTCACCCTACCTCCCATTTCCCTTCCAACTCTGGCCCCACATTGTCTCCATTAGAAATGCCCTCCCAGCCACCACTAATGTCCCCCTTCCAGTCACATCCTCATCCAGTGAGCCCTGGTTGTGGGGGGCAACTTAGCTATGTGTGCCGTCACATTGGCACCCTAACACTTATGCCTGAAATAAGTCTAAGTGAACCTCTGACCCACCATTAACCAAGCAGTGTAAGTGGCTGCAGGCTAACACGTTGCTCACGGAGCTCAGTTGTAGACATAGGGTGTGTTACTAATGTGCCACGGGACTCAGATGTTGATAACCACAAGATATTTGTCTAGTGAGATGAGACTTCTCTGTCTGCCCTCCTGCAGATCCTGTCGGGTGAACATGTCGAGGGCCTGATCTGTGGCCGAAAGAATAGCAGCGTCCCTGGTTCTCCAGTTCTGGGGGAATTCTACGTCCCTTCTAATGCCCTGACTGTGACTTTCCACTCGGACTTTTCCAATGAGGAGCGTTTCACTGGTTTTGCTGCCTACTATGCTGCTGTGGGTAAGACTGGGCCTGCCTCCTTTTAGCCTCTGGAGTGTCCTGTGGATGTGAGCTTCCATGCTGCTGTGTCCTGGGAGTGGCAGGAAGGGCCTCCTCCCAGAGCTGCCCTATCACTTTCCAACAGGGAGAGACCCCAGCAGAGTGAGCATCTTCACAGCACTGCCAGTCAGCACTCTGCTTCAGTGCTTCTACTCTAGTGTCCTCCCCTCCCCGGCATCAGTACCGTGAACCCCACTTCCTTACCTGCCTTCTTCCCCTAGGCTCCTTGCTCATGCTCAGCTCACTCCGGTCTCCCTTTTCCCTTGGCAGATGTGAATGAGTGCACAGATTTCATAGAGGAGCCCTGCAGTCACTATTGCAATAACTACATTGGGGGTTACTACTGTTCCTGCCCCCCAGATTACTTCCTGCATGACGATCAGAAGACCTGTGGAGGTAAGAGCCTCACACGTTACCCCCAACAGCAGGAGGCGGTATATGCACCACTGATACTGAGCTGGGAGGAACTTCTCCCTCGCTGGTCTGATCACTAAGGAACTGCACAGGGCACATGGGAAATGGACACATGCAAAGAAGCCGCAATAAATAAGGAGGACAGGAAAATAAACGTATGGGATATAGAATGGGAACAGCAAAATGATTCACTATTGGGGCAGCTTATGCACATGGGGAAATAGGTCTAAGCGGTCGGAGGTAGTAAAGAACTATAAGTAAAGTAAATCAGACGTTTGCAAAGAATTTTGGCTTCCAGAGAGGCCAGTGCAAATTTGGGAGTTGCTTAAAAGAGAGATAGGTACCCTGGAGGAGTGAATTATCAATACAGTCTTGGGAAGATCTCACCAGGATACTGTGCTCAAATGCAGGCTTCACATCCCAGCACAGAATGGGGAGAGTCCTTCTCCATAAAGCTCTGGGGATACCTCACCCAGGGTACTGTAAACAGAATTGGGACCCCTAATTGTGGAAAAAGAGTGACAAACTGAAGAAGCTCAGAGAGGAGCCCAAAATGAACAGAGAATAGGATGGGTACATACAAAGAACTCAATCCAGGCAGCTAGGCAAAGCCATTCTTGGTTGTGTAACACAAGCACTGTCTGTAAATGTGTGAAGGGCACAACTCACAGATGAAGAGGGACTGTTCTGGGGAGGCTGAGCAGGGAGAACTAGGGGAAATAGGGTGAGATTGAACCAAAGGACAGATGCTCAGGAGCCATCCCCTATTCTCCCCTAGTGAAGGACCCAGATCACCGCTGGCTCAGGACACTAGGAAAGAGGGTACCTAGAGAGTGGGTGGGAGAATGATTCCCTCTTGGGCCACCATGGGGAGAGACAGGCTCTAATTCTGGCTGATGCAATGTCTTGACATGATTCATGCAGGTGACAGGAGACTGGAAGTGGATTGGAAGACGCAGGGTCTCCTGCCATCGCCCTTCCTGATCTCCCTGTCCATGTTCCTCCTTAGTGAACTGCAGTGGGAATATATTCACGGAGCTCTCAGGGGAAATCTCCAGCCCCAACTACCCCAACCTGTACCCTGAGAGTTCGCGTTGTGAGTACCGTGTGGTCCTGGAACCAGGCTACCGTGTGGTGCTGAGCATCAGGAGTGGGGACTTTGATGTAGAACCAGCCGATTCAGAAGGGAACTGCCATGACAGCTTAACAGTAGGTGGTGGGTTACAGACAGGATAACTCTATGACGGTGGTCCCCGTTACCCTACCCACTCCTAATCACCACCATGTCTCCCCTAAAGTTTCCCTCACACTTGGGGTCCCCTCTCCTGGCTCAACCTTAATCCCAACTGTCTTTCCCTTTAATGATTTCCTCCCCCCCCCCCCCCACACACACTTTTTTTTGTTGACTCTGTCTCTTTCACTTTCTCTCTGTCTCCTACTCTTCTCTTCTGATTTGTGATTATTTCTTTTTTGTTATTTTCCCAGTTCACAGACGGAAAACAACATTTTGGCCCTTATTGTGGCAACAAATTCCCAGGGCCCCCAGAAATTAAAACCAGGAGCAATACTCTTGATATTATCTTCCAAACAGACAGAACTGCACAAAAGAAGGGCTGGAAGATACGCTATTTTGGGGACCGTGAGTAAACACCCTGAGAAAACACTCACCTTGGTGCTCTGGGAGAGAAAGCATGGACAGATGGTTTGACTAAATGGATGCCTATTACTTGGGTGAAAAGGGTGGTTACTGGCTGGGAGTCAAAGAGAGAAAGGTGGGAAAATAGAGAATCTCAAACCAATCAGTCACTGATACCTTGTTTCTTCTCCAAAGCAATACCCTGTCTCCCAAGTGTCACCCCAAACTCTGTTATTGACCCCCTGAAGGACAGCTATGTCTTCAAGGACTATGTGACAGTGACCTGCATAGAAGGTTATGAGATTGTGATGGTAAGCTGCCCATCCAGCCCTGCATTGGAGTCCTACGCTTCCTTCCCCTCAAAAGTCCCGAGAACCCTGTTCATCTCTCAGTACCTCTTTTGGCCACTCTGAAGCACCTTCTCCTTCCTCCCTACTCACCAAGGAAGCTGAAGGTCACTTCCTAGAAACCTGACCTGGAGAGAATATGGTGTGAGCAGATTTCAGCACAGAAGCACTTAATCAAATGGGGACCTTTGGCCGTACAGCTCTTGGCTCTGGATGCCCTCACTCTCTTGAAACAGGAAATTGTCACTGCTGAATCAGACCATTGTTCCTCTTTAACCCATGGTCACACCTTCCGCCCCACTCCAGACCAGGTCAGACCGATAGCCTGATCTTGCATAGAACTCTGCTTCCCTCTGTACCTGACAGCTTTGGAGCTATCCATACATGGCTGTGAAACTCTCTCCATGAAATGGAGTTTAACGTGGTTACATTTCACTTGCCGTAACTGACACACATTCTTCTTTTGCTCAGGGACAAAGCAGCCAAGCAGGCTTTCACTCCAGCTGCCAGAGCAATGGAGAGTGGAGCAACTCCCACCACCAATGTGTCCGTAAGTGTCTCTTCCCTTTGGCTGTAGGTGATCTGGAAATGGGATATGGGCCTTTCACCAATATGGCCTTAGGTTGGAGGGTTGAGGAATGGGATCTGAGCCTGCCTAATGGCTGAATGAGAGCTATGGTGAGCAGTGACGAATGAGGAGCTGCAGTGCTTCCTTGGCATCCAGTAGAAATGGAGGGTTGGGTGGGGAGGCCCCTTTGATGACCATACTTTCTGGTTTTCTCTGCAGCTGTGGAATGTGGTGTCCCTAATGCTATTGCCAATGGCAAAGCTGTCTACCAGTCAGGATCTGAAGAGACTCAGTACGGTGCCAGTATCCGCTATGGCTGCGAAGAGCCTTATTATACCATGGAAACCAGAGGGGACGGTAGGCATTTCCCAAGCCACAGTGACATCTGCCTTTGATTAAAGACCCAAGGAAGAGCACCGGCCAATTGCTGTATTCTGACCCCCACTAAATCCCCTTGGGGCTAAGGCTGGTATTATAGTTCTAGGGAAGACTGTACTGGTTAGAGTGTGTCCCAGTCTTGCCCAGATAAAATCCTCTCATGGATGGGCTTGTGGCCAGTGGTGCTGTTAAATGGCCACTGCCATGGTGTCTGAGTTTGGTGGTCTGCTTGAATTGTGTTAGTGAGTTCTCAGTCTGGTACCCACCATCACTACTGGCACCAATAGCCTCTGTCACTGGCAGCTTTAGCAGAGAGATCATAGCTTGAACCAGTTAGAGACCATACTCCCTGCCCAGGTAGGGGCTGAAACACTTTGGTAGGTTTCTGCATCTCTGTGATGGGGAGCTTGCTCTGCTGCTTCCTGGGCTGTACTCACTCTGGGAATATGGAGATCGGCCCATCACCTTTACACAGTAACCCCTCCCTTCACACTCATTAACTAGAATAAAAATTGGCTAACTGATAGGGCTCAAAATGTAATGGTAAACGAGGAATCATCAGAGAGCAGGGGTGTTTCCAATAGGGTCCCACAGGCATTGGTTCTTGGCCCTAGACTTTTTAAGATTTTATCAATGAGCTGGAACTAAAAATCATCATGGATAAAGTTTGCTGATGACACAAAAATTGGGGCAGTGGCAAATAACGAAAAGGGCAGATCATTTATACAGAGTGATCTGCCTTGGTTGGTAAACTAGGCACAAGCAAACAATTTGCATTTTAATACAGCCAGATATAAATGGTGTATGCATCTAGAAACAAAGGCTGTAGGCCATGTTTGTAGGATGGGGGAGTCTAGCCTAGAAAGCTGTGACCCTGAGAAATACTCAGGAATTCTGGTGGATAATTGTGAACTCCCAGTGTGATGTTATGGCCAAAAGGGCTAATGTGATCCTTGAATGTTTAAACAGGAATATTGAGTGGCTGCAGGAAGATTCTATTACTTCTGTATTTGGTGCTGGTGTGGCCACTACTGGAAAACTGGGTTCAGTTCTGTATCCATAATTCATTAAAGATGTTGATTAGTTAGAGAGAGTGCAGAGAAGAGCCATGAGAATGGATAAAAGTTTGGAAAACCTGCCTTACAGTAATAGTCTCAAGGAGCTCAATCTATTTAAATTAACCAAGAGAAGGTTAAGGGTTGACATGATCTCAGTCTATAAGGATCTTGATAATAGACTTTTTAGTCTTGCCTACAAAGGTATAACATGACCTAGTGGCTGGAAGTTGAAGCTAAAGACATTTAGACTGGAAATAAGGTAAATTTTTAACAGGGCAGGTAACTAACCCATTGAAACAGCTGGCCAAGAGTCATTGTGGATTCTCCATCCCTGGCAATTTTAAAATTAAGATTGGATGTTTTTCTAAAAGATCTGCTCTAGCTCACACAAGAATTGATAAATTAAGGGAAGTCCAATGGCCTATATTTTGCTGAAACTCAGACTAGCTGATCACAGTGGTCTCGTCTGTCCATAGAATCGATGAAAACCAACTGCTCAGAAAAACAAACAAGGAGTCCTGTGGCACTTTAAAATTTATTTATTGCATGAGTTTTCATGGGAGAAAAAGTGCCATCAGACTTGTTTGTTTTGCTGAACTAGACTAACACGGCTACCCCTCTGGGACTTGTCAACTGCCCAGAGTCATTGGTCACATTCTCATAGTACAAAGTTTTGTACTGAAATCCTTTCTGTGTTTTCCAAGGGGTTTATCGTTGTTCAGCCAGTGGACAATGGGTCAGCAAAGAGGTGGGAACAGCACTTCCAACGTGTGTCCCAGGTATCACAAAGAACTTTGTCTATGTGTACATATTCTCTGTGTGAGTGTGTGTTGTGGAGACCCAATCAATCACATTAAAGGTCAGTTTCTACTTCTCTCTAATTTAAAGAAAGCTGAACTAATCTGCCTGAAAAATTGCCAGTTCCTTTTCCAGGGTAGAATTTGATTGGGTAATTTGTGTCACCTTAGACAGGGCATTTCTGAGATCAGTGGGTTCTCGAGAAAGCTCAGAGGGGCAGCAGAAGGAATGTGGGAAATACATAAAGCATAGTGGTCCTATGATGACCCAGAACAGGGTCTCGCCCTAGTGAGTATTGGACCCTGCTGTTGCCTCAGTTTCCCCTACTCTTGGATATGCTGGTTCTCATGTTTTAAAGTTCACCCTCTTCCAGCAGGTAAACAAAAGAAGTCTAAAGCACAAAGGAGATGTCCAGCAGCCTCATGCTGGGTCTTCCCCAGTTTAGTCATGTACATCCTCAGCAGGCCACATAAACTTTTCACTCTCCTTTGACTGTAGCTTCTTTAGTAGCGCTGCATGGGCTCAGCAGTCCATTGTGTGCTGTTGAAGCAGGGCAACAGATGGGGGACTTCCTCCCACCTGCTCTGGGAAGCCCATCCTGGACCCCTAAGAAAGCATAAGTATTAACTCTCTTCATTACTCATCCATGCTATTCTGGCCAGACTATCTTGAATATCCTTCCTCAGGGCTCTAATTTCCCCTTAAGGGGGGATTTGCTCCTGCCCCTTACCGCAGTTAGCTCCAGTCAGGCCTTTCCGTCTAGCTAGTATGGATGGCTTCTTTGCAGTGGTCTCTGGGTCTCCTGAAGGTCTCTCACCTGTGACTCATTCAGCAGGCTCCCTTTGATAGAGAGCACCAACTGGTGTCTACAGATAAATGATGCCTGATCACCAACCACAAGAGTGATCTAAAACTCATCACCTAGGAGATAGATAACTAGGCATCGGTGGGACTGAGCCCTGAAAGGGTCAGCCCACCCTGCGATATGAACTTTGAAATATCTGCATAGACTCTTGTTTAAGAGCAATTCCTGGATTGTGTCTTCAAAATAGAACTGAGGAAATTCTGTGCCAAAACAACAAATTAAGTTTCAGTGAAGACTGAAATTGAAGCCTGGCAATTGTACAACATAACATTCTAAATAAGGGACATTAATTTTAATGAAATAAAATCCACAAAAGATGGGAAGTCGCAGACTTCTCAGTCAGATTATGGTAATGAGAGCAGCCTTAGTGTGGTGTGGACCCTTGCATTATCACTGAGTAAGCAGAATTTTAGAGGCAACTTTATCTTCAAAGAACACACAGCTTTACTGTAAACTCAGGCGATAAACGTAAAGCAAATTAACTAGACTTAAAAAATAGCTGCAATTAATCACAGTTTTAACCACACTGTTAAAGAATAATAGAATACCAATTTAAATTTATTATAAATCTTTTGGATGTTTTTCTGCATTTTCAAATATGTTGATTTCAATTACAATATACAATACAAAGTATACAGTGCTCATTTTATATTACAACAGTGCCATGTGAATGCCTTTTTTATTTTTAGCTGACATTGTAAATAAGAAGGAGGCAGCATAATCTACTGCAAAAAATAAACAAAATTGGTTGTCTTAACAAGTGGTTGAACAAGAAGTAGGACTGAGTGGACTTGTAGGCTCTAAAGTTTTATGTTGGTTTGTTTTTGAGTGCAATTATGTAAAAAAATTCTGTTTGTAAGTTGCACTTTCTCGATAAAGAGATTACACAACAATACTTGTATGCAATGAATTGAAAAATGCCATACCCTTTATTTGTAATAAAAATATAAATATAAAGCGGATACTGCGCACTTCATATTCTGTGTTGTAATTGACAACAATTTATTTGAAAAAGTAGAAAAACACCCAAAATATTTATAATAAATTTAAATTGGTGTTCTCTTATCAACATTGCAATTGATTGCAGTTTTTAAAACCTTGCAATATTTAAAAATCATTTGAAAGCCCTGTTCCTTAAAAAAAACAGGAACCTCCTTGTGCATTTTTAAAGGCTAATAGTTATGTGACTCTTGAGCATGCAATAAATAAATTTGTTGCTCTTTAAAAGTGCCACAGGACTCCCTGTTTGTTTTGCTGAAATAGACTAACATAGCTACCCCTCTGGATCCTGTTGCTTAGCTTTTCTTTTCTGTAAACTTTGGATGCAAATTATTTGCCATAGGACTGTTATGGAAAGAGGTTACTTTTAATGATGTCAAGGGACAATAGAGAGGGGACTATGTAGTTTTTAGTGATGCACAGACAGTGTACCTATTAACAAGTGGTAATTCTCCCATTGTCTCTCCCTTTTTCTTTTCTTCTAGTTTGTGGGATCCCTAGTACACCTATTCAGGATCATCAGAGGATTTTTGGGGGATCCCCTGCTAGACCAGGAAACTTCCCCTGGCAGATCTTATTTGAAAATCCACGAGGAGGTGGGGCACTCATTTCTGATCGCTGGGTGCTCACTGCAGCTCATGTGCTGGAGGATACAAGAAACAACCCCATGATGTTTGCTGGGATAACCAACATCAACAAACAATTGCGGCAGGGGGAGGCCGTAGAGCTGGTTGGAGACAAGGTGTTCATTCACCCTGGCTGGATGAAGATGGCAAACCCACACGATCGGACGAATTTTGATAACGACATTGCATTGCTGAGGCTGAAAGACCCTGTGAAAATGGGTCCCATGATCTCACCACTTTGCCTTCCTGGTAGTTCCCCGGAGTATGAGCTGACGAAAGACATAATGGGCTACATCTCTGGCTGGGGCAAGACGGAGAAGCGAGTAAGAGTCGTCCAACTCATGAAGGCGATGATCCCGGTGGTGGATATGGAAAAATGCCGTAGCATAAAGCCAGACACGCTTGCTGATTCCAGCGCTTTTAAATTCACTGACAATATGATCTGTGCTGGTGATGGCACCAAGGACAGCTGTAATGGGGACAGTGGTGGAGCCTATGCCATCCAAGATCCCCACAATGATACACAGTACTACGTGGGTGGCCTGGTCTCTTGGGGATCAAAGTGTGGCACATATGGTCTTTACACCAGAGTGGGGCGCTACCGGAACTGGATTATTGAGACCATGAGCCAAAATGCAAAGGCAGAGGAATCAGATGAATAGATCCTTTCCCCTTCCCATTCTGGGGCACTGACATCTCACCAAATGCTGAGAATCAGGTGCCCCACACATTGGCTGACCTTTGATTCCATTCACAATGCAATGGACCAACCCATTATGGCTGTGTCAGAATAGGGAGTCAGGAGCAATGGGAAATCTAGTCCATTGTAACTACATCAGGGAGAGGCATCTCTCTTCCTTCCTCCACTGGAAGTGGCAGAACGAGAGCAGAGAGCGTGCTGGGTGAAGAGGGCCCCACCCACTTTTCCCCATAACATTCTCTGCTCCCACGCCTTGGTTTTCAGAGAGGATCTAGCCATGCCCCTTCCACATGACAGTTCTGAGGCTCAAACAGAGAGTAATTGCTGGTGCCAAAGGGCTAGTTCAAAGCTTGACCAGCCAAGAGGAGGGCTGCTCCTTCTCCTCACTGGGACAACAGAGGCTCACCGACTTCCGACTCATGTATTCTCTATATCACTTGCAATATCTAACTGCATTAAAGGATCACCAAATTACCTCCCTGTGTGTGCAATCTCGTCTCTTTTCAGACTAGACCCAGATCCCCAACTAACATAACCCAGCTCCTCCCTCACTCTCATTCTAATAGCCACAGGCCTTTTTTAAAGCTGCAATTCATGCTACCTCACTGCTGCATCAGGGACCTTTATATGAGCCACAGCTGTATTGGCTGGATCCTCACTGGTAGCTGCTTCCAGGTAGAAGTGGTTGTTTCACAGATCCAGGAATCAGTGGGAGGGGAGTGATTCTTCACACATTCACCTGTCTCAGGGACAGCTTTTCAAACTTAGGAAATGCACTTGTGTAACCCTTCTGACAGGCAGAGCTGGTAGCAGCGAAAGGCTGGGGTCTACATCTAGGGGCTCTTGTCAATGATACATCACCAAATTGGCTTGAGCCCCCACCCAGTCTCCTGGGAAAGCACACTTTATCCCCTAGGTGCCCCTTCTGCAAGCACAGAGTGAGTGTAGAACATAAACCTTTTAATAAATGGAGGGAAATATCAAAACACTGGTTTGGGGAAACAGTGTAATGCAGAATCTATAAACACAATGAGCAAACGTCCCCACCCCAGAGTACGTGGGCTGCATCCTTCGCTCCTCTCTTCGTGCTTTCCCCTGTACTGATCGTCATAATTGCAGCGTCCACTTCTCAGAGGAGGGAGGCTCAGCCAGTCCCCTCCTGATGGCTCCTGCCATCTGCTGGTGCCAACAGCTCCTGGCTCCCTCCTTTTTCAGGCCCTTGCTGTCTTCAGGCACCAGTCACTTGTGGCTTCAACTGCCTGGTTGCTCCCACCATCTGTTGGCACTAACCACTGCTGACTACTCTCTGCTGATTGTCATTCAAAGTTTCCCAGTTTCTCTAGTGATTTCAGCTCTTAGAGAATTTCCGCTCATGGGAAAACCTTTCCGCTGACACAGAAGCAATGTATCTGCTTCAAATAGAAAACTTCAAAAGGAAACATTGACTCTATCTTTTAACAACTGGAGGAGAGGCTTAAGCAATGCCTGATGCTAGCCCTTTGCCAGGGCTAATGAAACCTCAGCAGAAAACCCCCTCAGCACCTCCTTGCTGCCTTTACAATGCTGGAGCAGTCAACCACCACCCTTTTGAGCTCCATTTAGGTGAGGGTGAATTTTTCATCAGAACATGCTAAACGCAGCTTCGCTGGCACTTATCCGTACATTCAAAGGGCAGCATTTCATTGCCCCCGCAGTTAAAACAAAAGGGGTTTGTAATCCAAACCAGCCATACTAACCATTCCCCTCATGCCCACATCTGGGGGGGTTTATCCAGATATAGTGAAATTATGCTAAGTACTTAATTGTACTCGTGCAAATACAAAGCCCATACAAATAAGATGCCCCCCTTTCAGCTGACTGAGGAGTGGGAGTGCCGTCAGCCACTCAGCCCTTGCTTACACTTGTCACACACCTTCCTTTCCAGCATGCTACCCGCAGTCCAGAATTGTCCATGTCCATTCTGGAGTAGTGAGGGAATAGTCACTTTCTACATGGCTCAGGGGAGACCTCACCAGAATTACTGTGCTCTGCTCTGGGATCTTCAATCTCTGAGGTTTCATATCTAGAGCAGGGAGGGGATAACACCTCTTTGTATGGGTCTTGGGAGCAGGGCCCCAAACCCCACCAGTGCTGGCCAGAGCCTCCCAGCAAAGAGCACTGGCCTACCCCCATGACTGGCCAATCTGGGGCCCCAGTCCTCTTATGCCAGCTGGGCCCTCCAGTACTGAGCACTGACCTATCCAGACCTCCATAGGTGTTGGTCTGTGGCCCCAGCACTGGTGTGCCTGAGCACCATCCTGCCCCCAGGCTGGGTGCTGTCACGGTGGGTGGGGGAAGGCCACAAAAGTGGTCAGCCCTAGGCCCCATGAGACTTAATCCAGTCCTGTTTGGGAGGCACTACCCAGATACTGTTTAGATATGGGCCCCTGAGTCCTGGAGCTTTCATGTCCCAGGACAGGGACGGGACACTACCTTTCTATTCAGCCTTGGACAGACACCATCTGAAGGCCTACTCCTAGAATTGGGCCTCTGTATCAGAAAGGGCTTTGGAGGTCAGTTGAAAAACCTCCTGGAAGTGCTCAGAATAGTCAGATCTGACTTAGCTGGAAGCCTGCGTTTCTAATGTTTGATGGATACTTCAGCAGAAGTGACTCTGAGGAGTTCAATTTGGGAAACACTGAAGCTTTGGAAGCTATGGAAACGGGGATCCCCAAATTAAACAAAAACATTTCTTTATCCCCAGAGAACCCTAGTCTCTTCTCTCCACTTCAGCCAAGTACTATCTGCCAATTGTTCATTGGGCTTTTGTTAGAGAGAGATTGTTTCCTGTGTATACTGGGAAGCCTTGTGTTAATTTGCATGGAATAAAATGGACCCAGAGAATTGAAAATGTTATCCTGGCCCAATCATTACGCAACAGTAAACAGTTAAACATTGCTTGGGGTTTTGAATACAGAGAGCTAAGCCTGCTTAATTCCATGGCAACAACTACCATTAAAAATCCATATAACTTTTTACTAAGATACAGAAAAAGAAATAAAAACAGTTAAAGCATTTGAAATGTAAAGTATTGAATGAGGCTTTCATTTTAACAGCATCTTTTCTTCCCTTTATCTTTTGCTGCAGAGAGTTTTCAGAGGAAACCCCCATGTCTGACTATCCTTTAGAATGCATTAGCTGTCCTTTGTGGGGCAAAGAGAAAGAGTTGAGAGGAGTGGGATGCCAGCAGTCCCTTATTCCGAGAGTTGTTCCCTATTTTTTCATCTCTGCATAACAAGATTGGGAGTGGCTGAGTGCTGCAAAAGGAAGCAAGAAACACCCTGGTGAATGTAGGTAAGTACTGCTTATTATTGTTGTTATTATTATTATTGTTGTTGTTAATAATAATAATTAATAATGTAGGGAGGAAGGGAAGGGCAGGGGTGCTAAGAAAACAGTCCCTTATTTTTGAAATACAATGTTGGCAACCCTCGCTTTATTTGCTGTTATTGCTGTTGTTGAAGTTAGATCCTGTTTCCTTTAAGCCAAAACAAGAGGCATACACACAAAAGGGGACAGAAAAGAAGAGGAAAGGTGGAAAATGTAGTTTCCATCATGGTGTTGACTAGCACTTGCAGCCTCACTACTGGAGAAATAGGGTCTTATAAGCCATGATAAGACCTGACAAAGTTATAGTGGCATCAGACTGTTTAAGACAGTCCTTTTAGCTGCCTTTCTGGTCATGTGCTCATAGCAGTGTTGCGAAAGAGATAGTCTTGGCCAGCCACGCCAGTTTGCTAGTAAATAGAAGGCAAAACGAGTGTGATAGGAAAGAGAAAAAATAAGTTGGGGAAGGAAAAGGACGTCAAGGGAAGGAGTGACAGTAGGCACCTAAGGGTCATATTCCAGGTGTTGTTCAGGACTTAGCTGAAGTCAGAGGGATGGCAAAGTATCGATTCCCTTTCTCTGGCCCGGTGTGGTCAGGACAACTTTCAGGATGAGGACAAGGACAAAGTAGAGGTATGGTGGATCTCAGGGTCACAGAAGAAGGTGGAGATGGAAGTGGCAGTCAAATGGCAAAGCTCATTCCTTTCAGTCCACCCACCTACAGTGTGCTGCACCCCCTACCCCTGGCACTCCCCTGTAATGGGATCTGGGGCTCCGTCTACACTGGCAACTTAGGTCAACTTAAGGATGCTTAAGTCGACCTACACAAAGCCAGCGTCCACACTGGGCTTTTATTAAGTTGACTTAAGCACCTCCTTAAGTCGACTTAATAACACCACCTCTGAAGGTCAACTTAAGCCTTAAATCGACTTCTAAAGTCCACTTAAAGCCAGTGTGGATGGGCAATAGCGCTAAGTTGACCAGTGTGGACAGCTGTGTCTACTGTTAAGTTAACTTAACAAGGTTGATCTAAGTCGACTTAAAGTGTAGCTATTCTGTTAAGTCGACTTAACAGAGTTGACTTAACTTTACAAGTGTAGACATAGCCTGTGTGCCTTTCCTATTCACCCTTGCAATGTAACTGTGTATTGTCTAATGTAAAGCAGGTTGGTGAGGTATTTTTGGAATGCTCATGGCATGCTCTACACTCAGTGTTGTTATGGTAACATGTGTCCTGCAACCTCATATATGTGTACTTGAGCCATGTGAAATACATTTGGGGATTTGTTTCAAGTGGAGCAGACAGTCAGAGCTGCATTCATACACTCAGTGAAAGTATGCATTGCAAGAACAATGAAGACTAAATGCCGTGGATCGAGGGGGACCACAAGAAGGGAGGCCAAGGGGGTGGGAGAAGAGGAAAAGACTCACTTTGAACTGGTTTAGGCTTTTGCCATGGATTCTATCTTCTAAGCAACATCAAGGACTGATACCTATCCACATCATGAGAAAGATGTGGTTACAAAATCATCAGTAGCCCAACCTACGTGGGTAAATTCCAAAGGGGTAGCCTTGTTAGTCTATTGTAGAAAGACAACGGAGTCCTGTGGCACTTTTAAAGACTAACAGATTTATTTATCGCATGAGTTATCTTTTATTTGATTGTTGTTAACTCCTTGATTGATTAATTATCTGATTTTATATTGATTGGACATATACTCACTTACAATCACATTTTAATCAATAAACTTCTGATTGTTTTTCCTAAAGCTGTGAAATGTTGGATGTGTAAGTGTGAACACCTGACTGAGAGCAAAGCTAATGCAAAGAAATTTCTTTGTTAAATTGATGGACCAGTGAAAATGAGCTTGCAAAGCCCAGTGGGCATGTATTGAACCTGGCAAGACAGAACTTTCCAGAATTGCATCTGAGGATTGAGGGTGCTCACTGTGGGACCATCCCATGAGTGGCCAGTGTGAACGCACTTCCATTGCCTGAGAGAATGATTACACAAAGGTGCCTGGGCAGACGCTGACCCAGGAGTGGGGGTTCACACAGCTAGGTGGGATAAGTTGGGGGCCTAGAGTGGAGAATTTGGGGGGCACAGTGACACACCAGTCCAGATTCCAGGAGGGGAATGTCACACCATCCTCCTGTTTCTATTATCCACCAAGTCTCTTTTTAAAGAACCCTGCAAGAGGGTGATAAGTGGACAGCCCAGCCCCCCCCATTACTTTTGTCCCCCACTTAGGCCTAATTTCCAACACAGCAATATCATTTCATTAATTTCTGTTCTGTTCTGTTCTCCCCTTGTTTACTCCTCGTCATCACTAAACAGCCCTTTGATCATATCAGCAGACTTTTTTGTTTGGACTAATTCAGTCTTTGGCTCCCTTTTTAGAAACAATTTTCTGTAACAGGCTGAGTTGGACTTTGCTAGCCTGAATACACTACAGGCAGGTGGACAAAATGCTGCAGCAGTTCAGAAGAAAGAAGGGGAAAGAGAAAAATGAAAATACATGGAGTTGAACAGGCCAGGACAGGGAGTGGGGAGAAGGAGGGGACACTGGAGGACTAGGAATTCCCTTCCCAACTCACCCACTCACTTCCTGTGTGACTTTTGGACAAGTCACTTAATCTTTCTGTGCCTCAGTTTCTCCATAAGTACAATGAGGGACACGTATAGGGAACATCTTTCTTTAACATTTGTCAAGTTCTTTAATAGCCTATACAGTTGCATGTTCTGTAACTTTTTTAGGCTGAGCACATTGCACATTCCCTCCATTTGCCCCTACCTACCACTGAGCACCCTGTGTGCCACCCTCCCACCTGCCTCTTTCAGGGACACCCTCCACCCCATCCTCATGTCTGGGGCCCATGTGTCCTCCATTCATCCCTCCTCCCAGATCAGGGTGCCCAGTTCTTAACCCATGTCCACGCCCCACATTCCTCCCCATCTGCCACATGGCAAGGGTTTGGCATGTTGCCCATGTTCCTCCATACCATTTCCCCTCAACCTCTCCCCATATGAGGTATCTATGGACTCCCCATTACTTTCTTCCCATCACCCACAACCCAGCAAACCAGTGTCCTCTATTCTCCCCCTCTTCCTGCCGGAGGCTCTGGGTTAGCTCAGGGTTCCTCCCTCCCCCATGCAAAGAACGCTATATGCATCCTCATTCCCAACTACCATTCTTCAAACTGAATAGAGGTGGAGCTCCTAAGGTATGTCTACACTAGCAATTTAGGCAGTGATTAAAGTATAATTTGACAGGCCCTGGAACCCTCCTAATCTCCGGGCCCCCTTCCTGTATTGTCCGGGCCCTCTTCATGCATGTGCGGACCCCAGCCCAAGTAGGCATTTGCAACCACTTCTCAGTACCACATGCATCAGTTATCGCTCCATAAAAATATTTATAATTTTACATGGCGTTCATGTCTATAGCAATTATTGTCACAAACTAGCAAACACTGCATCACACAATAAGTATTGTGTTAACAACGGTGGGATGTAGGACCTGCCAGCAGCCAGGGCAGGGAGGAACATGCATTCTGCCAGTTTTTTCTATTTTTAGAGGCCCCGGAACTCTGGCCCCTCAAATTTGTGGGCCCTGGAACTGCGTTCCGGTGCATTCCCCCTTACTTTAACCCCTGAATTTAGGTCGATTTAAGGAAGCTTAAATCGACCTAAATAAAGCCACATCCACACCTGACTTTCATTAAGTCGACTTAAGGGCTTCCTTAAGTTGACTTAATAACAACCGGTCTTTAGGTTGACTTAAAGCCTAAGTCGATTTGTTAAGTTGACCTGAAGCCGGTGTGGCCTCCCTAAGTCGACTTTATTACAAAAGTTGACCTAGGGCTGGGGCTCCCTTGTCCCGGATGGGGGCTCCTGCTCCCTTCTGGCTCCCTGCCAAAAAAGGGAGCTACGGCTTCCCAGGGAGAAGGGAGCCTGTGCTTGTGCTCCTTTCTCCCCGGGACCATGCGGGTCCCAGCAAGAAGGGAGCTGCGGGTCCTTTCTGCCAGGGACCGCGTCTCCCTTCTCAGCAGGGAGTCATGGCTCTTTGTTGTGTCTATACTTGAAAAGTTAAGTCGACTTATATTTTCAAGTGTACACATACCCCTAGAGAAAGCAAAATATTATAATTAGTATGAATATGTTTATCAGCCTCACCCTGTCATGTCTCAGATTCTTTTTCTTGGCAGAAGGTCCCCAGAATATGAAAGGGACTGAGATCAGAAGGGGAAGGAATGGAGCTGCATCCCACAGCCAAGCGACTGGCCACGATCTTAACCTGAGGGTCTGCTCCCGCACAGCTCCAGGGACTTAAACCTAAAACAACCTTGTTAGTAAGGGGAAGAAGAAAGATGCTCCCTTGGAATCACTCAAGACAGGTCTACACTGCTTGCCCTTTACGGTGGCAGTCAAACTGAAATACGCAGTTACCTAAAATAACTCGTGTACTTCAGTTCGAATCCTCTATTCCTGGCACATTCACTGTACTGAGTTGAAGGAGGGAGGGGCATCCCTAAGAACCAGCTCTACCCAGTTTCTGGAGTGGTGTTCTGGGATCGACTTCCTGTTTGGCTGAGCGGGTCTTTACAGACTCAAGCAGTCAATCAGGAACTTTGAACTGATGGTAGAGGACTCATCAAGGGCTCATTCACCTGCTCATCCACCAGTGTGATTTATGCCAACATGTGCCAACAATGCCCCTCAGCTATATGCACTGTACAAACTGGACAGTTTCTGCGCAAAAGAATAAATGGACACAAATCTGGCATCAGAAATAACATTCAAAAACCAATAGGGAATCACTTCAGTCTCCCTGCCCACTCCCTGAATGACATCTCTGCTCCAGTACTTACACAAGTTAATTCTAAATCAAAGTTTCAAAGAGAAACTAAAGAGTTAGAATTCATATGCAAATTTGATACCATTAAGTTGGATTTGAACAGAGATACGGCCTGGCTTTCTCATTACAAAAAGTGATTTTCATGTCTCTCCAGCTCCCAACCTTCTTATATGCTGTTCCACACAGCTTAGATCTAAACAACTTGTTTGATTTATTGAAATAGTCTGACCTGAACCTGTCACTCACACATCAGTGGATTTATTTTTCCCTCCCAATCTGTAAGTTTTCCATTTTCAAATGTCTGACAAAGTGGGATCTCTCCCACAAAAGCTCATGCAATAAATAAATTTGTTAGTCTTTAAAAGTGCTACAGGTCTACTTAATAATTATCAAAATCATGAGCATTGACAATATCGGGGATACAACATAAATAATGAGCTTGGTGAAGAAGTGGCTCAGTTTGCTAGCTCCTTGGAGCCTTTTTTGTGGGATTAGGAGGTTGTGGGGGGAGCAGCAGAAGGGAAGATGCAGAAGAGGAACAGTCACAACTCATCACCCACCTGGCCATGATCAGCAGACTGGGCTCCGAGTCCTCACGGCAGAAGTGTGGAGGCTGGAGGAGGGTGAGGCCAAGGCTGGTTGGATTTTACCCCGGTTTCCCCAAGCACAGGGGCAGAGTGGAGGGAGCATGCCGGAGGGCTGAAGGGAGAAACTGACTGGCAGTGACGGGAGCTCTGGCACAGCGGCAGTGGGGATCAGAGTCACTGTATCTGCTAGGTAGGGCAGACTCAAGGCCTAAGACCAGGAGGTGGAGCACTCTGAAGAGACCACATGAGGGGAAATAGGTGCAGATTGAACTATGACAGTGGGCTTTTTATAAGATGGGGAGAGCAAAGCATATTTGTATTGGGAGAGAAAGGAACATGATGAGAGATTGATAAGGAGACTGAGAGGGGTTGAGGAAGATTGGAAGAGATCACTTGAGCAGCAATAGAAGGGGGTTGGAGAAGGGCAGCAAGAAGGAAATCTCAGTGTGTGACAGGAAAGAAGGAAGAAAGTGTACTGGGAAGTGGGGATTTCATCCTGGATCTACTGATTATGCTCTTGTTCAAAACAAATTATTCTGGGGGAGTTCTATGTCCTATGTTATATAGGAGATCAGACTAGATCATCATGATGGTGCCTTTTGGCCTTGGTGTCTATGATTTTTTCTTTGAGGTCATCAGCAAGATCTTGCAGGGAAAGAGAGGAGGGAACAGGATGGATCTGAGGAAGCAAGCCAAGGTGATGACTTGATAGAGGAGGAAAGAGTGAGCATGGAGTGGAAAACATACTGGAATGGTTATGAGACTATCACAAGAGACACTCAGCAGCAGAAGAAAAAGGATATTGTTTGTCACCTGAGCAGAAGGGTGGGGGCAAAGCCCCAGAGGGGAGAAGGGATGATATAAACAGGAGAGACATTTGCCCTGCACTCACTCTTTCCCACCTCCATCTACAATACCACCAAACAACTGAAGTACTGACCAAAGTGGAGATCCTGGCGGAAGGGAAACCAGGCAGCCTGTGTGGATAATCACCTCAGTTTGTATGCTTGCTGAAAATGTTACGTTTACCTTAGAATGCCTTTTATTTGTATTTCTTTGGGCTCGTTATGCTTCGATTTATAATCACTTAAAATCCTTCCGAAGATAAGAAATGTGTTTGTTTGCTCTACCTAAAGCACTGTTGGTTTGAAGTGTGTTGACTTCACTGGGAATAACAAGGCTGATGCATATCAATTGCTTTGTTACATTAGCTAATTTACATGCGCTAATATTGCTTAGTGGCAGCATTGAACATTGTAAGATGGAGGTTCCTTGGACTGCATCTGGGATGGGGGGTATTGGCTGGGTCATTGGGTTGCATAATTCAAAGTGTGGCTGGCTAGAAGAGCTCACTCCTTTAGTTGAAAGCTGCTTACTTGCTGGAGGCTGTGCATGAACACCCACAAGTGGGGGTTCCCCAGCAGGGTAGAATAGGACGGACTCCAGGAATGGGGGATTGGGGTGGCACAGTGATTCACCAGTCCAGATTGCACCAAGGGACTGTCACATATGGGTGAGCCAGGCCATCTGATTTTTCAGTGTAAGCAGGGGTAGGCTGGACTTAGAAGCGAAACATCCAGCAAATACCCACAATGCTGCCTGAGTGCTCTCCCCACATGAGTCAGTACGAATAACCCAATTCCTCAGCGTAATGGGAGGAGGGGGCCACATTTCATCTGGAATGTAAAATCAAAATCCTGGCCACTGGTGGTCACTACAGATCCCTTGGCTCTTTCCTCCATGAACTGGGCTGTTAATCCCTGGGTCCTGGACAAGCCATCATTCAGGTAATTCCTTTAGATTTCCTCAGTACCCCTTCAGTTTTGACTGATCACTGAATTCCTTCTAATCTGTCCTCAGTGATGTTCAGTGTTGCTGTGTGGCTGTTCAACACCTGCTATACATGACTCCAGAAACAGCTGCCTTTCAGTGTTGGATGAAGCAATCTGTATAGCCGGCAAGCTGCTTTGAGAACCTATTGTGGGTGCTTTTTAGTTATTAAAAAACAGAGATCAGAGGAGAAGACAGTGAAATAAAAACAGCTGGTTCTGGTAGCAGTGATTTTAATTTTGACAGAACCTCACTGGTGCCAAGGCATGTGTACAACTGCACTCAGCACCCTCCAGGAAGTTCTGCCACATTGCAAGCATCTCAACAATAATGTGACAGATTTCAGAAGTCTTTATGACATCACCAAGACTTCAGCCAATAGCATGCTGGATTTCACAAGACTTCTTGGCATTGTCAATGCTTCACCCAATAGTGAAGGGACACTTGGAAGTCTTTAACATCAACAAAGCTTCAATCAATGGCAGAGAGGCTTTGAGAAGCTTTGATGATGTTACCAAGAATTCAGCCTTTGCTAGGGCAGCTTTGAGAAGCCTTTATGACATCACAATGCTTCAGACAACGATGTGTTGGTGTTTGGATGCCCAAATGACATCACTGAGCCTTCAGCCAATAGGATAGCGGCATTTAGAACCTCGTCATATTTGTTTTCTCTTTGATCCAGTCCAGGTAGTTGATGACCTTGGTGTAGAAGCCATAGCTCTTGCCACAGGTGATGCCCCAGGACACAATTCCTGTGACTATCCAGCGCTCGGATTCTGAATCCTGCACAGTGAAGGCACTCCCACTGTCCCCTTGACAGGTGTCTTTACTGCCATCGGGCGAGCCAGCACAGAACATGTTCTCAGAGAACACCATGGGCTTGTTACTGACCTTCTGTCTCTGCAGCCATTTCTTGCAGGATCCCTCATCCCCCACTGGCAGCGTTACATACTTCAGCTCTTTTGCTATGAAGCTCTTCTCCATCCCAAAGCCGCTCACATAGCCGACGTAGCGGCTTCTGTAGAAGGTGCTGTTACTAACATCTGGGAGGCAGATTGGCAGCAGGTCGGGGCCCAGTGGCACGGGATTCTGCAGTTCAAGCAGTGCGATGTCCCCATCGAAATTGTTCTCATCATCAGGGTTGTAATCGGGATGCACAAACACCTTGCGGATGGGATGGCTACCCAGCTTATGGATCTCGTCCACCACGGTGTGGCCAAGGAACACAACACCCTCCTCAGCTAGCTGGTCAAGACTTTTCCTCTCATATGGGCTCTGTCTCTTGGGATGGATGGTGTGCGCGGCTGTCAGGATCCAGCGGTCACCCAGTAGTGCCCCACCCCCAAGCCCACTAATGTCTATCTTTGCCTGCCAAGGGAAGTTGCCCCGTGATGCAACGCTGCCACTGAAGATCCGCCCGACTCCAGTGACTGGATTGTCTGGCTTCCCACAAACTGCAGAGGAACAGGAACCAAAAAAGCTGTTACGTGCTCTCTCCTGTTCTGTCTCTCTCCTCCCCACACCCTTCAGTTCCCAGCATCCACTTCTCCCATGCTTGCCTTTCCATCTGTATTTCTCCCTGCATCTCCCTCCCATACAGTCCCACATGACTGTCGGTGCCTCTTTGTCACCTTCCCCCACCCCTGGCTCCCTTGGCTCGCGCTGAGTCTGACAGTGCTTTACTGAGTGCTGAACACAGTGAGAGACTCCCTACTTACCTGGCAAACACATTGGGATGTCCTCATGGCCATCTTGGTCCTCCCAGGAGCCCTTAGCAGAGCAGTTGTATTTATCTGAGGGAAAAGGCACAAAGATAATGAAACCCAGACCGCAGGGAGAGATCATCAGGTGATGGTCCCTCTTTCTAGGGCACTGGAGCAACCCCAACTGCCGTGCTCTGCTCAGCTGTGGGCTCCCCAGGCATCACATACCAAACAGGAGGAGCAGTTCCTCCTGGCACCATCTGGAACGCCTCCCGCAGGCATAGGCGGTCTTAGTAGGGGGGCAGTGTGGGCATTTGCCCAGGGCCCCGGGGGGGGAGGGGAGGGGAGGAAGAGAGGGGCCTTGTGCTGCAGGGCCAGGGGGGACTGGCTCACCAGTGGGGGCCCCAGTGGGGCCAGCAGTGGGGCCACAGGGCCCCAGTGGGGCTGGCTCACTGGAGGAGTTCCCAGTGAGGCTGCCGGTGGGGCTAGCTTACTAGCAGGGGCCCCAGTGGGGCTGGCGGAGGTGAGTCAGGGGGCCCACCTTGGGGCAGGACCAGGACCCAGTGCAGCTGGGGGGGAAGTCCAGGATGGGGCCCCCCATCCTTAACTTCTGCCCAGGACCTTGGAATTCCTAAGACCTCCCCTGCCTGCAGGGATAAATTCTAGGCCTCTCAGTTTCCAGAAGAGGCAAATCTGAGAAAAGCCACAGAAAGCCTCTGGGGGCTGCTGGAGGGACTGAAGGTTGATGAGATGCTAATTTGAAGATATAATGCTGGAACTCGAGCAAGTTTATTTGTATCTGTAATGTAAAGAATTAAATCCACCCAGCATGGAGCAATCTTGACAAGAGAGGGGACGGGGGAAATGTCAGGGTCTTCTGCAAGTGTCTAAAAGGTTCAAGCCTATGGAGAGGGTTTGGTTTTTGCATTTTGTGAGTGGGGTGTGGGGGATATGTTGGGACTGAGCCACAGCAAAGGAGCTCAAGATCCTTCCCTATGTGAGCCTGGCAAGTGAACTCCCAAAGGGGGCCCAGAGCCCCATTCCAGGGCACAGGGACCTAGGATGGGGGATGCTTCTGGCCTAGGCCCAACGGGCTGAGGGGAGATGAGATCTGAAGAGGTGTAGCAGGGACCTAGGTAGCAAGCACACCTCCATGTGGCATGGCATGGCCCTGCAGGCCCACTGCCCTCCCCTTGCCCTCCTGGGTCTGGCAGTGGTTTACTCCCAGATCACAGTACTTAGACCGAGATTCTCCCTTTGTGGGGCTTATTTATTAACTTTTGAACAGAGTATGGAACTCTTTAGCCCCTCAACCCAATGCTTCTTCTGGGAGCCAATTCAGACAGGCCACCTCTGAAAAAGTGAGGAGTGCCACAGCCTTCTCTGCTGGACCTGTGTAATAATCCAGGCAGGTTTGCTCTCCTTGCAATCAAGACTTCCACTGCCTTCCTTCCCAGGCTGCACTAATTCAGGCCAGCTGCAGCCTTAAACCAGCTTCTCCCAGCTGGCCCTTTCTCAGTTCTGCTTTTACAGACCTGCAGGAGGAAAGTTCAGCAGCTCCCTGCCATCCCGCCACCTCCCCCCCGTCCCCCACATGTTAGGAGAAAAGAAGCAACCTATACACTGCTCTCCTTCCCAGGGCTCATCCTAATTGACTGGGAGAAAAGGGAGTCCTGCCCCACCCTACACTACAGGACTCTTGCTCCTGGGCCCTAAAAGAGATAGTAGCCTGGGTTTTCCACATACACTAATTCCACAGGACTGCTTTCTTTCTCCCTTATTTGCCTCTGCCATTCCCAGGTCCCTATGTATTTCCAAACTCCTGCAACCTCATGCCATGGAACAAGAGTTGATGAACAACCTCACTCTATTACCCTTAAAGGGGCAGACCACTCTTGTTACAGGGAGTTTCCCAGCTCAAATTTCTACTGCTCTTCCCTTGGGTCAGACTCTGAACTTACCACTCCCTCTGTTGGTGACCATGTGGTAATAAGGCTCCTTGCACTGGTATATGATCTGTGATTGGTAGTCATTGTTCACATGGCCACTGACATAACTGAAGTTCCCGTTGGTCAGATTTTTGGGGTCACCACAGTTCACAACTACAAAGAGAACAAAGAGAGGAGTCAAAGAGGAGACATGTTGCTCACTGCAGCAGTGAGGTGTGGCCGCCCATGCTGGACTCTGATGGATTCCATGGTGTTCATTAGGGAGAGATAGGGAACTGTCCAGGAGCCAGCTGGAATGGACGCAAGTCCAGTCCCCACTTGGCAGAGACCAGAACTGCTTGGAAAATGGAGAAAGAGGCATACAAAAATTCAAAGTTGTTCAAAGCTGACCTATTGTTTTAATTTAATGACACTTTGTCAACATTTTTTGATAAATAGTGAACCAAAAAGGTTCACTATTTCAATCACAACTCTGATAAAAGCCTTACAATTTTGCAAAAAACAAAAGCCAAAAAAAGGGATTGTCAGTAGGCTATTTTTTTGCAATAGTTTTCAAAAAGAAAAGGCTATTTTTTATACTAAATAAATTTTTCTTTAAAAATGTTGCCCAGCCCCAATGAAAAACCCAATGGCCATTTAACACCCTGAGGACGATGATTTTGGGGAAAGGAAGGAAGGACTCAGTATGGGGTTCAGGCAGGAAATTTTCCATAATGACTAAGATACCATCAGAACTGGCATTTATGAGTCTGCTTGACAAGGTCATGGACTACATGGATCATGGAGGATGAGCTCCCCACTCCCCTCTGGGGCTAGGGACTGGTTGTGGTGGTGGTGGTGGGGAATAATTAATGTGTGAGGTAGGTTGTTCACTCACTTTCACACCGGGGCATGGGTCGGTGCCATGTCCCATCATCCTGGCAAACAGAGGTGAAAGATGCCAACTTCTGGTCACCCTGCATGAAAGCGAAGAGAAGAGCTGAGGATCATGTGAAACCTCTCTCAACCCCAAATCAATGGGAAGGAGCCTCCCATCTGCCTTCTCACTGCTGCCCAACTCTCCTCCTGAGATCCACTTCAGTGCTCTGCCTTGACCCCTTCACCTCACCTCTCTACCCAGCCTCTTATCCCATCATGCACTGGCCTCAGTTCCCCTATTTCAGCAGGCTCATGCTGCAGCCTCTTTGTCTCAGCCAAAGAGTCTGCAGTCACCAAAAGGGTAAGCTCTGATTTCTACCTCGAAGACACCCACTCCTGGGGATGGGACAGGAAAGAGGGGCAGGGAAGTCAGTCTGGCCTTCATCAGATTCCTGAGCAGTGTGGGGGCCCCTTGTGCCCCTCCAGGGAGCGATTCCTGCTTCCCAAACATTCTGGAGATCTGTGACAATGTGATTTCTTAACCTCCTGACACAGTCTGTTCTTCTGAGAAGGAAGGGAGTGAGGAGTGGGGAGGAATCCGGAAGGAGGGAAGAGGAGACCAAAGGCGAGGAGAGACAGGAAAGAGGGATGAGGTCACCAGAGGAGATGAAAGGAAGAGCGGAGAAGAGAAAAGAAGGACGTGGAGAAGGCCTCACCTCCATCAAGTCATACCCAGTCTTGCAGCGGACAATGAAGTAGTCACGAAATCGGTACACGGGCTGCAGGTCTTTGATGATGGTGAATTCATCACGTAACACAGGTTGTGGGCACCGGATTCCTGTTGGGGAACAAGCAAGGTGTTAGCAAACAGCATCTCAGGCCTGGAGTAGGCTCTGGGAAGGGAACCCCTTACTTTCTGAGCTGTAGCGGATCTTCCATCCACGGCTGAACCCTGACTCATCTGTGAAAAACAGCACGTCCACCGCGTTGCTGTGGGTTTCAATGCTGCCAGGCGACACCTTGCCACAGAACTCTCCAAGCTCTCTCCCTTTTGCCTGGATCTAGAGAGGAAGAGATGATTCACTAGAGCCAGAATCACACCAACAGGCTTCTCCACACCAGCCCTCGCATCCCCATCCTCCTCTGCATCAGGCCAGACCAATGGGTCCATTTGCCCCAATGCTTCCTATGGTGAATAAAACCGATGGGCCTGTGACTCATCTACCTCGGATCCCACTATCAGATCAGCTTAATGGGCCTGTCCAACCTGGTGTCCCTGCTTTTCCCAGCATGGATCCATCCAACCCTGAATTAAGGGAAGTGGAGAAGGGCCTATCAGGGATGAGGAGGGGAAACTGAGCAATAGAGCATGTTTTCTGGTTAGACTTCAGGAATCACCTCCAGCACTGAGGACTCTGGGAAGGGTCCAGAGTCCCATTGCTCAGGATACTGGGAAATAGCCAACCCAGGGGATGGGCTGAGGAAACAACCCTGTTCTGGGCTATTCCCCCTTTTCTAATCTCTGATCAGTGCTGGTCCGGAGAGATCTTCCCCCAGAGAAGCAGGGTTATTAAGGCCTATGGTAGGCTGGGTGGCAGGTTTGGGCTCATTTCCAGTACCTTGAGCTGGTCGTAGGGACAGTGGACCTGCTGGTGATCATCGATATCGAAGGGCTCTAGGAACTTGAGGGTGATGGCCAGCCCCCTGTCCAGGCGGATGCTGTAATTGCACCGCAGCTCCGCAGGGTAAGGCAGGGGGTACTCTGGACTCGACAGGTACCCAGAGGTCTCTATGAACAGCTCACTGCTGCACTCCACTGGGAGAGGGAAAAGAGCAGTGGTTACAGTGGGTACAAAGGGGTAGCCTCTCTTCCCAGCTGTCACTTCCTAGGTCATTCCTTCCTCCCCTCCCCTCCGGGTACCTCCCACACTTGGACTCCTTTCACTCACCTCGACAGGAACGCTGGTCACTCTGCAGCTGGTAACCAGGGCGGCAGGAGCAGATGTATCCACCCACGTAGTTGTGGCAGAGGTGCTGGCACAGAGGCCCCTCATCTTCCTCAATGGCATTGCCCTGGGCACACTCATCCAGATCTGAAGGGATGGGGGAAGTAAGAGTTAAACCTGCCAGAAAGCTTCATATTGGCAGTGCTGTGGATCTGCATGCTGTCCTCAGGCCTCTGCCTGTTGGGGATGAGGCCCAACGCGCCTCTTTCTTCTCCCGGTTAGGAGAAGCTCTGTACACCCCCTCCTGCATGGTGTGGTGTTCTCATACTCACCCACGGCTTGGTAATAGGCCAGGAAGCCCTTGTAGGCAATAAGAGTGCCGTTCTCTTCATTGGAGAAGTCAGAGTGGAACGAAAGCCTCATCCGGTTCCCTTTGGACTCAAACTCCCTGGCTCCTGGGTGGTTGCCCTTGGCTGAGTCTTGCTGGCCACAGTACCGGCCCAGGTCTTTTTTATCTGCTGTGATCTGTCAAGGAAAAAGCAGGAGGGGAAAATCATGAGAACTTGTGAACTTCAACCTGCTCTGGGTATCGCTATCCCAACTCCCTATATCTCTTCTGTGCCTGTTGGACGGGAGGAGAGCCTGTTTGCATTTGAAAAGTGATTGTGCCCTGAGGTCACCAGCTTCCCCTCCCCCTCCCCACTGCACCCCAGGTCCCTGCTGCACGTACCTTGACATAGTCATAGAGGCAGGACTCAGATGGCTCCAGGTCAAACTTCCAGAAGTTCAGCTTTACCGCAAAGCCCTGTGGGACTTTAATGTCCCATGTGCTGATGTTGTTGTTGGGGTATGGCTTGGGGTAATTGGGGGATGTGATCTCCCCAAAGAGTTTCCTGGGGTTTGGTCTGGATTGGACCACTCCAAAGAGGAGAGATCCCCACAGGAGGAGCAGGGGGAACCTGTGAACACAATATACATGGGGTGAGTGATGGACCAGCCATAGATCTGGGCCATCTGCAGCCAGGGAAGACTTCATGGGAAGCTGTCCACTGGACCCATGGGTATGCCATGTGCTGACTAGGTGTTAGATCCAAGATCTAATCAGGTACCAGCGGGGCACTGGGAACAGCCAGGATATGGCTCCCTTGGACCAGGAAGCCATTTCTAGGGAGAATTCTTGGGCCCCGGCTATTTGTTACACAGCAGCCATGGAGCCAGATCTCAGAACCAGCGGGAAGAACAGCAGGAGATCTAGCCTTGTGGGCTCTGCGGTTGTCCCTCCTCCTGGCTTTCAACCAACTCCGGTTCAGGTTTTGTTTGTTGTCAACCTGGGAGTGTGTCCAGTGTGGCAGTTCAGGGTCCAAAGGTGACCTCATGACCTCAGTTGGGTGGGCTGTGATTCCCCTGCTGTTCCCCCACCATCCCATGCCTGGGTCCTTCTCCTGCAACCGGCCATTGAGAGAAGGGATCTGTGCAAGGACTAATTATTAACCTCTTCCTCTCCACAGGCTTTGCTATAAAAATCTGCACCCTTCCCCTTCCTGTTCCCAATCTGGGGGTTACTTGGGGTATGGGGCCATTATATGCCTTCATGGCACACTCGCTCCCCTTCCCTGGAAGGAGATCAGCTGGGAGGATGCATACACAGTGCCACTTCCAACAGGAGGATTAAGGTGGTAGTAGTGGGATCTGTATTTAACCCCTTCCACCTCTCATCCTTCCCCCAGGAGACTGACTCTTCAGTCCTGTCCCCCATAAAGATCCCACCACCTCCCTTCCCAACTTGGCAGGACTCACATGTTCTTAGTCTTGTCTGGTGTGTCTGTGTCTCTCTCTCCCTCCAGCCGCTCTACCGAGGGCTTCTGAGTTATAACCAGATGGAAACTCTTAACCCTGCCAGATATAATTCACTGAGGTGGGGGGAGGCTGAGAGGAGAGGGAGGGAAGAGAGACAATTAGGTTAAGTGATTGACAGGCTGAACTGGTTACACATGAGCCCACATTCTGCTGCCCTCTGCTGTCTCTTTGCTGGAGCTATGGCCATGAACTTTTTTTAAAAAAAGCATCAAGATACAACAGAGTTGAAATGTCTGGGGGTCTGTGACACACAGTACCCCAAAGCAGCACCCTGTAAACTCCATAATTCATCAGTCCTGCAGGGTTGTAACAGTTCATGTTGAACATGCCATATAAGATACCAAATGAAAAGTCATAATCTGCTAAAACCCATTGTATTGTCAAAATGTGTATCAGTGTGTACCAAATTACGTGATTTTGCTATTATTGAAATATATTTTAAGTTTGCTAATAAAAGCAGAGGAGGCCAGGAGGAGCTCAGCAACCATCAACCAGCAAAAGAGTTATAAACAGAGGATTTACAATCCAGTGACAGTTGCACAGAACTACACAGCTCTACAACTTGGTGATACTGGGTTGAGGGGCGAGGAGTTTGAGCAACCCTGTGACTCAGGAGAACGCACCTGGACTGGTCTGGATTAGTGTCTGCCAAGTACATGGCTGTGGGTATAAAATAGGAGGCAGCCGTCGCATGCCTGGGCCTGTCTTCTCCCCCATCTACTCTGAAAGCAACAAGAGTGCTGAACATCAGAGACTTCAACAGCAGCCTGGCCCGGGGTCCCCAAGCATTCAGTGGCCTGAGAAAAATTGCTTAATCTAGCTACTGCCAACGGTTACAAGGTTTCAGATTTAGATTCAGAATGGTAGCCATGTCAGTCTACTTCAGCAAAACGAACAAGGCTATGTCTACACTGGCAAGTTAGTTCGAATTAAGGAAGCTTAATTCGAACTAATTTAAGCCTTGACCACACTAGGTTTTCATTAGTTCAAATTAAGGGCTTCCTTAATTTGAACTAATAAATAGTTCGATCTAACCTTTAATTTGAAATAGTTAGTTCGAATTAAGTCAATGTGGCCATATTAGCTCGAACTAACTGCTTAGTTCCACCTAATCGGCAGATTGACCTTCCTGCAACTGACTAATTCGAACTAAGCAAGTGCCCGCATGGCCATGGCTAGTTCGAACCAGCATTCTAGTGGGGCCATGCTAGTTTGAATTAAGCTAATTTGAACTAACTAAAATTAGTTCGAATTAGTTAGTTCGAATTAACTAATTCAAACTAACTTTTGTAAGTGTAGAGATAGCCTTAAAGACTAACACATTTATTTATTGCATGAGCTTCCATGGGCACAATGCCACTTTGTGACATGAATGAAATGGAAAATATATCATGTTAGCTGTAAATATATAGATACAGAGAAGGGTGGGTCACAAGGTTAATTCAAACAGATCTAGAGAGATAGACTAGTCGCCTATCTCTTTAAAGTACATAAGACAGGGATATCAAATTAATTTGCTATGGAGGGCCAGATTTGACTTAAATGTACTTTAAGTGGGCCGTACATACCATATATTAAAATCCTGGGGCCTACACTCTTACAGTATTGCGGATTGCTATGCATATGAGACTGCATTTTGTGATACTGTGAGACCACACTCTCTCTCTTTGTTGGGGAGACAGTGTGGTCTTGCATGGTGCATTAGTCTCACATACCCAGCATCACCACAATGCCGCGAGACCTGTGCACTCTCAAGACATTGTGGAGCACTGGGTTTGCGAGGCTATGCTCTGCGATACAACGAGACCACAATCTCTCACTCTCTGTTAGAGAGAAAGTGTAGTCTCAAGGGCTATGTCTACACTTGAAAGTTAAGTCGATTCTCTTAAGTCGACTTAACAAGTTGACTTAACTTTTCAAGTGTAGACGCAGCAGAAGTAGCTCCTGCTGAGAAGGGACCCATGGGTCACTTCCCCAGGAAGCCAGTTAGAAGGGAGCCATGGCGTTCTTCTCCCCAGAACCATGCCCTAGGTCAATTTATAGATTAAGTTCACCTAGGGCAGCCACACCGTCTTTAGATCGACTTAACAAATCAACTTCATTGTTAAGTAGACCTAAAGAGTGCTAGTAATTAAGTTGACTTAAGGAACTGCTTAAGTCGACTTAATGAAAACCAGGTGTGGATGTGGCTTAATTTAAGTTGATTTAAGCTTTCTTAACTCAACTTAAATTGCCAGTGCCAGTGTAGACATAGTGCCAGTGCCAGTGCCAGTGCCAGTGCCAGTGCCAGTGTAGACATAGCCATGTCTATTGCCAGTGCCAGTGTAGACATAGCCATGGAGTGCAGTCATGAGCTGGATGGAAGAGGATTGTGGGTTGTATCCAGCCTGTGGGCCATACATTTGACACCTCTGAAATAGGATGTTTGGATTCAAATGGTGGAATAGAAAGGCAGGAGCTGACCCAGTCATCCAAGAATTTTATTCAAACCCAGTGTGAAGGTGTCTAGTTTGCATATGAATTCCAATTTTGCAGTTTCACGTTCCAATCTATTTTTAATTTTTTTTTGCTGAAGTACTGTAACTAGCATGTTTTTTACAGCATGTCCAGGTAGATTGAAATGTTCCCCTACTGGTTTTTGAATGTCACCATTCTTAATGTCTGATTTGTGTTCATTTATTCTTTTACACAAAAGTAATCCAGTTTGGCGAATGTATACAGCAGAGAGGCATTGCTTAGCACATGATGGCATATATCACATTGGTAGATGAGTAGGTGAATGAGCCCTTGATGGAGTGGCTGATTTGGTTAGGTACCATGATGGTATCACTTTTGGAGGTATGTGGGCAGAGTTGGCAGAGGGGCCTGCCACAGGGCTACGTACCCGGCTTAATTTTCCTGTTGTATGGTATGCTGTTACTGTTGAGTAATTGCTTAAGTTTTTGGGGTGTGGGGGGGTTGTCTGTAAGTGAGGAGTGGACTACCTATCTCCCAAGGCTTGAGACAGTGAGGGATCATCTTGTAGGATAGGTTGTAGGAGAGGTTTGACTTGGGGGCTGTAGGTGATGACCAGTGGCATGCTGTTGTTTTCCTTGTGGGGCTTCTCATGTAGTAGTTGACTTCTGAGTATCCACCTGGCTCTGTCAATCTGTTTTTTTTATTTCCCTGGATGGGTACTGTAGTTTTATGAATGCATGATAGAGATCCTGAAGGTGTTTGTCTCTGTCTGAGGGATCAGAGTAAATGCGATTGTGTCTTAGGGCTTGGCTGTAAACAATAGATCATACAGTGTGTCCCAGATGAAAGCTGAAGGGATGTAGGTAGGTATAATAGTCAGTAGGTTTCCGGTATAGGGTGGTTTTTATGTGACCAGCACTTATTTGTACTATAGTGTCCAGAAAGTAGATCTCCCGTGTGGACTGGTCCAGACAGATGCTGATGGTGGAGTGAAAATTATTGAAATCTGGGCAGAATTTCTCAAGGGCCTCCTTTCTGTGGGTCCAGATGACGAAGATGTCTGCAGGGATCAGGGCTCTTCCCCAGTCACTGCAGGTTCATAGACACCAGTTCACCCATTTATCAAAAAAACAAGAATGCCCTAGCTTTGCTCATTCACACTCTCGAAAGCTCACACAGCTTGAGATAAAACAAACACTAGTTTATTGATTAGAACATGATTTTAAGTGAGTATATAGCAAATCAATGCACAATCATTTAATAAAGACTCAGGAGTCACCACAAGCAAATAAAAATATAAGACGCATTCTAATCTAAAGTTTACTACTGTAATCTATTCTCATCTTTCTTACCCACAAGATTGGTTGCTGGTGGTTTTCAGCCAGATTTTGCCCTCCTGGCCATGTGGAATACATGGAATATGTTTCACATAAGTACATGTATGATGATGCTGCAGGCAGCAAGATACAATAGCAATACTGCAGAGTGTGTTATGTGCATTCTTAAAGGAACCCCTTGCATGGAATCAAACCACACAATTATATTACAAAGGTGAAAAGAAAAGTTACACAGATCATACCCCAGGGGGCATTCCGTGACAGACGGCCTGGGTTATAAACTTATCCTGGTCAAGCTTCTGACCAGGGCAGGATGACACATCTTTGGGGTGCAAGGCAGAGGGTTGGAGTGACCTGGCTGGTGCCTTTCTCTGTGAGATTTGTGAGTGGCTCTGTAAGCATACATGCAGTTAGACTAGCTGGGTGTGGGCTCCACATACTATTGGGCTGAGTGATACCAGTCTCTGGAGGGGTTTGCTGCTTGACACTAGCAAAGCACTGTGCAGGACAGTCCAGGCTGGAGAGTTCAGGGGGCCCAGCAGTGCCCCAGTACCAGGTTGTAATCTGGGGGAACCTGCCACAGGGGGTGTGTATGTGCGTGTGTGTGTGTGTGTGTGTGTGAACAGAACATCTGTGGTACCTGGATCTTCCTCACAGCTTTTATAAAAAAGGCACAGCCATGACATTGGGACAGAGCTAAGGTTGCTCAAGAGACACTTAACTGGGAATTTCACTGTATTCAAGTGCAATTTTTGGAGGAGGAGGGTGTTATTTTAAAAGATGTGCTAAAAAGGAAAAAGAAATAGGATTCGTGGTTGGATTTTTTTGGCATTTTTATGATGTGGGAAGCACTTGAAATTTCTAATGTGGGAAGAACTTGAAATTTTATTCTTAAAAATATTTTAGAAACTGTTTCTTTCCCCCTTAGAAATATTAAGAATGACAGGCCTTCCCCTTACTGCTTTGCTGAAGAACTCTTCAGAAGCATGGATCAGCAGCTTTTCTGAAGAAGAAGCAGGGACATTAAATCTTTAACAAAAAGAATTTTTTTTCAGATATTTCTTAGACATTTGAGTTAAATAGTATTAATATTTGGGGTCGGGAAGGAATTTTCCCCGAGGGCTGATTGGCCTGGGCTCTGGGCGTTTTTCGCCTGCCTCTTTAGCACAGGGCATGGCTCACCTACCGGTGAATTCTCTGTATCTTAAAGTCCTTACATCATGATTTAAGGAGGTAAATAACTCAGTCATAGGTTGGTGGCCTATTGCTGGAGTGGGTGGGTGAGGTCTTGAGGCCTGCATTTTGCAGGAGGTCAGACTAGATGATCATACTGGTCCCTTCTGACCTTAAAGTCTATGGGTGCATCTACACTTGTAAATTAAGTCGACTTAAGCTTGCTTAAGTCGACTTAATTTACTCTGCATCTACACTGCACTTTCCTTAAGTCGACTTAAGCAAGCTGCTTAAGTTGACTTAAGGAAAAATTAAGTCAACTTTGTTAAACCTACTTTTAAGTCGACTTTCTGCTTAAGTTGACTTTCTAAAGTCAACTTAAGCCAGTGTAGACGTGGAGTAGCCCTAAGTCGACTCTAAATCGACTTAGGGCTCTCCAGGACTTCCCCACTGCCCTCCCTGCCAGGGTGGCTGGCACAGGGAGAGCCTGGCATGCCCCCCCACAGGGCAGGGCAGAGCCCTGCCCCTATGCCCTGCCAGGGTCCCTATCCCCCTTTGCCCCATTGTACCAAGGTTCAATGGGGCAAAGGCTGAGCCCCCGGCACTTGGCAAGGGGTGCCCCCCCTGCCACTGTGGACCAGTCCCAGGTCCACCTAGCCCCTAGAAGTCAACCTAGGCGTCCAGTGTGGACGCTCTATGTCGACTTTGTAGGGTCCCCTGAAAGTCAACTTAAAATTTAAATGTGGACATGCTAAGTCGACTTAAATACACAAGTGTAAACATAGCCTATGAGTCTATGAGTAATAATAACAAACAAAGCCCAGTGAATTTAAAATACTGTCTCTGAATGCAAAGACCTTTCTCTCTCCATTAGTCAGACCTCATTGTTTGTTCTGCAGTCATCTATAGAGTCTTCCAGGAAACCAGGTTGTACAACAAGATCTGATGTGATCTGATGTGAAAACAAACAGGAAAAAGAAACAACTTTTCAGGCTTTCTCCATGAAGTAGGGAAGAAGGCACAAACCCAGTATTATTGTTCCTCTGTACATGAGCTTTAAGTTTAGATTTTCCTGGTTTTCTGATGTTGGGCAGGGCTGGATCAATGCAGGGCCTATAGGGGCTGCAGCCCCAAGTCCTGGCCTAAAGGGGGGCCCCAGGCTGCAGCCCCTAAGGCCCCTGCATTGATCTGGATGGTCCTCCATCCCTGCTCAAGTTGGCACAATGCCTACGGGGCCTGAGGGAACATTGGAGGTGACCCTGCCAGTGCTGGGGGCAGGGGCGAGGCCCTGGGGCCAGAGGCCAGGTTCCATGGCGCTCCTGCCCCGTCCCTGGGATGGTTGGTCTGCCCCCGGGGGGGGGGGCTGGGTGGTGCATATCTGCTGTGCTCTGGGCTGGGGGCAGACCAGCTGGCTGGAATGGGGTGAGAGCACTGTGGATTGCGGTCTCTGACTCTGGGCCACCCTCAGCGCCCCCTCCGGCTGCCATGGTGGGGAGACCAAGGCCCCAGGCAGCGGGGCCATGGTGGTGGGGCCCCTTAATCCAGGCCTGATGTTGAGGTCTCTAAAATGACAATGCTGGTTTACATGTTTGCCTTTAAAGACACTGATACTTCTTCAGTGTAGCACTGTTTATCTAGGAATCCTAAAAAAGATTCCAAATCTATGAAACAAGTCACAACAATGAAATAATGTAAGTGTCCAAGGTTGAAGGAAGCATTTCAAGATGTTTATACCTGTGAAGAAAAAGTGTACATTATACAATTATATATTGTCTGAAAAAGAACACATGATCATGTAATTAATGACGCTCATTATAATGTGCACACATGTGGGATCAGAGTTAAGGTTAAATGGGCACTCTGAACGCTGGCATTTCCTGGCTTTTGAGTGTGTGTGATGCTCATCATTGTGTGTGATGCTCATTCTCAGGCAGCCCCAATCAAGGCCATGGAGGGAAGCTGGCAGGCATAAGATACCACCAGGAATGAAGCTCGTAACAAGTGGGCACAACCTGTCCAGAAGCTGTCAGCCACAGAGCACTGCGAGGAGGGAAACTTATAGCCACAAGGCACCGGCAGGAAGGAACCTCACAGGCAATGGAGCACAGGTTAGGGTCATAGGACAGTATTTGCAGGAAAACATGAAGCTCCAGAGCAGCAAAGTTTACAGCTATAGGGCAAGTTCCAACAGGGTAGCCTAGTTCAGCCAAACAAAAAAGGAGTCCTGTGGCACTTTTAAAGACTAACACATTTATTTATCGCATGAGCTTTCATGGGAGAAAATCCCACGTCACCAGATGCTCAAAAATGGAGAACTTACAGAATGGGAGCAAAATAAATGCAGGGAAGTGTAAGTCATAGGATCAGGTCAGATTCATACAGCAAATCGAAGCCATCGTTAGGATTCAAACAGTGGAGAATAGCAATTAGAGCAGGGGTCTCAAACTCAAGTCACCACGAGGGCCACATGAGGACTAGGATATTGGCCCGAGGGCCACGTCGCTGAAACCTTATCATACAATGATAGAAAAGTACAGTCAAAAATGAAAAAAATGAGGAGTAATATAGTATTATTTTACAAATTCTGGGTGTTGTTGTGGGCAGCAGGAAGTAAGCCCGCGGGCCACATGTTTGAGACCCCTGAATTAGAGGGAGGTGGGGGGAGACGAGAAGGAAAGTAAAATTACCCGTTGTAATGGGAAAAGAACTCATAGTCTCTATTCAGCCCTGAGTTCATGGGGTCAAATCTGCGTATGAATGCCAATTCTGCAGTTTCTCTTTGAAGCTTTGATTTGTTATCCATTTTGCCTGAATATGGCTATTAACAGATCATTAATGGAGTGATGAGGAAGATTGAAGTGTTCCCCTGTTGGTTTTTGAACTATTTGCAGGGAAGTTTGCTGCCACTAGATACAGCTGACAAGGAGCCTTCCTCCCCCAGGGCACTGCCAGGCGGGAAAGTATTAATACCCATGAGAACTTCACCCTTAGGATTTGATGTGAAGGCAGCTCATAACATCAGGACAAGCTTACAAAGGAATGTCGCTTCCCAAAATGCAGCTGCGTGGGACACTGCTGCCAATTCTGTATGTGTGGGAGGAGCCAAAGACTAGAATAGTGAGGGTGGGGGATAAGAGGGGAAGTGTGTGATATGTCAGGATAGGGTTTGATATGGGCATAAAGAAGGCATAAACGTTTCAATAGCAGGTCAGGCACCTCTCTTTTGTGGCCTGAGCATGCTATGGATGTGCAAATCAAATCTCATGTGGCTGTCTTGCCTTTTCACTTCCATGGGAATAGCTATCTTTACTGTTAGGGGTACAGCTCCTAACCCCTCTATTCTCATGTATGCTTAGTATTGAGACTCTCCTTGTAGGCTGATGGTTTCCCTGCAAAGCAGTTGTCTGGGGAATGCTAGATTTGAATTCAGCTGCTGGAGCAAAAATGCACTTTTCATTTATTCAGTTGTGGAAGACACAAGTAAACAGAAAATTCTTCAGGAGCTTAATTTCTCAGAGGTTTGCAGGGCCCAACCACCACATTTGTTGGGGATTTTCTCTCACTGAGGCACTGCTATTGAAGGCATCTTTCCAACTACAGAAATTTTCCCTTTCTCAGCTGTATTCCTCACCCTTAGATTGCAAGGAGATGCTGTGAGCAGGGAGTGAGGGGACAGCCGAAGTCAGGCGAATGGAAAGGAGAAGTGATTATTGCAGGGGCCTGGGGACCAGTTCCAGTTCAATGGAAAGAAACGCAGGATTGCCAACTTTTGGAGTGTTCAAATTCCAAAGGGGTAGCCGTGTTACTCTATTGTAGAAAGACAACAGAGTCCTGTGGCACTTTTAAAGACTAACAGATTTATTTATCGCATGAGCTTTCGTGGGAGAAAATCCCACTTCGTCAGACGCTTTGAAGATAGGAAAGTTACAGAGTGGGAGGAAATTAAATGCAGGGGAGTGTATGACATAGCATCAGGTCAGGCTGTAACAGCAAATCAAAATAGGTGTTAGGATTCAAAACACTGGGGAACAGCACATAGAGGAGGGGGAGGTCAAATCACTTGTTGTAATGCGAGAAAAATCCATAGTCCCTGTTTAACCCCAAGACAACTGAGTCAAATTTGCATATAAGTTCGAGTTCTGCAGACTCTCTTTGAAGCTGTGATTTGTTATTCATCTGTTTCAACACAGCTATTAACAAGTCGCCAAGGGAGTGAGCAGGGAGATTGAAGTGTTCCCCTACAGGTTTTGCAGTGTTGCAATTTCTGATGTCAGATTTGTGTCCATTGATTCTTTGGCGCAGAGACTGTCCTGTCTGTCCAATATATAAGGCAGAGGGGCATTTCCGGCACATGATGGCATAAATCACATTGGTGGATGAGCAGGTGAACGAACCCTTGATGGAGTAGGTGGCATGATTAGGCCCTGTGATGGTGTCATCAGTGTAGATATGAGGGCAAAGTTGGCAGCGTGGTCTGCTGCAGGGCTGTGTTCCTGCTTTAGTGTTTCTGTTCTGTGATCTGTAGTTGCTGGTAAGTATCCTTTTAAGATTAGGGGTACCCGTCTGTACAAACCCGCAGAAGTGAAGAAACAAATTGACAGAGCCAGACGGGTACCCAGAAGTCAACTACTGCAGGAGAAGCCCATGAAAAACAACAACAGAACGCCACTGGTCACCACCTACAACCCCCAAGCCAGACCTCTTCAACACATCATCAAAAATCTACAGCCTATTTTACAAAATGATCCCTTACTCTCTCAAGCCTTAGGAGACAGACCTCTCCTTGCTTTCAGACAGCCCCCTAATCTTAAAAGGATACTTACCAGCAACTACAGATCACAGAGCAGAAACACTAAAGCAGGAACACAGCCCTGCAGCAGACCACGCTGCCATCTTTGCCCTCATATCTACACTGATGACACCATCACAGGGCCTAATCATGCCACCTACTCCATCAAGGGTTCGTTCACCTGCTCATCCACCAATGTGATTTATGCCATCATGTGCCGGAAATGCCCCTCTGCCTTATATATTGGACAGACAGGACAGTCTCTGCGCCAAAGAATCAATGGACACAAATCTGACATCAGAAATTGCAACACTGCAAAACCTGTAGGGGAACACTTCAATCTCCCTGCTCACTCCCTTGGTGACTTGTTAATAGCTGTGTTGAAACAGATGAATAACAAATCACAGCTTCAAAGAGAGTCTGCAGAACTCGAACTTATATGCAAATTTGACTCAGTTGTCTTGGGGTTAAACAGGGACTATGGATTTTTCTCGCATTACAACAAGTGATTTGACCTCCCCCTCCTCTATGTGCTGTTCCCCAGTGTTTTGAATCCTAACACCTATTTTGATTTGCTGTTACAGCCTGACCTGATGCTATGTCATACACTCCCCTGCATTTAATCTCCTACCACTCTGTAACGTTCCTATCTTCAAAGCGTCTGACGAAGTGGGATTTTCTCCCACGAAAGCTCATGCGATAAATAAATCTGTTAGTCTTTAAAAGTGCCACAAGACTCTGTTGTCTTTTGGAGTGTTGTCACAAGTCCCGTGAATTTGGCATTTGTTTTAAAGCTCTAACTCCTGGAGCCATATGACTAAGTGACAATCTCATCTTTTGCATTAAATAAGTAAATTTCTAATTTCTAGGCCTCAGCTGTTGCAGAGAAAGCTTGAAAATGAATGTGACCCCCCTGAAAGTGAAAAATCAGAAACGCAAATACAGAGAAAACAATGTCTGTTTGTTTTTTTAAAAAAATGTATGACTTTTAAGTTCCAAAGGCGTAGCCATGTTAGTCTAGTTCAGCAAAACAAACCAGGAATCCTGTGGCACTTTTTAAAGACTAACAAATTTATTTATCGCATGAGCTTTTGTGGGAATCTTTAAAAGCTCCACAGGACTCCTTATGACTTTTAAGCCACTTTTGTATTTCTGTGGGGAACTGACGCATGATTTTTGAGTGCTTGGGCTGGTAATGTTGCTTCCCAGAGTCTTTGGGTATGTCTACATTAGAAAACGTTAAGTCAGCTTTGTTAAGTCGACTTAATAAGGTCAACTTTAAGTCAATTTAAAGTCACCCTTATTAAGTCGACTTAACAAAGTTGACAACTTTTCTAGTGTAGACATAGCCCCTTGTCAACCTTATTAAGTCGACTTAACACTGTAAGTCAATTTAATAATGTCGATTTAGGCGCTAATCCCCATCCACACTGGCTTAAGTTGACCTAATAAGGTCGATTTAAGCATTACATCGACCTAAAACCAGGTGTTATTAATTCCACTTAAGCTCTCCTTAAGTTGACTTAAGGAAATGCTCAAGTTGACTTAAGGAAAGCCCCGTGTGGATGTGGCTTTGTTTAGGTCGACCTGAGCCTTCTTAAGTCAACCTAACTTGTAAGTGTAGACACATCCCTGGATTCCAGTCGGGTTCCAATCCAGAGAGGGATGGACAAGTTAAAGGGAGGAGGGAGGCGATGGATACCAGCCGTGGTCACTAGAGGTCAGAATGAGTCCTGAGAATGGTGGGGCTCCAGGTTTGCAGGGCAGGATTTATGTATTTCTGGTGAAGGAGGCAGTGATGTGCTGACTATGGAATCTCTGCTTCCTTCTGACCATGATCTGAGCCATCTGGCCCCTGCCCCCCTTTTCTCTGCAGCCTGAAGAGGCCATAGGGGCCCCACAAGGTGAAAGTAGCAGAGGAATGAATTGCTCAGGCAAGACAAATCTTAGGCCTCTCTCTCCACCAGCTGCCTGCACAGCCCTGCTCCTGAGGTGAGAGATTTACTTCCCACATCCATTCAGGCCCACCTTCCCGGCTTCCATCCAGAGTTCAGCTAAGCACTCTGCCTTTCTCCACCCGTCCCCTCTGGCTGGGATGCCAGAGCTCTTATTCTGAAAGGACCACACTGAAATCTGAAGCCACAATTCCCTCCCACCCCAAACAGCAGATATCCTTCCCTTCTCCACACCCGGCATTTGACTTAGCCTCCCTCTTCTGTTCCCAAGTTGATTGGGGACCCTCTCACCCCACAGATCGCCCCATCCATCAGAAATTCCCTCTTTCTTTCACTGTCCCCTTTGCAGACAGAGCTGTGGAGTTCCCTTGTGGGTGGGTCTTAGCTTGTCCACACAGCACACCACCAAGGAGCATTAACCTCAGGGAGCCTGGCCTCGATTTCTTTCCCAGCGCTGAAGACTGAGGGACCAGAATGGGGAAAAAATATCAGTCTTCCACATGACAGCACAGGGCAACAACCTGTAAGATGCACTGAAACTGTTCAGGGCTCCCAGGCCCCAGGAAATGAGAGAGTGGGCTGGGTATCACTTTCAATTTGGCACCTAGTGAGGTGTAAGATGAATGCAGATGGGAATAAGGAAACACAATGCAACAGAGGTTTTGGCCACTTGTATTTTTTATTCCAAAGAGAGTGTGTGTGAGTGGAGGGGAGTGGGAGCAGGGAGCTTTGGTGGTGTTGGTCTTGACTTTGCAATGAAACTAGTTCTGTCCAAACAGGTTAGCGCTCAGTGCCAGGAAGGTGTTGTGGTTACTTCACCTTCTGGAAGATCTGTACACAAACCTCAGCTTCTGCTGTCATGCGCTGGAAGAAAGGGAGGGAGGGAGATAAAAGAAGAGACTTCGGGCAGATCTCAGCTCCAATCCACAGCTCCCGGGCTTTCCAGTCCTGGCTCCCTCCTCAAACAGCTCTGCCAGTGCCCCATAGCTCTAAACCACATCCTCCGTGCTATTGTACTCCTGCCCCCCATGCAGCTCTACCCGTGCCCCATAGCCCCTACTCACAGCATCCCTGCATTTCCATTTTTCTCTTGGTGCCTCTTAGTTTTGTTGAGGTTTTAGTGTCACACACAGGAAACCTTGGCCTGATTAATCTTGTCTTTTCCTCTCCCAAAGCCCCAGGAGCTCCGGTGGAATTACAGGGCAGGGCAGGGATATTGGCCGATTCACACTGAGCTCAGCCAAGTCAACTTTTGAACCCTCCAGGAGGATGTTTGTGTGAAGTGGCCGTTGCCCCGGAGAAACCATGCATAACTTATGGGGCCTAGCTTGGGATCCAAGAGGAGGGAGGAATGATCAACCCGTTCTGAGCCTCTGGCAGCCCATCCCCCTCCCCCTTCACTGCCCTCCCTGGTGTGGTAGTGTCCCTCTGGGCTCAGAGCTCCTTCTCACCAGATGCAGATGGTCCCCCTCCAGCCAGTGCCTCCAGCCCCGGTTCTGCTTCTCTCCTTGCTGCTTACACACCAGCTGATCCCCTTCCCAGAAGACGGTTGTCTGAAAGGGGTTTGGGGAGAGACAGGCAACACCGTCAGCCATAGGAAAGGCCGTGTCTGCTTCTTTGTACCATCACCTTTCCACTAAGCCACTGATCCCTCCTGGGGTCTCTTTGCCCCCCTCAGTTCCCCTTTTGAAGGGTTTTTAAAAAATGTGCTTAACTTTAGACCCCTTGGGTCTGTCTTTCCTGCATCCCGAGCAACCTCAGCATCTTCTAAGGAGATGTGATGGTTCCATTTGTTCTAGTGCACCAGTCATCTGAATTTCTGATTTTTTTCAGGGCATTGCTGCACGGAGATGTCTTGAAAGGTATCTGGGTACTGAAATTTCAGGCTCCTGGGCTCTGTTGCACATTTAACCTTAACTCTGAATTCCCAGCTCATCCCACACAGGTTCAGTGTTAGACCTGAATACGTTAGCTATTGCAGCGCCAACGTAACGCTGAGCTGGATTCTACTCTGGCTCATGCATCAGAAGCAGGATTATTCTGGTTATTAGGCAAACCTCTTGCCACTGTCCGCAGTCAAGCTGCCCTTTAGGTCACATGTCTGTCTTCTCAGCCCTCTCACCTGGCACTTGCGTCCATCCACTGGCCCCAGATCCTCTTCAAACTCGATTCCTAGGTCAAAGTCCATGATGTAGTTGCGCAGTGAGGTCACTGTGCGGATGGTCATGTGATCTCCAACATGAATTATCTCCTTATCGGGCTTCAGGAGGCAAACCAGTTTTCGCAGTGCCACATTAATGTCTGGGGGAATGAGGTGGAGGGAAGAGGTAATGAGGTGTTGGCAGCAGTGAGCTTCCCCAGAGCAGTGCCCTTCACTGTTGCTCCTTCCTTGGTTCCTTTGCTACATTCTCAATGAGCTGCACTGCCCCATCAACAGTTTCTTTTCTTTCTCCATGCAGGCGCCACTCACCCCACTCCGACTCCTCTGCTCTCCTGCATGGACTGGGGGATGTGCAGGGCTACAGACTATCTTCATAATCAGAGAGCTTAGGGCCAGAAGGGCTTGCCAGATCATTCTAGCCTGACCAGCATATCACAGGCCACTGACACCACCCAGGACCTGCACACAAAACTAAACAACCAAAATGAGACCAAAATATTAAGCTATCAGAAGACTAAACAGTTATATGCCACAGACAGAGAACAGGAGGAACTGAGGTGCACCACCCATGTTCAAGGCCCTACAGTGGCAGGGAAACGATTAAATGAGAGATGCCCAGATAATTCTGGCAAGTCACCCCCACATTACAGAAGAAGGCAACCCCACCCCCACAAGGTCACTGCCAACTGACCTGGGAGAAGATTCCTTCTTGGCCCCACATAGTGTGACCACATGGAGCATGTGAGCAAGAACCATCCAGCCAGGAGCCAGAGAGAGAGAGATCAATGCCACCTCGGGGCACTGTCCAATGTCCTGCTGGAGAGCTATGACCACCCCGCATGCTTTAGTGGAAAGAGACAAGAAAAGCTCCAAACCCCAGAACACGTGGGGGGAGAAAGGATCTCTTCCTGACCCCTGCAGATGCCTGGCTGAAACCCTGAAGCATTAGATTTTAGGAAGATCAGACAAGAACCAGAAGGGACCCAGGGCAGCCAAAACCCGCTTGCCACCATTGCACTGGTGCATACAATCCCTCTTAAAAATGTCTAAACTCTTTATAAACTACCGCCCCCGCCCCAGCTCCTACTTGGGGCTGTTCCAGCCCTTAACTCCTCTGACGGTTAAAGTCAGAGACAGAGGGCTAGAAAGAGGGCCGAGAATCCTGTCCGCCCTTGGGGTGCCCCGGGAAGTGACATCTTTGGAGAGGGAGAGAAGGAGGGGCGGGAGAGCTGAAGGGGGAAGCAGCCAGCAGGGAAGAGCTGTGGTTACCTAAAGCCCGAAGGTAACCGTCCATGTTGTCTTGGGAGACGAAGCGGTAATAGCCAGTCAGATTGGGAGGCATCACAGGCCAGGGGGGCAGCAGCGAGGGAAGGGAAGGAGATCGCGAGGGGTGAGACGGAGACAACCCTGGAGCCTCGGACTCCCTCCTCCTGGCTGGTCCCTGGCTCTCTCCCGCTTGCTCGCTTCAGTAGCTCGCTCCCGTCCAGTTCCGCCTTCCCCTGGGTTTTTATAGCAGCTCGGAGCACGGGCGTCCTGCAGCCGTAAGAGTCCCCCTCTCCCTACTGGGGAGGACCGGGGCCGGCTGTCTTCCCAGCTGTTCCGCTGCGGTGTGGGGGGCGGCAATCGGCCCCACGCCTGGCTGAGGTCCAGGTTCCTCGGGCTCCACACTGGAGTTTTTTGACTCCTTGGGGCCGACCAGGAAGCGGCTGGAGTCCTCGCTCCATAATTCTGGGAGAGTGAACTTCCTCCCAGCAGTGCCCCGTCACTGCCCATCCCAGGAGAAAACCCATAAACCGTGAGCTTCCTCCCAGCAGTGCCCCGTCACTGCCCATCCCGGGAG
>ML685916.1:142480-174704 GCA_007922175.1 Pelusios castaneus | reverse complement strand
TGCCCGTCACTGTCCATACGGAGAGACACCCCATAAGCCGTGAGCTTTCTCCCAGCAGTGCCCCGTCACTGCTAAACCTCGGAGTGTCCCCAGCAGGTTGAGCTTCATGACAGCTGTGCCCTGGGCTGCTGAGTCTGGGGGACCAGGGGAAGGCGGGAGCAAAGGACCCATACAGGCTGCCAGCACCCTGCTATTCCGGCCGCTCCCAGCGCGGTTGGTTCCCCCCCTATATTCACAGCTCCCAGTCCCTGCCTGCAGCTCTGTCCCATAGCCCTACCTTGCCCCCCATTTCCCTCCAGCCCCGGCGCCCCCGCAGAGCCCCTCCCCGGGCACAGCCCCCCCGATTGCACGAGCGGGGAAAAGCCCGGCTGCCCCCTCGGTCCCCGCCCCCCTGCAGCACCTGGCTCCTGTGCCCTGCGCATTGGCTGCCGGCGCCCATCAATCAGCGCCGGGCGCTGCTGACATCATGTTGCAGCAGAGAGGGGCTGGGCCGGGCAGGCTCCTTCCCTCCTGGCTCCGACCGGCTGCGGCTCCTCCGCCCCGCGCACCGGTCGGCCGCCTGCTCCGCGCTGCCCGGCGGGAGGAGGGAGAGGGAGCGGCGCGGCTTCCAGGATGGGCTGGCCGTGGCCCCTCGTTTTTCTCTGCGCCTTGCTGCCCGGCAGCCTGGGCACTAAAGGTGAGTGCGGGAGGAGCCCGGGCTGGATCGTCGCACCCGGGGAGCCAGCTGATGCCATGCAGCTGCGATCATTCCTCCACCTCCCGGCAGGGTGGCGCGGGTGCCTTTCCACCCCCAGATCGGTGCAGGATCTCTCCCTTCCCCAGCCTCCCGGGTCCTGGTCACACTGGCCCGCGAGTTCTGTCGGGTCCCCGCTTCCCTGCTAACTCGTCCTCACCTCCTCATCCTTCCCTCCTCCGTGTTCGGGTCTCCCTGCCCACACGCCTTTCTTTTGTCTCGGTTCTCCCTCGGGCTGAATGCACCTTTCCGTCTGTCTGTTGACAGAAAAGAGAGGGGTGCTGTTGATATATATCGCTCAGTCCAGTCTGTTTTCCTCCTTCGATCCTAATTTGTCTCTCTAGCATCCCTCCATAGGATTATATGGAAATCTGTGACCTCTGGGAGTCGCATGGATAAGCCAGAGTGTTCTGGGTGCTGAATATGGGAATATCAACTCTATAGCTCATACATTCTGGGCACGGATGTTGTTCAAACACAGCACACGCACAGATGAAAGAGAGGTTAGAGATCTATGGCTGCAGGCACAGATGCAAGAAAATTATTCTATGGGGTGTAGAGAGAGAGAACAATCTGGTAGCATAGAGCAGGGTACAAGGGGAAAGAAGGGATGTTTGGGGAGGGGGCATGCTAGGGCCCATCACTCCCCATCAGGAGATGTGGAGCTGGCTCTGGTGTTATTGGCTGTGGGGGCAGAGCTGCCTGTGTATTGGTTTTGGCAGGGGTAACCCCCTTATTTATTTATTTGTTTATTTATTTGCACTGGCATCTAGGTCCAAATCATGAATCCGGGCCCCCCTTTTACTAAATGCCCTCCATTTCCACATGAACTGCACCGTCCAAAGCACGTATCCACATCTAACAAGTTGGTTTACCTCCCATGGGATCTTCTCGAAGGTGGCAAGAGCCTTCCTCTGTCCCCAGACTTCCCCAAAACGTTTCCATGATCCCTGGAGACTCCACTCCCAAGAAATCACCCTGGTGCCTTCTAATTGATGGATGGATACAGTCAAGATTTATCCCTCCGCCATCAGCTTGTTGCCTCAGCAACGGGGCGTACCTGGCATTTACAGCCATCAATCCCACTTCCGTGACATAGTTTATAAACCAGAACCCAGCTCAGGGTGGAAAGGGATGAGGGCTTTTCTGTGGGAGGTATGGGAGGCTGGAATTTCACACAGAAAGGGTCCCCCTTGCATACTGATGAGAATAAATGGACAATGTATGTTTCTCTGGATTTTGTACACAACGGAGTGTTAATCGATATGGTGAGGTATAAATCCCAACCCACAGCCTGGGTGTCTCTGTACACGGCTCTTCTGAGGCACCTTAGTCCGGACCTGGAGCCCTGGCTGTTGGCTGAGTCCTGACCTCCCTACTCAGCCCTGCCGACACATCCCAGTTCCAGTCTGTGGAATGAGTGGCTGGCTTTTGTAGACATCACACTCCCCTCAGAGTTAGTACTGATCCCAGAGCTCCACCATGGTGCTAGGCAAGGACCCCCGTATTAGAAATGGTACCCATGAGGTGAGAGACTCTATCCCATTCCTCAGTCCCTTGGAGCCCATGATGTGTGGCCAGAGTGTTGCCTGGGTGCGATCATATCCTTGACTCCATGGAGGGGTGATTAGCTGGGAGATGGGGGTTGAATCTAGGCCAGTGCAGCATAATCCCTGAGACCCGTTTGGCAGGGATTGGATGATGGGGCGGGGTGCTGGTTTGTAATGATTTTCCTTCTCCATCGCCCTCCTCCTTTCTCTCTTTCCCTGCCCCGGAGCTTGTGTGATAAAGATTAATTTGCTATTTCTGGGTCTGTGACATTTTTCAGAGCCTCCTGCTGGCTGCTGTCTCAATGCTGAGTCTGGCCAGGCTCCAGCCATCGGGATTAGTGCTTTGGGTAACAAGGAGGGGCCAAGGGAATATGGGACATGCCATGGAGCCAGGGACAAAGGAGAAAGAGACTTAGGCAGTAGGATGTGGGCATGGAGAAAACAGCACAAAGTGTATGTCAATGAAGTCTCTGGGGTCTCTACTCTGGGGCCCTTCAAAGCCCATGAGGAGGTGGGGCAGGAGGGGAAAGCTTGCTCCTGGGGGGTATTCCCCATGGGGTCCCTAAGGGTAGCTCTGTCCTGTAATTGGGACTTTATTAAGATGCAGGCAGGAGAGTGGAAGTTAGCTCTTTGACATTCTCCTCAGAACTTGACTCCTCCAGCCCCTGGAGTGTTGCTGTGGCCCTTGTGTGAGCTCCCTTCTGTCTGTTGCTATCTTTATAGGAACGCAGGGCTCACAGCATTCTCAGGGGGTGCTCTCCAGAGCCACACAGATAGGGCCAGTCCCTCACTGCCCTGATCAGTCTACTTTGGGTCTTCTTTATTTCAGGTTTGAGGGTGGTGCCCCCAGTCTGCGTCTGGGGCAACATTAGCTCTGTCACTGTGGTTCACTCATTTCTGTTCTCTTATCCTTGTACCCTGAAATCCCCCCAGCAAACAAGCACAAGCCCTGGATTGAGGCTGAGTACCAGGGCATCGTCATGGAGAATGATAACACTGTCCTGCTCAACCCACCGCTATTTGCTCTGGACAAGGATGCACCACTGCGCTATGCAGGTACCTGAGCAACAGGCTTTGGGGGAGGATATGGGAAGGACAGATGCAGAAAGAGAGAGAGGAGCTAGTTTGTCCCTGCTCTGGATCATAGCTCGACACAGAGATTGATGGCTTTACCACACCTCTGGTGAGGGCCCCAGTGCAGGGAACCATGTATGGGCTTCCTTAACTTGCACCATTTGGCAGTGGTCCTGGGAGCCTTTCTTGAAGCCAGAAACACCCTGGCCTGGTCAAGGCTCTTTCTCCTAGGAATGCCCTGCCTTGGGGGCTCCTGCAGAGCGTCATCTACCCTGGTAACAGTTGTCCAAGCTGGTATAAAAAGCCAAGAGGTGTCCATCAATCCACACCCAGGGGGAGAGAGATGGGAGCATGAGAAAAGAATGGGGGGGCGGGGTGGAACAAAGGAAAGAGGGTGCCTGTGAGATGAAATGGTGGGAAAAGAAGGTGGGGATGGGGGAGAAGGACATATTGCAGAGAGAAGGTGAGATGTGGGTTGGGTGGCACCTCATTGGACTGTTCCCCTTCCCCTTTCTGTTTCTCTCTCCCTCCTCCCTGCTCTGTGGGGCACCAGGTGAGATCTGTGGTTTCCGGATCCATGGGGCAGGGGTTCCCTTTGAAGCTGTGATTCTGGACAAGGCCACAGGTGAAGGACTGATCCGGGCCAAGGAGCCGATGGACTGCGAAGCTCACAAAGAGCACACATTCACTATCCAGGCATATGACTGCGGAGAGGGACCTGACGGGACCAACACCAAGAAATCCCACAAGTGAGGCAGGAGTAGAGGGCCGGGGGGATGGAACCTGCCTCTTAATCTGCCAAAGCCCAAATGGTGCATTCAGTGTGTCACAGAAAACCAGTGTGGCAGCGGGACACAAATGATTCATGTAGGAAACTAAAGCTGCTGTGGGATTCCTTCCTGTAGTGTGAAGGACTCTTTCTAGAGCCTCCAAGTGACCAGTCCGCATGTTTTATATCAGTCACTTCCAACAATAACAGTGAGGGGACACCAAGCGTGTGCGGCCTGTCAATAACAGCCGTTTGAAGTGAACTCTGTTGTCTTTCTACAATAGACTAACCCGGCTACCCCTTTGGAGTATGGGGCTACAGTGAATGAAACCCTTTGAAATGAGGGGCATCTGAAAGCCACGTTCTAGGGGTAGTGCTTTGTGCTACTATACAGGTTACCTTTCTTAAGAACATAAGAATGGCCATACTCGGTCAGACCAGGGGTCCATGTAGGTCTATGACCCTCTTCTGACAGCGGCCAGTGCCAGATTCCTCAGAAGGAATTACTATAACAGGGCAATTTATCGACTGATCCATCCTCTGTTGTCCAGTCCCAGCTTCTGACAGTGAGAGGTTTAGCAACATCCAGCACCTGACTCTCTTGGTTAGTAGCCAGTACTTATCCTCCGTGAACTTATCTAGTTCTTCTTTGCCCTCTCTTTTGTCATTTACAACATCCCCTAGCAATGAGTTCCACAGGTTGATCATTCATTGTTTTGAAGAAATACTTCCTTTTGTTTGTTTTAAACCTGCTGATTAATTTCACTGGGTGACCCTGGCTTTAGTGCTATGTCAAGAGGTAAATAACACTTCCTTAATCATTTTCTCAACACCATTCATGATTTTATAGACCGGTATTATATCTCCTCTTACTTGCCTCTCTTCCAATATCAACAGTCCCAGTTTTTTACTCTCTCCTCATATGGAAGCTGTTTCATATACCTAATAATTTTTGTTGCCCTTTTCTGCATTTTTTCCAATTCTAATATATCTTCTTGGAGATGGGGCAACCAGAACTACATGAAGTACTCAAGGTCTGGTTATATCATGAAATTATATAGTGGTTTTATGATATCTTTGTCTTTATTATTTATCCCTTTCCTCAGTGTTCCTAACATCCTGTTAGGTTTTTTGACTGTCACTGCACAGATAGTAGATGTTTTCAGAGAATTATCTTCAATGACTCCAATATCTCGTTCTTGAGTGGTAACAGCTAATTTAGATCCCATCATTTTGTATGTATACTTGGCATTGTGTTTTCCAATGGACATTGACATTGCACCTGTCAACACTGAATTTCATCTCCCATTTTATTGCCCTGTAACCCAGTTTTGTAAGATCCCTTTGTAAATCTTTGCATCCGGCTTTGGACTCAAGTCTTTTGAATATTTAGTACCATCTGGAAACTTTACCATCTCACTCTACCCCTTTTCCAGATCATTTATGACTTTGTTGAACTTCACAGGTCCCAGTACAGATCTTTGAGGGATGCCAGTATTTAACTCTCTTCACTGTGAAAACTGATCATGTATTCCTACAGTTTGTTTCTTGTCTTTTAATCAGTTACTGATCCATGAGAATCCCTTCTATCTTATCCCATGTCTACTTCCTTTGCTTAAGGACTTCTGGTGAGGGACCTTGTCAAAGGCTTTCTGAAAGTCTAAGTACACTGGATCACCCTTGTCCACATGCTTGTTGACCCTCTCAAAGAATTCTAATAATTGGCGAGGCATGATTTCCATTTAGAAAAGCTGTGTGAACTCTTCCCCAGTAAATCATGTTCATCCGTGTCTGATAATTCTCTTCTTTACTATAGTTTCAACCAATTTCCACCTCAGTATGTCTCTCCTGAGAGAGCCTGGCCTAGAATCCCACAGAGGTCAGAGCTGCTTTGCATGGACCAAAATCTCAGTTTCTGACCTGGTTTATTCTTTGAGGGTGGGATAATGCTTGCACCCCCTGGAGGGCAGTGCCTTGTGCTGTCTTGCAGAAGACCTAGTTCATTCCCTGACCTATCTCTTGCTCCCTGTATCACTGCCTCATCGATCAGCTGCTTATTCACCTCTGTTTTCCACCAGGGCCACCGTGCACGTGCGGGTGAATGATGTGAATGAGTTTGCCCCAGTCTTTGTGGAGAAGTTATACCGTATGGCGGTGACCGAGGGGAAACTCTATGACCGCATCCTGCGGGTGGAGGCCATTGATGGAGACTGCTCCCCCCAGTACAGCCAGATTTGCTACTACGAGATACTCACCCCCAACATTCCCTTCCTGATTGACAATGATGGTGAGAACCTTTCTCCCCAGCCCTCTGAGACCACAGTTCACCCTCCTGCCATCTCTGCCTGGTCCATTCCTCCATGTGTGTGTGCTGTGTGATCCTGAGAGCTCTTTGCATTCCTCAGACAGTAGAGACAGCAGCCCTTTTGATTTCTGAGGTGCTCCAGTGTGTTACGGAGCAGACCCAAATTGGCATTGCATGGGGACTTCACTGTAGTTCTTCCTTGTTTGTTATTGTGATGAATCAACAACAAAATTCATTTAGAATATGTCTCCCCTTATGCATTTTGAGAAGGGAAATGGAGCAATGTTTTGCTAATGTACATCTCTTTCCTTCTCTCTCTGCCTTTCTCTCCTCATTTTTAAAAAAAAAAAAAATTTTTCATGGGTGCTCTCTCTTGACTCTTGTCTTTTTTTTCATCCTTCTGTCCCAATCTCTTTGCTGCTCTAACCCTACTGTCTCTGTCTACCAGGGAACATTGAGAACACAGAGAAGCTTCAATATAGTGGAGAGCGCCTATATAAGTTCACCGTGACGGCTTATGACTGTGGCAAGAAACGGGCATCTGATGATGCCCAAGTGGAGATCCAAGTGAAGCCCACCTGCAAACCCAGCTGGCAGGGTATGAAACCTCCTCTCCTACTCAACTCCTCTCACCATGACCTCCTTCTCATCCTAGCCGCACTCATCACGACCCAGCTTTCTGCACCCCTTGCACCTTCTCACACCCTAACTCTTCCTCTAAACTTTCCCCCTTGACCACAACCCATCCCTTTTCTCCCCAAACCAATGCATTGTAAAGACTGTCCCCCCGCACCCTCTCCCCCCGCCATGGTAATGTAAAGAGCCTAATCTCTGACCTTTCACCTTACCCTCCAGCAACTCCAGACAAACAAAAAGCTGATTGCAAATTTGAATAAATTTTCATGTATTTGCTTAATTACAGTCACAACTCATCAGACCCCCATGTACTGTTATCCTATTACAAAGCAATGGGGTAAGAACACCAGTGGGCGGAGATCATTGCTTGCATCTGTGGGAAGCCTTGAGTGTTTGCCAGGTGCCATAGTACAGGTGGAGCTGGTAGCCCTGTCTAAAGTTGGCCATGTATGACCCTGTTTTCAGTTTCTTATAAGTTTGATAAACTTATAACTGTTTGGGCTGAAATTTGCACCTGAGAAAACAAAGATTTTTTTGAGTAGAAGTCTGGATTTGGTACTGCAAATAGTGTACGGAAGAATCAGATAGGGCAGAGCAGGGGGGACTGAAGAACAGGGAAGAAAATTGGCAGTGTGTGACCTTGAGAAGAAGAAAGAGGAGAACCCATATATCCCCAATGCAGTAGAGGTAAGCAACCATTTTCTGGCTTTCTGCACACATACCACAGTGGAGAATGATTTGGAAGATTCATCTCCGGGAAGGGATCAGAAGGAGACCCCGTCAATTGGAAGGCATGAGATGCATTGTCCTAAGGATGAGGGCTCCACAACCAGAGTAGGAGGTGGGTGGTGGTGGTTGGGGACTCCTTCCTAAAGGGGATGGAGTCATCCATCTGCCACTCAGACTGGGAAACTCAAGAAGTGTGCTGCTTGCCTGGAGCTAGAACTCAGGATGTGATGGAGAGTCTGCCAAAGCTCATCAGCCCCTCGGACTGCTACCCATTCCTACTTCTCCATGTGGGCACCAATGATACTGCCAAGAATGCCCTTGAGTGGGTAACTGCAGATTCTGAGGCTCTGGGAGGAAGGATAAAGGAGTTTGAGGTTCAAGTGTTTTTATCCACCCTCCCTATTAAGGGAAAAGGCCCAGGTAGGGACCATCAAATTGCAGAAGTAAATGTGTGGTTTCACAGGTGGTGTCCAAGAGAGGGCTTTGGATTCTTGGACCATGGGATGTTGTTGTTCGAAGAAGGATTGCTAGGAGAGGCAGGATCCACCTACCGAAGAGAGGAAAGAGTATCTTTGCAGACAGGCTGACTCATGTAGTGGAGATGGCTTTAAATTAGGTTTGCCAGGGGATGGAGACCTCAGCCCAGAGGTAAGTGGGATACATGGAGGAGCTACAAGGAGGAGGGTGTGACAGGGGAGGCCTTCTGAACTCTACTAAGAAAGCAGAGCAATTGGCTAGTTATTTTAGGTGCATGTACATGAACACAAGAAGCCTAGGAAACAAGCTGGAAGAATTGGAAGTCCTGGCACAGTGAAGGAACTGTGATGATATTGGAATAGCGGAGACTTGATGAAGTAACTCACATGACTGGAACATGGATGGATATAAACTGTTCAGGATGGGCAGGCCCGGGGAAAAAAGCTGGAGGAGTTGCAGTGTATGTAAGAGAGCAGTATGACTGTTCAGACATCCAGTATGAAACTGAAGAAAAGCCTGTTGAGAGTCTCTGGATTAAGTTAAGAGATGAGAAGAGTTTAGAAGGTGATGTTTTGATGGACATCTGCTATAGACCACCAGACCAGGTGGATGAGGAAGATGAGTCTTTCTTCAGACAATTAATGGTTCTTATGGGGGACTTCAATCACCTTGACATCTGCTGGAAGAGCAATACCACAATGCACAGACAATCCAGAAAGTTTTTGGAGAGTGTTGGCAACTACTTCCTGGTGCAAATGTTGGAGGAACCAACTAAGGGCCAAACTCCTCTTGACCTGCTCACAGACAGGGAAGAATTGGTAGGGGAAGTAAAAGTGGATGGCACCCTTGGTAGCAGTGACCAGGAGATGGTCAAGTTCATGATCCTGTTAAAAGGAAGGAAGGAGAAGAGCAGAATACAGAGTTCAGAAAAGCAGACCTTGGCTTCCTCAGGGAACTGATGAGCACAATCCCCTGGGAGGCTAATATGAGGGGGAAAGGAGTCCAGGAGAGTTAGCTGTATTTCATAGAAACCTTATTGAGGGCACAGGAACAAACCATCCTGATGTGCAGAAAGAACAGCTAATATGGCAGGTGACCAGCTTAGCTTGATAGAGAAATCTTTGGTGAGCAGAAACACAAAAGGAAGCTCAAAAGAAGGGGAAGGTTGGACAGATGACTAGGGAGGAGTATAAAAATACTGCTTAAGCATGCAGGAGTGAAATCAGGAAGGCCAAAGTACAATTGGAGTTGCAGCTAGCAAAGGACATGAAGGGTAACAAGAAAGGATTCTACAGGTATGTTAGTAACAAGAAGGTGGTCAGGGAAAGTGTGGACCCCTTACTGAATGGGAGAAGCAAACTAATGACAGACAGTGTGGAAAAAGCTGAAGTACTCAATGCTTTTCTTTTTTTTTTTTTTTTTGGCCTCTGTCTTCACAGAAAAGGTCAGCTCGCAGATTACTGCACTGGGCAGCACAGTTTGGGAAGAGGGTGAGCAGCCATCAGAGCTGAAAGAACAGGTTCAGGACAATTTAGAAAAGCTGAATATGCACAAGTCCATGGGGCTGGATGTAATGCATCAAAGGGCACTGAGGGAGTTGGCTGATGTGATTGCAGAGCCATTGGCCATTATCTTTGAAAACTTATGGCAATCAGGGGAGGTCGCAGACTATTGGGAAAAGGCACATATAGTGCCCATCTTTTAAAAAAGGAGGAAGGAGGAGTCAGGGAACTACAGACAAGACAGTCTCATCTTAGTCCCTGGAAGAATCATGGAGCAGGTCCTCAATGAATCCATTTTGAAGCACTTGGAGGAGAGGAAGGTCATTGGGAACAGTTAGCATGGTCTCACCAAGCCGAGTCATGTCATACCAACCTGATAGCCTTCTGTGATGAGATAACTGGCTCTGCGAATGTGGGGAAAGTGGTGGACGTGATATATCTTGACTTTAGTAAAGCTTTTGATATGGTCTCATGGTATTCTAGCCAGCAAGTTACAGAAGTATGGGTTGTATGAATGGATGATAAGGTGGATAGAAAGCTGGCTAAATAGGGCTCAGCAGGTAGTGCTCAATGGCTCAATGTCTAGTTGTAGCAAGCTAGTAGCAAGCAGAGTGCCCCATGGGTCAGTCCTGAGGCTGGTTTTGTTCAACACTTCATCGATAGTCTGGAGGATGGGGTGGATTGCACCCTCAGCAAGTTTGCAGATGTCACTAAACTGGGGGAGGGGGTTGATAGATATGCTGGCGGGTTTGGGTTGGATACAATATGACCTAGACAAAAAAAATCTGAGATTCAACAAGACAAGGACGGAAGGTTCCCATGCACTGCTACAGAGTTTCAACAAGGCGAAGTGCAGGGTCCTGCACTTAGGATGGAAGAATCCCATGCAGTGCTACAGTCTGGCTAGGAACAGTTCTGCAGAAAAGGACCTGGGGGTTGCAAGAACAAGATGCTGGATATGTCTCAACGCTGTGTCCTTGTTGCCAAGAAGGCTAACAGCTGATTGGGCTGCATTAAAAGGAGCACTGCCAGCACGTCGAGGGAAGTGATTATTCCCCTCTATTTGGCACTGGTGAGGCCACATTTAGAGAACTGGGTCCAGTTTTGGATCCCAGCTACAGGAAGGATGTGGAGAATTTGGAAAGAATCCAGTGGAGGGCAATGAAAATGATTAGGGGACCAGAACACATTATTTATGAGGAGAGACTACAGAAGAGGAGATTGAGGAGGGATTTGATAGCAGCCTTCCACTACTTAAAAGGAGGTTCCAGGGAGGATGGAGCTGGCTGGTCTCAGGGGTGGCAGAACAAGGAGCAATGGTCTCAAGTTGCAGTGGGATGGGGAGGTCTAGGCTGAGTATTAGGAAAAACATTTTCACTAGGAGGATGGTTTCACTAGGAGCATGGTTATCCCCTAGCACAGGAGTGGGTTACTTAGTGAAGTTGTGGATTGTCCAGTCTTAAAGGTTTTTAAGGCTCTATGATATTCCCCTCTGCAATCTGGATTGGTGTATAGCTGTGTCACCCCAATTCCTCACTACTTCACTCCGTCTTGCACTTGACCCTTTGTGAACCCTCACTCCTGGATCAGCCCAAGCACAATCCCCTGCAAGCAAGCTGCTCTCACCTCCGTGTGTGCCTCTAGCCAGCCACTTATGGGATTATGCAATAGAATGACCTCAGCAAATACCCCCAGTCCCAGATACAAACCTAGAAACTTCACTTACAATGTTCAGAGCTGCCCACTGCAAGCTCATAATCAATTCATCAGTGAAAGTGATATGCACCAACCTTGTCACTTCAGATGGAGTGTCTAGGAAGCCCAAACCACATACACTGCTTTAGATAAAACAAACCAACAGCAAATGTATTATCTACAACAGGGGTCAATAACCCCTGGCACGTGTGCTAAAGCTGGCATGTGCACCTATTTACAGCAGCCCTGTGGTGCCATGGCTGCTCCCCCCTGCACCTGCTGGCCCCACCCCCAGCCTCTGGCACCTGCTGAAGGTTGGGGGCAGGGCTGGCCCAGGGGCCAGTAAAGGTTGGCAACCCCTGATCTACAGAAAGATTTTAAGTGATTATAAGTCAGCGGAAAGCAGATCAGATTTGATCAAAAGCAAATAAAAGGCAAATCACAATCTAAACTCAGCTTAACACTTTCAGTAACCTTACAGACTTTAGATGATTCTCACCCCAGGCTGGCTGATGGACCTCCAACCTGTGATCAGTGCTTCAGTTACTTGATATTGGTTGTAGATGGGAGTATAAGGGAGAGATCACAGCCAACATAGTCCCCCTTTTACCATCTTGTTTGCACCTCTCTGCCCCGCTACCTTTCAGGGTCATGTGACAAGCAGCATCCATGTGGCACTGTGGTTCTTTGTGGCTTTGCTTGTTGGCATGTGGGCTGGTTCTTTGCTCTTGGGATGCTGAGCTGGGTTGTTCGACACAAGCCCTAGTGAGGTGTGAGGCCCTCCAACTCTGTAAAATTTTTCCTAGATCTGTCTCAAGCCAGGAGACATGTCTTTGGGAAGATTACACGGTGGAACCTCATAACCATATACATGACATTGCAACAAACATACTGCTTCAATAATAAGGTTCAATATGACATGCGCATTCAAAAAACACCGCAAATGACATACTTTGCATTAAACAACAAACAATTACACTTTAAGGGTGAACATGAATGATATCCAATCACACGATAATGGTGTTCTTGGGGGTGCAATGCGTCACCAGCCTGGCTTGACAAAGTCTTGGCTGGGATGATTTAGTTGGGGTTGGTCCTGCTTTGAGCAGAGAGTTGGACTAGTTGACCTCCTGAGGTCCCTTCCAATCCTAATCGTTCATGATTCCCATGCTGGTTGCCTGCCTGGGGGGAGAAGGAGGATATGTTTAAAAAATGCTGATGGCCTGTTCTTTAGACAGATCTAGAGTGCCCATGTTTTGGAGCAGGAATTGAAATTTGACAGGGGGTGGGTGGCCTTTGTGCCAGGGATGTGCCCTTTGTTGTCTCTGTGGAAACCTAACCTAACCTGCTGATGAACCATGAGGGTGTCAATGTAATTCCATATGATGGAGTTTCTATTTAAAAAAACAACAACTAGGAAATTGCATACAAAAAGCTATGTTAAAAGAATGTTAAGTCTACAAAGTCTCCCTCAGAAGCTAGGAAATTGATAGTCTTAAGGTTGCTCTTGCAACTTTAATTCAGCTGCCTTTTGCATGTGCCTTATAACAGAGTCTTTAATTGTGTGACCACATACTCTTTTTCCCTTCCTCCCAAGAATCCTTGCCTCATTCAGAGCATAGAATGGACTGTCCTCTGAGATAAATCAGAATTATATAGGGAAGGTCACTATTATCTGTAGGATCCCTGCCTCATTTGTTGCAGAAGGTAGCAAATGTGCAGTGAATGAGGCAGGGGATTGAGGTAAAAGAAGAGAAGGTCTCATGGTTAAGGCAGTTGAACACTGCCTGGAGAACTGGATTCTATCTCTGCCTCTATCACAGAAGTCCTATGTAATGCAGGACAAGTTACATCAACCAGACTTTTCACAGGGCAGTGATCCCTAATTGTGTGTTCCTCATTTTCTGGGTCTAACTTGAGATCCTGGTCTGACTTGCAGAAGTGCTGAGCATTCAGAAAGAAGACAACGGGAACTGTGCTCTGAGCACAGAGATTGCTTTCTAATGCTAAGTACTCTGAAAAATCATGTCTGGGTGTTTCAAAGTGTGCACCTAAAATCAATGCTCCCTTTTGCTCTTGATCTCTCTGTGTCTCAATCCCCCAATGGGGATAATGCCACCTCCTTGTCTCACAAGGGTGCTGTGAAAATAAATTCATTGATGTTTGTGAAGTACTCAGATACTGTAGTGGTGAATGTCATAGAAAAGTCTGTGAGGAAATTAATTTGGCCTGCAGAGCAGGGTTTGAATAGTGTGCAGTAAATGAGACCTGGGGCCAGACATTGAACTACAGGGAGCACAGAAAATATTGAATAGCTGCTTATTTAGAGAACACCCTCCATACCATGCACTAAATGAGCTGGGTCCTGTGGAACAGCATGTGATCATGTCATTAAAGACTGGGCTGAAATGCATAAGTAAAAGGGAGCAGAATTTCTGGCATTTCCTAACTTGTGAGTGCTTGACTTTGCAATAGTATCAATGTGTATGGGTTTTTTTGTTTGTTTTTGTTTTATGTTATACTGTATTTAACTGACCACTGTTTTTTGGGTGCCTCCATTGAGCATGCACAGGTTCAGCTGATGTCAGAGGAGCTGGGGGAATTCAGCACTTCTGAAAATCAGGCCCCAGATGATGAGAGATGTCAAAAATCCAAGGGTCTCTGTGATATCCCTCAGTGCTGTGGTTATAAACACACAAAACCTACCCGCTAATCTCCTGTGAGCTATCTCCTGTGGGCGGGTTCATTTTTCAATGTGGAAATGGCCAAAAATGTGGTGGAAAGCGTGTGCCAGCTGTCCAGACCTGGTAAGGCCCCAAGGAAGGACTTTAACTACTCTGTCTCTCCTCCACTAGGCTGGAATAAGCGGATTGAGTATGTGCCCGGGGAAGGCAGTCTGGCACTGTTTCCCAGCATCCACCTGGAGACGTGTGATGAGCCACTCTGGAACATCCAAGCCACAGTGGAGCTGCAGACAAACCATGTGGCCAAGGGCTGTGATCGTGATAACTACTCCGAGAAGTCGCTGCGCAAACTTTGCGGTGTGCATTCCTTCTTTCCCAAGTGGGCTTTACTTTCCCTCATCCTGCTCTACTCCATGGGGAGTCAGTGACATCCCCCTCAGCAAGGGGAGCCACGGGGAATGCAGCCCTTCCAACTCCTGTGCCATGTAGAGCCTGGGGGATACCTGGCTCAGGCCCTGCACTGAGGGGGTCATGGGACACATAGTACACCGAGGGGATGCCCTACACCTTACTGTGGCTGCTGCCTTGCAGGGAGTTGTGGGCCAGCCCTCAGCAGTGAGGGGAACTATGGGAAAAATGCCTGCATCCTTTCCCACCAGAGAAGCCATAGACAGCTCCACCTGCCCCTCTTCTGTCGGGGGGAGTCAGGGGTATATCCGCCACTGTCCTGAGGGGAGTTATTGGCATCCTTCCTGCACCTTCCCATCCTCATGTCATGCTCCACTCAGCCCCTCCGGCTGCCTGTGCCTCATGAATCTGTCTCTGCCCTGATGTCTATTTCTCTTTCTCCATTCTCTCCCTCGGTAGGTGCTGCGTCTGGTGAGGTTGACCTGCTGCCTGTGCCCAGCCCCCTGGCCAACTGGACGGCACAGCTCTCAGTGCATTACAGCCAGGACAGCAGCCTCATCTACTGGTTCAATGGCAGCCAGGCAGCCCAGGTGCCTATGGGCAGTGGGGTGGGTGCCCACGAGGGGCTCAGCGACCACTTCACCCTGTCACTGTGGATGAAACATGCGGTGGCACCTGGCAAAGGCAAGAAGGAGGAGGAAACAGTGATCTGCAGCACGGTGCAGAGTGGTGAGACACCCAGACTCCCTTTCTGTGAGATTGACACTCCCCTCTATGAACCCATCAGAATAGACTCTCCTTCCCCACGGGGAATCTCTCCTCCCAGCTTCAGACTAGAATGGACCATTCCATCCTGGAGGGATTCTCTCCCCGTCCCCTTCGCCAGCCCAGTTGGGTTCCTTTGTGCGTTCTGGGAGCAGCCAGTCCCAGGAGAGATGCTATGAGCATGAGAGGGAGTGGAAGGGTTTCTTCTGCGCTACTGAGCACAGGGCTCGTGTCTGTGTGATGAGTGTGTGGGATCTCAGCCCAACTGCTCAGGGTAGCTCAGCCTCTATGGGCCCCAAGGTAGTGGTTTGTGGAACTCTTTTGCTGATGAGTCATCCCCTTCTATGTTCCCAATCCCTCACTGCAGAGGATGGCTACTCTCACTACTCCCTGGCTGTGCATGGCTGCCGAATTGCTTTCCTATATTGGCCTTTGCTGGAGAGTGCGAGACCTGTCAAATTCCTATGGAAGCTGGAGCAGGTGAGGAAGGATCTGCTTCTCTCTCTTTTCCTTCTTCCCCCCTCCATTTGCTGATCTCTCCTTCTGCCTGCTACAGGTCTGTGACGATGAATGGCACCATTACGCCCTCAATCTGGAGTTCCCCACTGTCACATTATATGTGGATGGTGTGTCCTATGACCCCGCACTCATACATGACAATGGCCTCATCCATCCCCCAAGGCGGGAACTTTCCCTCATGATTGGAGCCTGCTGGGCTGGTGAGTGCCTCTGTACCCTCCACCCCCAAACACTGCCTAATGAGTGGGTGGGCTGGAGGCAAGACAAAAGGGTCCAGAAGAAGCTCTACCTAATGCCAAGCAGTGGCCAATGCAACAAGAACACTATGGCCAGCTGAAGGGGCCTTCTCAGCACCAGAACCAATATGGTGCCCCTAATGGACAAGCCCAACAGTGTCTTGGTGATACCTCAGTGGGAAGAGCATACCAGGGGGAGTAAAAGCACACATATGGATACCTGCCCCTGTATGGATCCTCTCGAAGCTCAGAAGGTAGTTCAGTCTCTGGAGTTATTCAGTTTTTGGTCTCTCTGATAAGACTACCAAGGAAGAGGCCAGTTAGTGCCATTCATGATGCTGGTTTCATTCATGAGGGTTCCTGTATCCTTAGGAATTGAACTGAGATAGGTGGAGGCAGGGTAGAAGAGCAGTGAATAGCTCTCAGGCAGGGAAAGAAACTTGGAACTAGATTGGGGAGCCAACGTCCTGGAGACAAAAGACTCCATGCTCAGTTCCCTCGGGTTCACCAGGAGGTATATTCTAGTTCCTCTGCTGAAAAACCTCAGGACCACAGCCAACTAAATGTAGTTGCTGTCTGTCTTCTCCCCAGGAGAAGCTTCCAGTAGGACTGGATCCACCTTGCAGCCAGACCTCCTTTTGTCAGAAATCCTCTCATGGCACAGCACCCTCTATTGCCATGTGTAAGCCACAAAAAATGTTCAGCTGCTCTGCAATGTTCCCTGGAATTACTCAGTTTTCAAAGGGAGAAGCCAAGTGACTAGTGAGAAACTGGCTTGGATCAATAAGAAACATCAATTCATAATGTCAACATTGTTGCAAAGCAGAACAAATCCTTTGCATTCGCCTTTACATCTGTCAGTCATCTAACTTTACCCCTCTCGGCTTCATGATGTGAGGACTTTGCAACAACTTTTGCGCCAGTTGTGTGTCTGCTCCTTGGCTGACACAGCTCTCTCACCCTTTCCTCACTTCATAACCCAAAGTCTGATGCCTGGTCAATGGTCTGAATGTTTTCCTCTTGCAGAGGAGAAAAACAGAGAGAAAATCAGAGGGAACATGAACTCCGCTGATGCCATACAAGGTATGGACTGGGAATGAGGAGGGTTGCTCATATCTCCACCAGGCATGACTTTCATTCCCTTCTCGCATGGTATTTGTTCCACACAGCTTCCCCCCTCCACTCTTTCTTTTCTGGGAGGAAACTTCTTGTAATCTGGCAGCCTGGCCTTTGAGGGAACGGCAGCATATTGATCTCTGTGGTGCATGAGAGGCCCGGTGCAGGGACCAGTGGAGCCTATATGGGAAGACTCAATATGCTTATCCTATGGGAGGCAGGTAAAATAGTCCCCACTGCTGAGAACAAATGCAGAGCAAGGAACACGAAAGATGAATCTGATTCTAAATTAACAAGCAGGGATTTGACCTTCCAAATGCCCTCATGGGAACCACAGAGAACAAAACAAGCCTGGGTGGGGGAAACTGTCTTTGTCAAGGACTCTGTCTTGGCAGACACTTCTCTCTCTCCACCTTTGTCTGCCTTAGTCTCTTTCCTTCTATCTGGGTTTCCCAGACTTTCTTTCTCCTTCTTGTTTTGTTGTCTTTGTCTTTCCCCATCCCACACTCACCTGTCTCACTTTACCTCCCTGCTTCCTATGTCTCCTTCACACTTGCTTTGTTTCTCTTCTGTCCATGCCCCCCCCCCCTTCTCCCACTCCCTACTGTCTCTGTCTCTCACATCCTCCTCCTCCTCCTGTGTTCCCCTTAGGAGACCCTCTGCTGATTCACCACTACTTCCATGGTTACCTGGCTGGCTTCACCATGCGTCCCGGCAGCCTGGAGAGCCGGGAAGTGATCGAGTGCCTCTATGCCTGCCGGGAGGGGCTTGATTACAGTGACTTTGACAGCCTTGGCAAAGGGATGAAGGTATGCCCCCTCCCCAGCTCGCATGGACCTCCCCCACTCTCTTCTTCAGCCCTGTACCTACAATAGCCCAGGAATCTCCCTGTGCTCCTCCTCTGCATCTCTCTTAGCCAGGAATCAAAACATCCACCTGGGAACCTTCAGTTCATTTTGTCCTTTCCCCCCATAGGTTCATGTTAACCCCTCACAGTCCCTGCTCACACTGGAGGGTGACGACGTAGAAACTTTCAACCATGCAATCCAGCACGTGGCTTACATGAACTCACTGCGCTTTGCCACCCCTGGTGTCCGGCCGCTCAAGCTTACCACCACTGTCAAGTGAGTGCAGGAAGTCCACCTGGAATCTGCCTCCTGGGTATACTCCTGCAATGCATCCCTTTGTAGCTCATGGCAGGCAGCACTAAGTTCACCAGTCAGACAGGACTGTGTTGCTAAAATCACTCCCCTTGCTTGCCTTTTAATTCTGGGTTCATAATCTCAAAATGTACAGGAAGAAACCCTAAAAACCAAATGTAGCAAAGTTTGCTGTGGTGTATCTTCGGAGTATAAATATAGTCTGGATGCACAGCCATCACCAGTGGGACTTGCACGCTGGCGGCTGGACAGACGCCCCATTCATTCTTGTTGGTTTCAGCTTTACCCATGGGCTGGAAATTGTGGTGATGATGACATCACAATGGTGCCTGAAATGTAAAGGTGCAATTCCGAGAATACCAGTCTGCAGGGCATGGGAGGTTGTGGGGATGTGCTTAGAAGTTGGCTGTCACAGAATGATCCACCCCTCACTAACTGTAGTTACCGCTCCAGGACGGTGATGGCAGATGTCAGTGTGTAGGTACTAACGCTCTGTCCTCTTCCTCTGCCAGGTGCTTCAGTGAGGAATCATGCGTCTCCATCCCCGATGTGGAAGGCTATGTGGTGGTGCTGCAGCCTGATGCCCCCCAGATCCTTCTGAGTGGCAATGCTCACTTTGCTCGTCCTGCGTCAGACTTTGAGAACCCAGATGGGGTCCCTCTATTCTCTGACCTCCAGGTCACCTGCTCCATCTCTCACCAGGTGGAGGCCAAGAAGGATGAGAGCTGGCATGGCACCGGTGAGTGGAGCACAGGGAAAGGGTGCTTCCTCACAAACAGGAAGTGAGAACACCAAATAGGAGGTATAGCTGGTTAAGAATGGAAATGATGTAACTAGACCAGAAAATGATGGGAAGTGGCTCACTAGCAACACAGAAACAGAAAGTAATTTTGCTTAGAAACAGGAAATTGTCACTGGAAAGACTTGAAATAGGAAGTCATGTGCTCAGAAATAGGAATTGCTGTCACTTGAAAAACTGTCTTGCCAGTACCATCTCTCTTTTCTTTTCCTCTGCTCCTTTCTAGTCTACCAGTTTCCTGCATCAGATGCTCACTCAGTGCTCATGTCCCGCTCTCCTGTTCCCATCTGCTTCCACATTTTCCTTTCTTTTCCCTTTCCAGAATCCATCACCTCACATTTTAACTCTGCCACCCCATATTATTCTGAAATCTCCTCAGCTGCCTCCCTTTCATTCTTTTTAGTCTCCCTCATGCTCCCCATGTCCCTGTCCCCCTTTAATAATCCTCCTACACCACATAGTCCCCTGAATCTCTGCCATCTCCTTCACCATACCACATTATCTTGCTTCTCAACCTTTTCCTGCGTTTCCTTCTTGCACACCCCTTCCTTCCACACTCTTCAGCTGCTCTTCTGCTGCCCACATTCCCCACTTTGCTCTTAATTTCCTGTCCAACCACCATTCAACTACAGCCTTCTTCTCTGAGGGCAGCTGGCTTCAGTTCCATTTCAAAGAATAGGGATTGGTGGCCACCTTAACTAGGGCCAGCCTCACTTCCCCATGTAATTATGGCTGTTTTGACTGAGGATAGGTTGGCTTTAGCCCTATTGAAAGTAAGGAGAGATGGTGGCCATTCTGAATATTTAGAAGATTGATGCTAGCATTTGTGAAATCATTATGTGGATTTTTTTTTAATTCTCATAGTGAAATGGTGAGCGTTCGTAACATTGCCATATCAATAGCACCATCATAGACAAGATGTGCTGTCACTAAAAATCTCCAGACGGGCTCATTTGATAGAGTATGAAGTGGCTTTTTTTTAAGCAAGCACAAGTGATGTCATTAGAAACAGAAAGTGACAACCCAACCAGCAAATAACACCACGAACAGAAAGATACCACTCCCACCAACAGAAAGTGATATCATTAACATGATGGCATTGTGCAGCACAGAGGTGATGTGGACAGGGTCTTTTATTAAGTTGGCATCGTGAGCTCCAGTTTTGCTTTTCTGGATTTCTTGACCCGTCTGTTTCTGTCTCCACATCTCTAAGTGACGGACACGCGAATGTCAGATGAGATTGTCCACAACCTGGATGGCTGCGAGATCTCCCTGGTGGGAGATGACCTGGACCTGGAGAGGGAATACCTGGTCCTGGATGGAGCAACCCTGCAGCAGCGGGGCCTGGAGCTCATCAACACCTCTGCCTACTTCACCATCATGGGTAGATTCTGCCACTGGGCGGGACTTCCTGTTTCCTCCACTTCCTGTCAGTCACAATGAGAATTGTTAGGAGATGTTAGAGAAGGAGAAGCCTTATCACACTTCTTGAGACCAGGGGAATTCTGAACTCTTGGTTTTTAGCATCCTGAGTGATGGGGCTCTTGGTCTTTCCCTTAGCAAGCATTACCCAGGCTCACAGTGATGCTTTAAGGGGTCACCCATAACTCTTCCCCTCCCTTGTGGTTTGCACCTCCCCAATTCCAGTGTTTTCCATGATGTGTTTGGGTGGCAGTGGAGCCCACTGGTTTTTGTGCAGCTGTGATTCCTAGAGCAAGTTTGGAACCTGATGAGTATGACTGTAGGGGCTGGACCCTTCTTTCCCTTCCATGGGCATTAATGACAGTCATTAGGGATTTCCTGGGTCCTTTGAGGTCTGACATCTCAAGGGAGCCACACCTAACTCTGCTCCTATTTAGAAGATGTGGGTCTGGTTTGTCCCTTCCTGCAGAGCTCTTCTTTACACTCAGTAGCATTATGTAAGGTGGAGCTCCCACACACCATATCTGAGTCTCTCCCTCTCCTGGCCCAGGTGTGGAGAGCATTGCGGTGTACGAAGAGATCCTTCGCCAGGTCTCCTATCACATCCGCCATGGTGCTGCCCTCTATGAGAGGAAATTCCGCCTTTCTTGCACTGAGATGAATGGACGATACTCCAGCAATGAGTTTACTGTTGAGGTATAAGGCTATCACCAACTGCATGTGTGTGTAGGCCCATTTGCAATACACTTGGAGGCTGAATCCAGGGCTGTCCTTGGGGGGGGGGGGGGGGCGCGAACGGGGCAATTGCCCCGGGCCCTGCGGTTACATGGGCCCCGCGCTGTCCCGCTCCTTGCGGGTCAGTGTGGGGCCCACGCTGCGGCCCCCCCACAGCAGCACTTCACCCAACTCCTTCCTGCTGAAGGGGAGCGCTGCCCCTGGGCTGGCCCTCCTCCTCCCCACCCCCAGGACAGAGCAGGAAGGCCCAGGGGTGGGGCAGATGCGCGGGGCCCAGCCTGCTGCTCCCTGCCAATGGCCACACCCCTTGCTAGGTTGCATGCAGTCCGGCAGGATGGGTCCCTGGCCATTGCCAGGGCTAGCCCTCGGCCGCAGCATGGCCAGGGCTGGCTCCCCGCCACTGGGCGGGCGGGCTGAACCTCAGCCTCAGCTCCCCACCGCCCCGGAGCTGCGGCCTCGGCTCCCCACCGCCCTGGAGCCACGGCCTCAGCTCCCTGCCGCCCCAGGGTGGGGGAGAAGGGCAGCTGGGGCGGTGGGGAGCTGAGGCTGCGGCCCCGGGGGGGCAGGGACCCACGGCTCAGGCTGCGCCCACGGAGCAGCAGCTCCCCACCGCCCTGGCTGCTCCTCGCACCCTCCCCAGGGCCGTGGCTGTGGCTCCCTGCCGCTCCGGGTCCGCAGCCTCGGCATCCAGCGGCCCCGGCTGCCCCTCCCCCCTCCCTGGGGCTGCAACTCCCTGCCGCCCCAGGACCATGGCCTCGGCTTCCCGCTGCCCTGGCTGCCCATTGCCCCTGCTCCGGGCCGCGGCCACAGCTTCCGGGACCAGGGCCGGCTCCCCAGGGGTCCACCGGACTGGCCCAAAGGACTCCGCTCCAGCATGGGGGGGTGGGGCCCCGCCGAGGCCGATTGGCTCTGGGCCCCACTCCCCCCAAGGGACAGCCCTGGCTGAATCTCTTCCTCTTTTCCTCTCACAGGTGAACGTCCTTCACAACATGAACCGAGCTGTGCATCCTAACCACATCCTCAGCTCCCAGCAATTCATGCACCGAGGTCACCACCTACCACCAGAATTATCTGGGCACAACCTGGCAAATGTCCATCACAACTCCAGTATGCCACCCTAATGTTTTGGTGCCGGCCTACCAACAGAATTACCCCAGAGGGAGATTTGTGCAGAAACCTAGTGATTTACTGTTGGCATTTCAGGACTTACCCTAGCACTAGATAGCACTGTGTACAGGGCATGGTGTGATTGACTAAACTGGGGGCACTCTCCCCCTACAATCAGGATTGGCCCCAGTGTAGTGTTACAGAGGATGTGGGATTCAGATGAAATGTAAAACTGAAGGAGTGGCTCCTCATGGTCACTGCAGATCAATCAGGTTATTAACCATGGGGTCCAATACTGGGTTATTCCTTTCTGGCTCCCTATATTACTCCCTTCGTAGTTTTAATCACATATTCTTCTTGCTTTTCTGTCATATGCTGTTGTTTATCAGCTACCAGAACTCGGCCCAGAGTTGGCTGCATTTTAATGCCGGGTGCAGTCCCCCCTCTGTGAGGGTGAGGTTGGTTGATGTGCATAGTAGTTCTTTGCGTGCCTCCTTCAGAAGGGAGGAATTGTCATGGGCGGACGTTGCTTCACTTTACATTTCTCATAGAAACTCTGTATGGGGTTGAGTAATACAGTTCCAGAGATACCTCAGCAGCAGAAGAGCAATGTAAAGAGCAGAGTCCAGGCTGAAGCTGATCTTAGAGAACTAGGACTAGCAGGCATGAACAAGGCAGAGGGAAGCAGCTGCATATGGAGAGCAGACTGCAAAGGAGATGGCAGCTTTTGCTGCTAGGGTGGGGTGACAGGGAAGGGAGCAGAGCCATGCTAGATTCGCTGGTGCACTCCGCTGCTTTGTGCCCTGTTGACAACACACAATGCAGCTACTAATTCAGTTTAACTGGCCCCTAGGGGATTCCTCCTGGTGGCGTCGGGGGGAAGCGGGGAGCATAGCACTGCCAGAATGCCTCCTAAATCGCTCCTTGCCTCTGCTGGAGCACATCACAGTTGAGATGGCCTTGTTCCCAGCTTCTAGAAGTCTGCTTCTAGCAGGAGGGGGTGGACGCAGCTGGCACAAGGCTGCATCAGCCTGTGCCACCAGCAAGTGGAGCAATGCAGGCATTGAGATAGTTTAGCCAGCGCCACCTTCATCTCCTTTTGCCCCCAAGTGTGCAGGACTGACTGGAGCTCCTCTGAGGAGAGTCCAGTGAGGAGCTCAGCAGAGGAGACTAGGGAGCTGGGGCTGGGCTGGGGCACCTAGAAAGGCTGGAGGTACTGTGAGTTTGAGTCAGGGACTGAGGGACACACTTGGTGTGTGACATTGCAGAGTACATGAAGCTGGGGCTGGGGGCAGATGAGGAGCAGAGGCAGATTTTTGCAGCTGGGGCTGCGCTGGAGGGATACCCAAGTAGCCATGGCCTCTCAGAGGTAAGGGCAGGTCAGGCTGGGAACCTTTGTTGGGTCAGCCAAACAAACAAGGAGTCCTGTGGCACTTTTAAAGACCAACAAACATATTTATCATATGAGCTTGCGTGGGAGAAAATCCCACTTCATCAGATGTGTCTGACAAAGTGGGATTTTCTCCCACCCAAGCTCATGTGATAAATATTTGTTAGTCTTTAAAGGAATCCTGTGGCACTTGGTTTGGCTGACCTAGACTAACACGGCTCCCCTTGGAATTTGTTGGGTCAGCTGTTTGTAACATCTCATTTATCCATCCCCCCTCCAGTGGTCCCCAGTGCAGCCACCATCATCATTGTGGTGTGCGTGGGCTTCTTGGCACTCATGGTCATCCTGGGCATCCTGCGCATCCACTCCCTACACCGCCGGGGGGCTGGGCCCGAGGCCTCTGGGGCTGCTGGAGGGGGCTATGCAGGAGCCAGCACCAAGGAGAGCGACATGTTCTGGGATGACTCAGCCCTCACCATCATTGTCAACCCCATGGAGGTGAGATGGAAGGATGGGTTGGTTCCTGGGTGACAAGAGATGCTCTAAGCCCTCCACTTACCTGAGTCCTTTCTCCCTAGTCATACCAGAGCTGCCAGGAGAGGGCAGCAGAGAGCAGGGAGACCAGAGCTATGGAGGAAGAGGATGATGACAGCAGCGACTCAGAGAGCCCAGACACCCCTGGCAGTGAGGATGCAGATGACCAACGCATTGTGGGCAAAAGAGATGTCCCCCGCTGCTACTGAGAGCCCCATGCTGTGGGGAGGAGGGAAGCCAGGCTGCTAACCAGCTCGATTTCCCTCCCCCCCAACGCAGCAAGTAAAAGGGGCCACTGTTCTCTTCCCCCTTTTTTCCCACCTTGAACACACCTTTCTCCAATCCCCTTTTCTCTTCCTTGGCCATTTTCCCTTGGGGAGTAGTGTCCCTGGGGAGGGCTCTTTCCACTCATAATCCCTCTCTTCTTCCACACAGCACCCCAGGAATACAGGCTCCTGGCCCATGCTCCTTAACATGAGGTCCTCCTCCAGAGGACAGAATAGTTCAAGGACCCTTGGTGGGAGTGGAGCACTTACAAACAGCAGGGAAGGAGGCACCCAACTGCAAGGGTTAGGCCTAGGGGGTCAGCTAACGACCTCCCCATATTATATATATATATTGTATATTTTTTCAATGTTGTCATTTGAGGTTTATTCTTGTTCGATGCAAAAACAAAAAACCTGCAGCTTGTGTTGCTATGTAAAATTGTCAATAATCCGGAGTGAAGGAAGGAGGGAATGAGGTGGTTTTAAAATAAAAGGATTTAAAATAAACCAACACTCAAGGCTTCTGGGAGTCTTCCTTCTGAGAGGGAGGAGCTAGAGTGCAGCTAGCCCCACCGACCTCTCTTGGCATGATTTTCCAACATGTTACCTCCGTTGAAGAACCTGAAAACCACACCTTTTTGTCCACCCGGGCAGGGCCTTAGTTTTAAGCCAAGAAGGTTGTGGGATTAGCTCCCCAGTTACAGACAGAGTCAATGTTTTCACTTTATAGAATCTTGTTTTTTTCTGTAAGAAAAACCCCTTTCCATACACTTAGTGTAGTAACAAAATCCTTAACTTAATCCCCTACGCCCACCCTGTAAGTGACATTCAGAGGCACAAACCAATGTTTCAAACGTCAGCATCCAGCTTCTCATATTTACTGTCCCTAGTCACAGCGCCTCCAGTGGGTAAAGGTGGAACTGTCCCTGCCCACGCTTCTGCAGAGCATAGACCTGAGAGGGGGACAGATGGAGGCTCTAACACAGCTCCCAGGGGTGGGGGGTGGATGCATCCTACTTCTCTTGACAGATGGGGCTCAGTTGTAGCTTGCCCCGGTCTCACTTCTACAGAGGGAAGCAAGGCAAATTTCTTTCCTCAGGTGACTGCTGTCATGACTCCCCGAGGGAGATGGAAGATACCCGAGCTGCATGCACGACTAAGATGCCCAGCAGTCAGGGGTGGGGAATCCTTTGGAAAAGGACCGTGTGGGGTTAGGACTGTGTGTAGAGACCCTGACTGTGGAGAACCCCAGTGACTGGTTGAAGAAGTGCTGCTTGCTGCATGATTTCCTAGAGATTTATTTACTCTCCCTGTCCACTGACTGCATGACCAAAGGCTAACCCCCAAAAGAGTAGGGCACCTGAGGCTGTTAACTATACATGTACTTTCTAGTATGGGAAAAGGGCTGGTAGGGCCCTGGAAAGGCTGGACCATGCACCTGCCTGAGGAGTCAGATTGGCATCCTGCCTGCCTCCCTTAATTTTTTTTGTATTATATTATAATTAGAGAGAGGGAGAGAGAGGGAGTGTGTATCCGTCCTCCTTTGTCTCCTTCCCCAATGAACTCCATGTCCTTGTGCTTTGCACAAGCCCTCACTGTACCTGCTCTAGCTGGTTCATTGACTTAGAGCATCAGACCAGCTACACCTGCTGGAAGTTGACAGTAGAGGCTGCACACTACCCGGGGGAGTGAAGACCTCACCCAGCACCGACACTTTGGCTTGAACACTGCATCCTGGCAGCAGAAGGCAGACATGCTGGAGACAAGTTCATCACCACAGAGGCCTCCTGCTAAGCAGCGGAGAGCACTACCTTGTGGAACAGGAAAACACAGCAAGTTGCAAGACCCTGACTCTCCAGCGTACAGCCAGCAGCCTCAACAAGGGGCTAGCGTGTGTGTGCATGGTCACAGCGTGGTGGCCAAGTGGATGATCAGTTCATAGGTAGCCATCATGATTGCTGTGTTGGGGATCTGGCGCATCATCTGGGCCAGGAGCCCTCGGTACAGAGCCAGAGGTCCCTCTTCTTGGACCACCAGCCGCAGGGTCTGCACAAAGGAGCGATACCGGGAGCCTTCTTCCCGCAGCCGTGTCCGGACGACCTCTGGGAAAACAAAGGGATGGGTCGTTAGCAGAGTCACTCTCCAGGCCTGGCCTGTCCCAGCAGGGTGGGTGGTGGAGGGGAGGGTGCAGCTGCTCACCATGGGGGTAGGCAATACAGGAGGCACATGTCTTGGAGATGGCAGCAGCTGCCATGAGTCCAAAGAAATCGTAGCTGTTAGGTGCGAGTGCACAGGCTGTGGGGAGGAGCGGCCGCTGCTCCCTCAGCTGCTGTTTCAGGGCCTCATAGATGACAAAATGAATGACCGTCTCGGAGACTCCAGCGTAGGAGGCACTGATTCCACGGTAAAATCCCCGCAGGCCCTCGGTGCGGTACACTCGTAGGGCACACTGGAGGGCGTTACTGTGCATCTCCCCCCTCGTCCTGCAGAGACCAAAGCATCAGCCACAAACAACTCTGCCACTGCCTCTTAATGCCGATCAACAGCACATCCCCCACCTCTGCCAAAACATCTGCATCCCTTATTACTCCTGGCGTGGGAACCCTCCAGCTGGGTTTGGAAGCTCATTAATAATGGCTACTCTTCCAGTGTCCCAAAAGCACATTCTGTCACTGGCTCAGCCCCCATCCCCATGCAAACTGTGTGCACGCACATCCTTGTGCTACCAGCCTTACCTGACTTCCAGCTGCATCCTGGTTTTCACCATCCAGATGGGATTGGTAAGTGTGGCAGAGGTGACCCCTAGGGAGTAGAAGGGGAAAGCTCAGAGGTCAGGGGAGGTGCCATTGTGGGCTACAACAGTGTACAAGGTTTGCAGGGAGTTACTGACAGGTTACTTCTTTGAATGCTAGTTAACGTGCAGTTACCATTTGAGGATAGTTTTGGGTCCTTTGGAAGTGCTCTGCTGGGAGTGAAAAGTTCTAAGGTGAAGACTGTTCTATCTTACTGTGACACACCCCTCCTATGCAGACCCTCTATTTAGCACAGGTGTGAGCACTGCTGGAATACTGCGACCTGCTCTGGTGTCCACAGTTCATGAAGGAGGTTGATAAATTGGAGAGGGATCAGAGAAGAGCCATGAGAATGATTAAAGGATGACAAAATCTACTGTTGAGTGGGAGACTTGCAGAGCTCAGTCTGATAAGGTTTACAAAGAGTAGGTTGAGGGGTGACTCGATCACAGTCTTTCAATATCTACATGGGGAACAAATATTTACTAATGGGCTCCTCAGCCTAGCAGAGAGAGGTCCCATGACAGGAAATCGAAGCTAGATAAATTCAGATGGAAAATAAGGTGTAAATTTTAACAGTTAGGGTAATTAACCATTGGAATAGTTTAGCAGTGGTCTCCATCACTGCCAGTTTTTAAATCAAGATTAGTGTTGTAGAAATTATTTTGGGGATGTTCCAAGGCCTGTGTGGTCAGGTGAGATGATCACAATGGTTCCTTCTGACCTTGGACTCTGAGTCTCACTTCATTATAGCCTCATTTCCCCCACACCTGGTGCCTGGACCCAGAGGAAGGGATGCAGACCCTAGAATGAGAGGCATTTGCTGAGAACGGCAGGTCTCATTAGAAACAGGGAAAACAAACAGGAGCAGGACAGGCAGTGGGATTGCTGGGGTTCTGTGTGTGTGGGTGAAGTTACCTGGACCCCCTGTTGGAAGCCCTCTTTCACAAGGCAATTAAAGAGCTAAAGCCTAGATCACCAACACTGAACAGTTGATGGATTTAAGGTGAGTTAAGAGAGGATTGTTTCCTGTTGTGTTTCATTAATGTGGGAAGCAGCTGCTGCAGGATGGGGTGGGAGAAAGAGCTTCGGAAGGGTTAACATAACAAAGACATGAGGACATTATGTGAATGAGCGTGGTCTTCTCAGTGACACCAGAGAGGGTCAAATCCCCTCATGCTTACATCAATTCTAGGCTGAATGGGCCCACTGGTCTAAATCGGAGTGGGAGAAGCTCACCTGCACAGACTGCTGAGAGCATGTGAACTTTCTTGGACTCTGGTACGAAGACAACATTGAATTTCTCCTTAGCCCCCGCATAGGCAGCAAAATAGATGGCCCTGGTTGAGGAGAGACATACACTTGCAGTCAGAGCCCACCCAAGAGGAGCAAGAAGGGACAGAAAATAGCATATCACCTCTTTATAAAATCATGGTGTGCCCCCGCCTTGATAGGGCCTGCAGACCTGGTCACCCACCTCAAAAAAATGTACTGAAACTGGAAAAAATACAGAAAAGGGCAAAAAAACTGATTAGGGGCATGGAACAGTTTCCATATGAGGAGAAATTCATAGTACTAGGAGTTCTCATCTTAGAAAAGAGATGACTAGGCGGGGGGAAGGAGGAGGGCGGGGTGGAATATGAGAGAGGTCTATGAAATCATGACTAGTGAGGAGAAAAGTGTTCCTCGCAATACAAGAGCTAGGGTCACAAAATGAAATCAATAGGAGCAGGTTTAAAATAAACAGAAGGAAGTATTTCTTCACACAACGCACAGTCCATCTGTGCAACTCTTTGCCAGAGAATGTTGTGAAGGCCAAGACCAGAACAGGACTCAAAAATTTCTTCCCATTTAATTTCTTCCCATTCTGTAAGTTTCCCATCTTCAAAGCGTCTGACGAAGTGGGGTTTTCTCCCATGAAAGCTCATGCGATAAATAAATCTGTTAGTCTTTAAAAGTGCCACAGGACTCTGTTGTTTTTCTGCAATAGACTAACACAGCTACCCTTTTGGAACAGGGCTCAAAAAAGAACTAGATAACTTCATGGAGGATAGGTCCATCAATGGCTATTAGCCAGGAATCACAGGGATGCAAAACCATGCTCTGAAGTGTTTGTGGCCTCTGTTTGCCAGAAGCTGGGAATGGGACCATCATTCCCTATAAAGCACCTGGCAGTGGCCACTGTTGGAAGACAGGATACTGGGCTAGATAGACTATTGGTCGGACCCCGTATGGCCGTTCTTATGACCTGCTGCCACATAACTTGCTACAGACAGACCCCGCACTGAAGACACTTCAGACAACGTTCACACCTGGAGCCCCACAGGCCATGGGTGAGAGGCCTCCACTGAATGCTCCCATGGAGGTCCCAGAGACCGCACTGTATTCAGGGCCAGGCCACTGCGGAGAGGTGGGGCAGTGACTAGCGAGGACCCCAGGAAGCTGTACCTTAGGGAGACTCTGTTGAGGGGGAGTATCCTCACTGAATGATTCTTACCTTGAAGGGGCGACTCCAACAAGGTTGGGACCCAGACCTCGGAAGAGGGAGCGGATTCCTTCCTTCTCTAGGATGGCCCTGTGGAAGAAGGAAACAAATGATCAGAGGAGTGGGAGCAAGCTACTTGCTCTCCTATTCTTCCTTCCCTCTGTTTCTTCCTTCCTCCCTCCCTGTGCCCTTTCTCTACATTTCATTCTCTCTGCTTCTCTCCCTGGCCTCCTTTCTCTCACTCCTTTCCTCCTCATTTACCTTGCCTCTTTCCCCATTTTCTCTTCACCCACTTCCTCACTCTCCCCTCACAGTGTTTCTTCATTTCCCCTAATTTGTCTGCACAACCCAGAGTCTGCTGCTGCCTCCCAGGGCTCTTCTCCATTTAGAGCACTGCACTGGGACAACTGTGCTATTGTAGGGCTTCAGTGAAGATGTCGCTATGCCAACAGCGAGCTTCTTTCGTTAGTGTAGTTAATCCACCTCTCCTGCCAACATAGTGCTGTCTGAACCAGGAGTTAGGCCGATATAACTACACACCCCTGAGCAGTGTAGTTATACTGATATGGATCTGTAGTGCAGTCCTGGCATCAGACTCCCAGGGTGTGTCTACACTGCATTCAGTCAGACACCTGCAGCTGTTTAATTGATTGATTGTTTAACTGATGCTCCAGCATGGGCTGCAGCCTGAGTTTTGGGACTTTCCCACCTTGCAGTGTCCTAGAGTCCAGACTCTGGCCCAAGCCTGGACATTTATTCTGTAATTAAACAGCCCTGGGAGCCCAAGTCCGCTGGTACAGGCCACCCAGGGGTGTCTGACTGCAGTGTAGATGTACCCACAGAGCTGAGATAGAGACAGAGACACACCCTTTGCCCTGAAGCCTCCCCCCACTCTGCAATGGCTTGTTGTCTCTAAGTTCCACTTCCATCCCCCACCTTCTCCTGCAACATCCCTATCTCCAGTTGCAGGCTGGCTCTCCCGGCCTGACACCCCTCCAGCTGGGAAGGCCACATCTACACGCAGAGCGCGGCAGCAGTGCGTACCGGTGCAGTGTGTCTGGTGAAGTCGCTCTCCCATTGGCAATACAAAACCACCTCTGTAAATGGCAGAAACTATGTTGGTGGGATGAGCTCTCCTGCTGATGTAGTGCTGTATACAGAAGCGCTTATGCCAGTGTAACTTATGTCACTGAGTGGTGGTTTATTCACACCCACATGTAACATAAGTTATGCAAATACAGGCTACATCTGCGCTACAGCCCAAGTTGCACATGCCAGTAACTCCCTCCCCAGCTCACCTCATCAGCTGGAGTACACCAGGGGAGGTTGGGGCTGAACGCACAAGCCCCCCACTCGGGCCCTGCAGTTGCACCTCAGGGAGGCAGAGAGGCCGCAGAGCCACCGAGGATGACTGCAGACGTGTCTTCACCACTTCCAGGGGACAGGTCAGGATGGCTCCAGCCGTCCCGCCACATCTGGGAAGACCGCAAGGGCAGAATGAACGAACAAGAATTACTCCTTAGAAACTAGAAGCAGAAGCTCTAACACCCACCCTCTCCCCACCTCCGCAATGTTTCTCTGACGTCCAGGCCCTCTGGCCTCCGTCACACACTGCACTGATTAATGTGCTGGCTACAATATCTCCTGGCCAGCCCTGCTCAGGTGTCAGCATCTGGGACAAGCTGAGTCCTAAGTCCATGGAGAGGGGTTATACTCATGGCCTTTGCACTGGAGCTGCCCACAGCAAACAGCTCTGCTGCCCTGTCCCACTGCAGGACGCTCCGGACTGATGTCAGCAGCTGATGTCACATCCCCAAAGACAGTACGCCCTGCAGGTCCCTGCGTGAGCAGGGCGAGCTCCCCCCCCCCCCCCCCCCAACACTCTGCATCTGTCCCACATGCCTCTGCTTGCCACGGAGGAACCTCCTGTCAGTGTGTGACCCATTCACTCCTGGGCTGTTGCTGAAGCTGCCTCCCAAGGGCCAGTTAACACCAGTCGCACTTGTGCCTCCAGGACTCAGGCTGACACCGACCAAACTCATCTATATAACTAAACCACAGTTGTATATATGCACGGCGGGACGTGGACGCAGCTCCTGCGCGCGCATATAACTGACACAGCTGTGCGCGCGCAGCAGCTGAATCCACGTCCGTGCCGTGCATAAACCTGTGGATTACTGCTGCCACCCGAACCCCTGGACTGAGCTGGGGGGCCGGCTCTGCTTCGAGCCGGCCCCCCAGCTCAGTTCCCAGGCTCCGGTTGTCAGCAGGAGTGGGGGCACTTAAGCACCGCCACTCCTGCTGACAGCAGGAGCAGCTGGGGGATCGGGGGGCGG
>ML685916.1:63848-142080 GCA_007922175.1 Pelusios castaneus | reverse complement strand
AACCCCTGGACTAAGCTGTTTTTAAGTACTCTTTTTAAGTTTACATACCAGTAAACACTAAGTGATTACCATTCTTCAATTTGCGATTCTTTAGAGAATTGGGGGTTTACTGCTTTAACATAGAAGCCACCAGTGCCATCAAATGGGAATGACTTTTGGTCGCTATTGACCTGGGCTGGACTGGTGCTGGAGCCCCGAAGGTGAAAGGCCCTGTATCCCATTTCCCAGACCCCTTGAGGCAGACAGGCCCACAAAAGAAGTCAGTCTAGGATCAGAAAATCAGAAGGCCCCCCCCAGTCAATGTCCATGGTTTATCCATTCAGGGCCTTCGGCTGAAGGCTCTGATCTTACATAACCACCTGGGTTGGTTTACAACCCAAAAGATTTGTTGTTTATAAGAGAAGAGATGAGATGAACAGTGGCCTTTGCCCTTCAAAGTGGTGCGTGGGTGAGGGGGGCCTGAGTAGCTGACAAAATTTCCTTGGGATTGGGGGTTTTTAAGTCTCCTTCTCCGAGGTCCTCAACACTTTCCCTCTGTATTGTGTCTCAAGGAACATGGAGGGTAAAATTCTGACTAGGTCCCAGGGAAAGAAGCAGCATGATGGGTATTTGAGTGTAAGAGATCTGACAATTCAAACAGATAATTACAGAGGAAAAAGTTACCCAGCAAGGTTACAGCTGGGTGTAGGGGGCCTCAGAGTGGATAGCAGGGAAGGAGTGATGGGCATCAATAGAGCTGCATGGGGGCAAAGGACTCCAATAGCAGGGGGTCTGATCTGCCTGGCTGGATTTCTGAAGAATGGCCTGACACAGTCTGCGCAGCTCAAAGACCCCCCTTCTAATGCAGTTACATTCACTTATGTCCTTCACTTGTGGAGTAGGAAGAGGCTCTAGACATCTATTTTAGTGAACTGCAGCTGAAATGGTTAAAATCTGCAACTACCCAGACGGCAACGTCAACAGGTAGCAGCTGCCCCACTGCATCAGCAATGCACTCCAGCCCTGTCTTCCTGATCTAAGCTGTTTTTGGTAGGAAAGGTACGGGTCTACGGTCTGGGCAGCCCTGCGGCCTTTCAGTGTCATGAATCAATAACTACACTTTTCATCAGCAGGAGGCACAGCTGATGGGAGCCCAGGGATTAGACACGATTTAGCTACAGAGACAATGCTGACGAAACTGTGGTCCTAGTTCACGGGAATGTGGAGAACTCAGCTAATAGCCTGACAAAACATGGGACTCAAGACTCAGCCCATCTTGGGTCCAGTGTTGGACCACTGAGCGTCACATAACTTGGAGGGCTTGGCGGTAAAACCAGCGAGTCACTTAAGGCATCAGAGCACGGAGTTAAACAGCAGTAAGCACACAGGCCAAAATAAAACCTACACCGGTGAGGGGCGTGAAGGCAAAAGTCAGGTGAACTAGAATGCCTGGCCATTGAAGAGGCACTTACTGTAACACTACTGAAACACTGACGACTTACAAATCAATGAGATACCGTAGAACCTAGCTATGAACTACAGCGGAGGACAGATTAGGTGGTAGAGGGGAATGAGTGGTACAAGCCTCAATACATTCCAGTGGGATAAACTAGCTTGTAAGGATGCAAATCCCCAATCATAACAATACAAATATGCCAGCAGGGTTACACTCCCTGCCTCCAGATGCGGGAAAGACTGCTGAGTGCACAATGGTGAGGAAGATCACAGAGGCAACAAAGTCTAATAAAATGCTACAAAATGAGTGATTTCAACTGGGCAAAAGTCATAATGGGACAAGGTTTAGAAAAGCAATTTCTCGGCACCATAAAGCTTCTTGGAATAGCTAGTGCTATAGCACACAAGAGGAGAAGCTATTCTTCACTTAGTTGTGTGTAACATATAGTTCGTTCAATAACTGTAGATGAGTCGCTTAGTACTAATGACCTCGCTGAGTTCAACACCCTAAGGGGAAGGAAGATGCTAAGAACTGGCATAGTGAATGCTGTGCTTTAAATTAAAAATAAAGTGAGGGAGCTAGTCAAAAAGGCCCACAAGGTCAAAAGCAAAGAAATTAAAATCCTTAGGTGCACTATGGAAGCTTCTTAAATAACCACAAGGGAGCCGCAAAAGAAATGCAGAGCTGTATACCAGTACAGCTAAATGGCAGGGCTCAAGAGGTTCTCTGATGGAGCAAATATATATGGCTGGTGGGGCTTAGGATAGAGTTTAAGTATATCAGGAACAAGAGATATTCTAACAATAGCATAGCTCCAACACTAGATGGGGATGGTAAAATGGCTCATAATGATGCAGAAAAGGCAGAAGTGCCCAATAAATATTTCTGTTGTGTTTGGAAAGAAGCAGGTTGATGCATTCCTATTATATGAGGATGACAAGTAGTTTCCAGTCCCAGCGGGCAAACTTTTTGGCCTGAGGGCTATGTCTGCATCTAGGAGGCCAGAAAGGGGTGGGGGGAAAGGGTGGGGCTGGGAGAGAGGAATAGTCGCTGTGCTCTTGCCAGGGCACTGCTGGGCCCAAGTGGCGGGAGATGGATGGGGGGGGGGGGGGCGGAAGGGATGGGTGAGCAGCTGTTGCACTCCAGCCTGGCCCAGCTGGAAGGCCAGATGAAAGTGGCCTGCAAGCTATAGTTTAAGTACCCCTCCGTTCTAGTCCCTTAGGAACTAAAAAACAAACAGAGTCCTGTAGCACTTGTAAAGACTAACAGATTTATTTATTGCATGAGCTTTCATGGGAGAAAAATCCCACTTCGTCAGAAGCTTTTAAGATGGGAAACTTATGAATCCACGTCTGACGAAGTGGGATTTTCTCCCACGAAAGCTCATGCGATAAATAAATCTGTTAGTCTTTAAAAGTGCCACAGGATCTGTTTTTCTGCAATAGACTAAAATGGCTACCCCTTTGGAACTCTGAAACATCCTCTTTAGTTCCTAACCATCCACTAGAGATAAAAAGTTTACAATCAATGGCTGAAGATAATCTGCAGCCAAGTACCCTGAATGAGTTGGCTGAGGAGATCTTTGGCTCACAGAGATTAATTTTTAGTAAACTCTAAAGATCAGGGAAATTCCAGAAGACTGGAAGAGTGCTAATGTTGCACCAGTATTCAAAAAGAGTAAGGGGATGGCCTGGGATACTAGAGGGTGGTTAGCTTGACACTGGACCTCGGCAAAATAAGGGAAACAATGATACGGGATGCAATCAATAAAGATTGAAACGATGGGAATTTAATGTCAATCAACATGGATTTATGAAATGCAGTTTGTCCAACAAATTTGATTTCACTCTCGGATGAGATTGAAGGTTTGGTTGATAGAGAAAACTACACAAGTGTAATAGCTTAGACTTTTGTAAGGCATTTGATTTTGTACATTACATTTGGATTAAAAATAGCACTGTACAGGACCAAAGCATGGTAAATGGCTTAAGAACTAACCAACAGATCTGAAAAAGAAGTTTCTAGCAGGTTCTGCATGGATTGATACTATTGGTCTAATGCTGTTCAACATTTTCCTCAGTGATGCGTAAGTAAATATAGAATCACTGCTGATGACACTTGCACACAACACAAAAATTGGCAGTTGATAAATGAGGACAGGCCAGCCACAGAAAGCAATCTGGATCATTTGGTAAACTGGGCCTAGCAAACCAAATGTATTTTAATTCAGCCAAAAGCTGTATCTCCAAACAAGGAATGCAGGCCACACTTACAAAATGAGGGACTGTCTCCTGGAGATGCTGTGACCATATCAAGGATTTAGAGGTCATTGTGAACCAACTTAACATAAACTCCCAGAGGGATGCTGTGGCAAAAAGGTATAATATGATCCTCGGATGTATAAACAAGGAAGCAGTGAGTAAGAACACGAAGTGATTTTACCCAGATATATGGCATTAGTGAGACCAACACAGGAATACTTCAGCCATTCTGGTGTCCTCCAGATTTCAAAAAGGATGCTGAAAAATTTGGAGAGAAGTGATGCAAAAATGATCTCAGGGTTAGAGAAAATGCTTTATAATGAGAGACTTAAAGAGACCAATCAAAAGGAAGACTGAAATGCAACTTGATTACAGTGTCTGTGTACTTTCATGGGAAGAAAATCCCAGGTATTAAAGGGCTCTTTATTAAAGTGGAAAAAGACCTAACAAGAACCTGTGACTAGCAGTTAAAGCCAGACAAAACGCAAACTAGAGCTGAGACACAAACTGTCAGCAGCAAGGGTGATTAACCACAGGAACCAACTAGCCAGGGGACTGGTGGATTGCCCCTCTTTGAATAATTCCACCTCTTCAGACCAAGACTGGATGCCTTTCTGGAAGATACGGTTTGGTCAATATGGGGTAATGGTATAGCCTGTGCTATACAGGAGATCAGATGGGATAATCAGTGGTTCTTCTGGCCTTACAATCTAAGGAGGCTAAGGACATTGTAAAGAAGCAGTGAAATTTTTTCAGGTGAGTCTTTACTGCTGAGGATGCTGGGGAGAGACCACTGCAGACCTGCTCTTTTGTGGTAATAAAGCTGAGGCACTGCCAGAAACTGAGGTCTCAGAAGAGCAGATGCTAGAATAAACTGATAAATTAAAGAACAAATCACCAGCAGCAGATGGTATATCCATGAGTTCTGAGGAATTTAAGAATGAGTTGCTAATAGGAATATGTAGCCTTATTAAAATCAGCTGTAGTGTGGAGTAGAAACTGTATACCTATCCCTGAAAAAGGCACTAAGAAGAATCCTGGCAATTACGTTTCAGTGTGTCTTACTTCTGTACCAGGAAAACTGGCTGAAATGATAATTTTAAAAAGTATTATAAACTCTATGTGTGAACATAATAAACTGGGACAAACCATCATAGCATCTGCTAAGGAAAGTCTATTATAATTCTTTGAATTATAGAATAGTGGATTAAAGAGAATTAGCTGACATAGCTTTCAAAAAACATTTATCAGAGACCCTGACTAGAGACTGTTAAAGAAAGCAAGCAGAATGGGGTCAGAGGTGAATTTCTGTTATAAGAATAGCCAGGGCCGCCCCGGGGGGAAGGTGGGGGGCAGTGAACGAGGCGCTGTCCCGCTCCCAGTGGGGCAGTGCGGGGCCTGCGTACGCCGCAGCCCCTCCTCCCACTGGCGGGGAGGGCCGGAAGGGCTATGCCCAGCCCCTGGGCCGGTCCTCCCCGCCCCCACGGCGAAGCAGGCAGGCCGAGGGGCAGAGGTTGTGAGGTCCGGTCTCTGGGTCGGCCTCCCCCCCCGGGCCGTCTCCCCCCCCCCCCCGCAGGTAGCCTCGGCCTCCCGGCCCGGGCCGCCAGCTCCCTCCCGCAGGTGGCCTCCGGGGCCAGGACTGGAGCCGGCTCTCCCCCTCCCCGCCCAGGCGGCCTCGGCGGGGCCAGGCTGGCTCCTCCCCCCCCCCCCGCAGGTGGCCTCCCGGCCAGGGGCCAGAGCTGGCTCCCCCGCCCCCCAGCAGGCAGCCTTGGCTGCCAGGGCCGGGGCTGGCTCCCCGCGCCGGCATCCTTGTCCTCCCAGCCCAGGGCTGGCTCCCTAGGGGGAAGAGCGGGCCTATCGGCCTGCCACGCTCCCCTCCAGCATGGGGGACAGGGCCCTGCTTTGGCCAATTGGCCCTGGGCCCTGCTCCCCACATGGGACAGCCCTGAGAATGGCTATAAAACAGGGCTCAACAAATCCTGGGCACCAGGTCACCACGGCGCCCAGGGTTTAGGAGCGCCATGGCAGCCAGGGAGGCAATCGCCCCCTACTGCCTAAAAAGAGAGCCATCAGCACAGCCATTTCCAGCACCGCCACCATCTCTCTCTCCCTCTCCCCCAGTGTTGCCAAAAGTGTCGGTGGCCATGGCAGGTTTTCGGTGGTGGGAGGCCCTGTGCAATCTGCACTGCTGCCAGAAGTGGCAACAGTGGGAGTCTCTTGGCAGCAGAGAGCCCCTTCAGTTTTTGGGTTGGCCTCTCGTGTGCAACAGATTTATCAAGGCCGGCTATACAGGGTCAGACCAATGGCCAATGTCAAGTGCGTCAGAAAAAACGAATAGAATATGCAGTCATGAAGTGATCCATCCCCTCAGCCATTCCGAGCCTCTGGCAAATAGCAAACCCTGCCTTTCCTGACTAATAACCATTCATGGACCTATCCTCCATGAATTTAACTAGTTCTTTCCAACCCTGTTATATTTTTGGCCTTCAAAACATCGTCTGACACGGAATTCCAAAGGTTTACTGCTGCCTTTTTAGTTTCATTTTATCACTCCACATTCTTGTTATGAGAAATAATACTTTCTTATTCACTTTCTCCACTCGAGTCATGATTTTATACACCTCTATCATATCCCTCCAGCCCCCCTTAGGGGTCCCTTTTCCAAGATGAGAAGTCCCAGTTGTATTAATCTCTTCCCATATGAAAACTATTCCACAACCCTAATCATTTTTATTGCTCTTTTCTGTACCTTTTTCCAATTTCAATATATATGTTTTGAGATGGAACGACTAGATCTGTACATTGTGTTGAAGATGTGGATGTTCCATGGATTTATAAAGAGACAACATGATATTTTCTGTCTTATTATTTATCCCATTCCTAATGATTCCCATCATTCTTAGCTTTTTTGACTGCTGCTGCACAATGAGTGGATGTTTTCAGAGAACTTTCTAAAATGACTCCAAGTTCTCCTTCTTGAGTAGTAACAGCTAATTTAGACCCCATTATTTTATGTGTGTACTTGGAATTCTGTTGTCCAACATGCATTACTTTGCATTTATTAACATTGAATTTCATGTGCCATTTTGCTGCCCAATCACCCAGTTTTGTGAGGTTTCTTTGCAACTTCACAGTCTACTTTGGACTTAACTATCTTGAATAGTTTTATATCATCTGCAAATTTTGCCACCTCACTATTTATTGCTTTTTCCAGTTTATTTATGAATATGTTGAACAGTACTGGTCCCATATAGAGCCTTGGGGGACACCACTATTTATTTATTTAATTTCATAATCATAAACTTAACTCTGCAGTCCAGCTAGACTTGTGAAGGTAGGAGAAAATGAAACCCAATAGAAATGTAGAAGTCAGTCAGGAACACAAGGATTACAGGGGACTAAATCACATCAAAGTATGTTAGCCCTAGCTACAGAAGCAATGGTTGGTTAAGACAGAAAGGAATTTTATGAGAGCTGCCCAGTCAGTAATGGTGATCTTCTTGCCTGCCTTGCCCTTGCTTTATCCAAAGCAAGACATTGCCTCCACCACCTTCCTCTCGTCTTTGACATGGCCAAAGACAACATGCTTCCCATCAAACTATTCATCTTTGCAGTGCAGATGAAGAGCTGGGATCCATTTGTGGTGGTGCCAGCATTTGCCAGAGACAAGATGTCAGGACCCGTGTGCTTCAGAAGGAAGTCCTCACCAGCAAACTTCTCCCCATAAATGGATTTGCCACCAGTTCTGTTATGGCATGTAAAGTCACCATACTGGCTCATGAACCCAGGAATGATTCTGTGAAAGGAGGACCCCTTGTAGCTGAATTCTTTCTCTCCAGCGGACAGGGCATGGAAGTTTTCTGCTGTCTTTGGAACCTTGTTTGCAAACAGCTTGAAGGTAATGTACATCAGTGCCTTACTGCCAGTGGCAACAATGAAAACATGATGGTGTTGGCAGCCATGGCATGTTGTTGGGGGAAGGTTTGGGCAGGCAGCAGTGGTGGCTCCTCCTTGGCAGTTAGTGAGGCTAAGTTATTCCTAACCTTTGTCTCCTATCTTTTCACCAGTTACAGATCAAGAAGAGGATGTTTCCTCTTATCTCATGACAACTCACTTTGCTTAAGAGCCTTTGGTGAGAGACCTTGTCAAAGGCTTTCTGAAAATCTAAGTACAGTACATCTAATGCATCACCCTTGTCTACAGGCTTGTTGACTCCCCACAAAGAATTCTAGGAGATTCTAGTTCCTTACTACAATTTTCAACCAATCTACTTGGTACTGAAGTTAGGCTTACCAGTCTGTAATTGCTAGGATTGCCTCTGGAGTCTTTTTTTAAAAAATGGCATCACATTAGCTGTCCTCCAGTCATCTGGTACAGAAGCCATGAAGACCGATGAAAAGAATTCATTTAGTTTGTCTGCAATAGTCTTACTTTCCTTGAGTGCTCCTTTAGCATCTTGACTTCTAGTGGCCACACTAGCTGTTTAGTAGGCTTCCTGCTTCTTAGGTACTTAAATTTTCTTTTGATGTTACTTTTTGAATATTTGGCTAGTTCTTCGAATTCTTTTTTGGCCTTCCTAATCCTATTTTTACACTTCATTTGCCAGAGTTTACGTTCCTTTCTATTTTCTTCAATAGGATTTGACTTCCACTTTTTAAAGAATGTCTTTTTGCCTCTAACTGCTTCTTCTACTTTGTTGTTTAGCCACGGTGGCTTTTTTTGGTCCCCTTACTATATTTTTTTAATTGGGGGATGCATTTAAATTGAGTCTCTATTATGGTGTCTTTAAAAAGTTTCCATGCAGCTTGCAGGGATTTCACTTTTGGCACCTTTTAATTTCTGTTTAACTAATGTCCTCGTTTTTGTGTAGTTCCCCTTTCTGAAATTAAATGCTCCCATGTTAAGTTGCTTTGGTGTGTCCTATCCCCCAGACGTTAAATTTTATTATGTTCTGGTCACTATTACCAAGCAGTTCACCTATATTCACCTCTTGAATCAGATCATGTGCTCCATTTAGGACTAAATTAAGAATCACCTCTCCTCTTGTGGGTTCCAGGACAAGCTGTTCCAAGAAGCAGTCATTTCTGGTGGCAAAAAACTTTATATCTGCATCCTGTTATAAGATACTATGTATTCAGTCAATATGGGGATAGCTGAAATCCCCCATTATTACTGAGCATTTATTGTATAGCTTCTCCTCTCCCTGAATGTTTCACAGTCACTATCACCATCCTGGTCAGGTGGCTGGTAGAAAATCCTACTACTATATTCTTATTATTCAAGCACGGAATTACTATGTGTAAATAGAGCCCTGTGTGGATACACATCTGATCCTTATCCATCCCAATCAGTTTGCCTCCGACCTTCATGAGCAATCTAGTCATTCACACCCACGTGTACTCTCAGCTCTGGGGCCTCCGATATACTGTTTGGAGGCCAGTTCAGCTGCAGCCTCCTCCACTGATCAGCTGTTTGTGGACCAGCCCCTCCAAGCAGCTGCCCAACAGCTGACTGGCAGCCAGAGGGGGAGCCTCACTGAACAGCTTGCTGATTGGTAGTTCAGAAAGAAGCCCCACCAAAGAGCAGTTCCGCAGGGCTCCCCTGCCAGCTACCAGTCAATCAACTGTCCTATGGGGCTCCCACAGGAATAGGAGCCAGTCTCCCCCACCATCCAAAAGCAGGGCAGTAGCCTCAAAGGCTATGAGCTGCAGACAGCTGCTTCCCCACCTTTGAGATCCACATGAGATCCACCATCTAAAAAAAAAAAAAAATCTGTGCATATCAAGAGGCTATCAAGCAGATTTGCAGGGCTCTATCTACAGAGAGTCCATGGCAGAGTTTGGTTCATTTAACTCTCTGTTTTCTTTCACATATCATGACACTCCCCTACCAGCATGACCTATTCTGTCCTGATATATTGTGTACTCAGGTATTACTGTGTCCCATAGATTATCCTCATTCCACCAAGTTTCTGTGGTGTCTATTATATAATAGGCTAATTTAATATGAAGCATCAAGTTCACTCATCTTAATATTCAGATTTTTAGCATATGTATACAAGCACTTAAAAAAGTCACTTTTTTAGATGTCTGTCATTATGTGGTATAATTGAATGGGATTTGTTTTCATTTGACTGTTTCTCATCAGACCCTATACATATTTTATCCTTTTCCATCCTCTCCTTCTTAATAGGATATAGAGACTCTCCATTAATAGATCTCCTTTAAGGGAGGTCTCTGCCCCAACCACGTGTTCCTCTGCACCTGTCAGCTTTCCCCCAGCCCTTACTTTAAAAACTGCTCCATGACCTTTTTAATTTTAAGTGTAATACAATTCCATTTGGTTTAGGGGGAGCCCATCCTTCCTGTATAGGGTTCTCCCTTTCCAACAAGGTTCCCCAGTTTCTAATAAATCTAAACCTTTCCTCCTTACAGCATCGTCTTTTTCACGCACTGAGATCCTGTAGTTTGGCCTGTGTAATTGGTCCTGCATGTGCAACTGGAAGCATTTCAGAAAATGCTACATGGAGATCCTGGCCTTCAATCTCTTATGTAAATTTGGCCTAGAGGGCCTTTCTACCATCTTTCCCTATGTCACTAGTACCTACATGTACCCCTGGCCACTTACTCCTCCCCAGCATTATACATACACCTGTCTAGATGGCGTGAGAGATACTCATCCTTCATACCTGGGAGGTAATTCACTATTCAGTTCTTGTCATCACAAACCCAGCTATCTAAGTTTCTAATGATTGAGTCCCTCGTTACTATGACCTGTCTTTTCCCAATAACTGGAGCTCCCTCCCCTGAAGAGGTATCTTCAGTGCAAGAGAATACCACGACATCATCTGGAGGGAGACAAAGTGGGATTTTCTCTCATGAAAGCTCATGCGATAAATAAATCTGTTAGCCTTTAAAAGTGCCACAGGATTCTGTTTATTTTTCTGCAATAGACTAACACAGCTACTCCTCTGGAACTTGACTATGGGATTGTTTGTCTTCTTCCGCTCGTCTGATGTTCTCTTTTCCTGAAACTTTCATCCTCCTTAAGAGCACAGAGGCTATCAGACTGGGGGTGAGATCGTTCTACTGTTCTGGAGTCTCATCTACATACCTCTCTGCGTCCCTTAGCTCCTCCAGTTCAGACAGTCTGAACTCCAAAGCCCGTATGTGGTCTCTTAGGGCCAGGAGCTCCTTGCACCAAATGCATACACCCACAGGGCAGCTAATTTTACATGCTACATTCAGTGCAATAAACTGGATAGCCCCCGCTCAGTTGCTGGGCTTCTGCCTTTATTCTCTTTTTACTCCTGCAGCTTTCTTTTATTGCTTTTTAATGAGGGGAGGGGGAGATGTTATTTTCTTAAGTTTATAGAATATTAATGAAGTGTACTTACACCACCCCTACCCCCACCCTCAAATTCCCTTGTAAAACTCCCATTAGCTGCCTCTGATCACTTAGGAGTGGTCTTTAAGAGGTGGGGAGGGGAAGCAAACAAGATTCCCCTGGACTTACTCTACTGATCCAGCTGTCATTCACCAACTCCCCTCTATCTCTGCATCTCCTCCCTCCCTCCCTCCACCCCCTTCCCACTGAATTCAGGTGGGGGAACCTCAATGGAAAAACTGGCCTAGCAAACGAACAACCCCATTGTCTGCCCAAGCTGAGGTTCTATTCTGCTTACAGGTGAGGAGCCTTTCACACGTGCAGTCCTATCAACTTGCACAAAACATCACATGCATGTCCAACATGACTGGGCCTGCACTTGAGACTGGAACAGCAGAGAGAATGTGGGTCAGGACTGAAAGGCATAGGCAGTCATCAGCATATGGGAAAGGACAGCTGCTTTTGGGAGGGGGACGGAGTACATGGAACTGGTTATCACCAGATCTCATGTTCCAGCCACCACGAGAGTGATAGACAGAGGCAGATTCAAGCAGAGAATCTAGGAGTGATGTGTCCCTGACCCCACCACTGTGCTCCCTTCAGCAGAGACTGGACAGAAGTGAGGTATAAAGCAGCAATCATGGAAGGGGAAGAACATAGGATGCTGGTTTAACACGAGAGGTGAGGAAAGTGGAGACATGTCCCCACCTGGCAATGAGAATGAGAGAATCAGGGATTTGAGGGGTTAACAAGAATGATACAGGGGTTTTATAGCCCAAAAGTGTAGGAGAAATCTGGCAGTCAGGAGGGAGAGCAAAAAAAACAGATGAGGATGTACCCCAGAGATGGAGAACAAGGCCTTTAGGTGAGGAACAGGTGAGATTAGTATATATTCACAGAAACAGGGGTACGGTCAGGCAAGTGAGGGATAAGATAAATACATGATTTCTGCCTCAGAGACTGGAAAACATATGCAGCACGCAGTGACGGAACAGCCAAGAGATAAAAGTGTGTATCTGAAAACTGGGGCTGAAAGGAGTCAGGGTGGGATGCTTAGGAGACCATACAATAAGAGATGCAGAGGTCACGCTCCAGCAGAGATCCCAGCTGAGAAAGAGAGGGGATCAGGGTAATTAATGGGGGTGACAGCTAATGGGGTGTCACCCCATAAACTCCAACTGATGACTAAGACCATGGCACAACCCAAGGAAGGGGCAGCCCCAAAACTGTGCAGTCAGGCAGTCACGGCTCTGTTGGCTCCCTGGGGGACGAGTCCAGGTTCCAAGCACAGCCGTGTCTGCAGTGTCTCTCCCTGCTGTTGCATGAGGATCTGGTGGGGAGGAGATTGTGGAGAACGACGTGACCTTGGCCAAAGGGCTCTTTTCTTGGGCCTCCTTGTCTCCCTCTCCACGCCTAGGAGGAGGGCCCCTACCAGTGGCGTGGTCGGGTACGGTGCCTCTCCAGCACGGCCGGGCCCCGCTTATCTCACTCCCCTCCTGGTTCCCGCCTCCCTTGGGCCTCCTTCGGGCAACTCCGCTCCGGCTACGAGCCCCGGCCACGTGCACGGGAACAAACCTTCGCCTCCCTCCCGCCACCGTGCGGCAGGGGCAGCGGCGTGCGGACTGCAGCCCGCCCCGCCAGCGGGAGACCCGCGAGCCGGCAAGTGGCGCTGGGTCTCCCCGCTCTACAAGGGGCGGCGGGGGAGACCGAAGCCGCGAGCCCGGGCCGCGCGCGCTCACCCTCCTGCGAAGAGGTGCAGTAGCGTGCTCCGATAGGGCATCCCGGCGCCGCGCTCTGCCTCGTGCCTGCAGTGCAGGGCCGGGGGTCTCCGGGCAGGGCCAGATCGTGCACGCTGCACACTCCCCTCGCCCTCCTCCGTCCGGCCCCGATAGCAACCGCAGGCCGCCTGCATATTGGTCCCGCCCAGCCCCCGCCCCTCCCGTGGCGTCATGCTTCGTCCGCTGGCTCATTGCGCCATGACGAGCGGGGCTGGGGCTGGGGTGGCCTGGGCTAGTGGGGACCGGTTGTTTTGTTTGGCCTTTGCCCGGCTGCCCTGCCCCGGTGGCGGACGGGGAGATTCGGGATCCGCCTTCTTAATTGAACCCTGGCCCGGTCCTGTCAGCCCTGGCTTGGCTCTATGCCCGGGGATCTCCTCTCCCTGCAGCATGGAGGGCGGCGCACGGGGCTTACGTAGTGGTGGGGGCGGGCATTCGTTTGGCTGGGTCTCATTGACTCTGCAGGGGCGGCCCAGCGCAGGAATCACGGGCGAGATGGGAGCGGAAGCTGGAGTCTCCGGCAATTGGTGGCGGGTGCGCAGGCTAGGATGGGAAGGGCAGTAAAATAATTGTCTGGAGAGCTCATATATCTTAAGGTTAAGTAAGGATCCTGCAGTTCCTTATATGGTTTGGGTTTTCCTCCTTCTTTGTCATTTTGTAATGAGTTAGCCATTCCAAATCCCTATTCAAAGCCAGTGTGAAGTGTTTAGTTTGAATATGAATTCCAGCTTTGCAGTTTCACGTTGGAGTCTCTTAATTTGTTAGTCTTTAAAAATGCCACAGGACTTCTTTTTTGTTTTGCTGAAGTAGACTAAGATGGCTCCCCCTCTGCAGTTTGCCTTAAACTCTAAGTTTCAGGACTCTCCCCGGCCAATTCAAGGGTGCTAGCAGTGACTTATGATAAAATGCTCACTCTGTAGCACATACTATAGCAGGAACTCAGAGGTCTTTGCCAAAAAAATCCACTGTCACAACAAAATAAATTTCATTCTTAATTTCAATATGTGGAAACTGAGGTACAGAAAAGCAAAGTGCCTTGCCTAAGATCAAGTAGCAGGGATGTGATTGACCCAGGAACAGAACCCAGTAGTTCTAACTTCTGTCTATCAGTGCTAATATATAATTTTTATTTAAATTCGGGCTAATACGCTCTAGAGCAGTGTTTCTCAACCTTTTCAGGTTGTGACATGCTTAGTGGCATGTGTGACCCTACCTACAGGACACACCAGCCCCCACCCTCCTGGCTGAATCTGCCCCCACGAGTGCCAAATCTAACACCCCCACTACTGAATGCAACCCCAATACTGGTAAGCTGTTGCTGTGCTTCAACTCTGGCAGGTGGCTGCTGGCTCTGTGTGACACATTTCCCATTGCGTGGCGACAGTAATGTGTCCTGACACAATGGTTGAGAGCTTCTGCTCTAGAGGCAGAAAAATCCCCTGAAAGGATCAAGTCTGGCTTTGTCTGTAAAAGGTTGCCTAGACCTGATACTGCGGTTTGAACATCAGTGTATATAGGAGAGTAGAGCTCTTCAGCCCAAGAAATTGCATGTGGTTCCCCAGACTCCTCTTCGTTTTGTAGTTTTGAATTGATTTGGAGTCAGCACACAAATCATATTTACCATACCATCCTATGTTGCAGGTTTCAGGTCACATGAGGGTTTGGGATACTGTGAGTTATTCTAATTTCATGTCCTTCATCATGCTTCAAATAGTGGATGGTGTAGGGCTAGGCCCCAGTTTGGCAGTCTCCAGAGGCTGAATCTTACAGTGAGTGGTACTGGCACGTGGATAGGGCAGGGAGTCAAGTAACACCGGGGTGGGGGTGATTGGGGGGGGTGTCACATGTCCATCCTTTCTAGGTTGGCTTGTACTGAGCATGCTCAGTAACCCTGCTGAAGGTGGCTGCCTTAACTCTGTCCCCTGATTCTCTGCAGGCATGGGTTGGACCCACAATAGTGTGCATGTCACAGGATGTGTCCACACCACTACATGGGGAATGATTGCAGCATGGGTAGACATACCTGCACCAGCGCAACTGAAAATAGCAGTGTAAATATTGTGGTACAGACTTCAGGGTATGGTGTATATTCCCATTGCTAACCCGTGCTGAAGCTGTTAGCACCACATCTACACTATTTTTAAGCTATACTAGTGCAGGTATGTCCACCTATACTGCGGTCACACTTTGGATTGCAGCATAGACATACACACAGCAGTCTAGGGGACACCTGAATGGGAGAGCTGGGAATTCTGTCTCTATTCAGTTCTGGGTCTCTGCCGAGACTGCCAAAAAACAGAGCCAGTTAGAGCAAATTGTGGTTTGAGTGATGAAGACAAGTGTCCTGCCCAAAGCTGTGCTGACATGCCTCAGTTCATTCTAGGGGTACGCCAGCAAATGGCTGTCGTTATGGAACATATTTTGGTCACTGGAGCTAGGGCTGGATTGGAACCAGTGACCTAAGGGTAAAAGGTCCTGTAACATTCACTGACATTTGCAATCTAATAGGGCCTTTCCTGATTTTAGCCTCTCTGGTTACCTGAGGCTTGGAAATGCTCCATTTATGATTGTGCTAAAAGTTCCTGGCTGTTTTTTATCCCAGATGGTGGAATGTAGAGTATCTCAGTCAATGGCATATGGCTAGGGGTTATAGAAAGGTGACCTAGTTCTAGAATTTGTGCACAGGCTTTTTGCTTCTGAGGTTTTTTGTTCCTCTTCCTGATGATCTGGATTCCTCCATTATCCTTCTTTGTGTCCCAACTATCAAAGTAGTTGAACAAAACCTTATCATTGGGAATCTGAGCAGTGGCTGCGTTAGGCAATCAGGGGCCCTACGTGAAAGTTCATTATGCGCCCCCATAGGCTCCCTGCCAGGGGCCCTGGCTCCCTGCGGCCAACACTCTCTCCCATGGCCCTAGTGTCCAAGCTCTGCCCTCCGCCACAGCCCCAGCTCCCTGTGGCTGTCCCCCCCCATGGCCCTGGTGCCACACCGCTGGCCCCAGCACTCCGTCCCTGCAGCCCCAGCTCCTTGCAGCTGGTTCCCCTTGTGGCCCCGGTATCCCACCACCAGCCCTGGCCCCACATCCAGCCCCACGTCCGGCCCCTTCCCCACAGCCCCTTCTTCCCCAAGGACTTGCCCTTCTGAGCCAGATGTGGCTTTTGGGGTAGACAGGGACAAGGCTCCTTACTGCTCTGGGCCCATGGCAGGCACTTGCTTTGCCTACCCCAAAAGCCACTTCTGAATTTGAGACCTAGTGGCCAAAGTAAGCTAGGACCCCTGTAACACAGTGTGACATCAAGAGAAGCCAATGAAAATTTTGGAAACTGTAGCCACTGAAACATCAGGGAGGGGATAGTTCCTTGTTACACAGCTCCAGGGAGACTACCATTGAATGATGCTGTGCTCATCTCTGAGTCCCTCAGTCCCAGGACTATATTGTGAAACTGGGACATGGAACCATCCATTGCATCTTGATTTACTGTAAGATCTGAGGGGTTTGCAAAAACCGACTGCATGGTGATAGGCACATAGCTAAACCAACTGCACTTTTGGATTTGCTCATACAATAGGAGAGATGAGCAGATGCAAAGGCACAAAACTTTTTTTAAAAAAATTGCATATAATCGTTAATTAATGTGTATATATGTTAGAATCTGTACCACTCTACCACAATAATAATGAATAAGCAGGCCAAAATTTTCAAAAATGGCTATGGATTTGGGGTTTGTCGTTTTTTGAGAGCCCAATACACGTCTCAAAATCCATAGCTATTTTTCAAATTTTTGCATTATTAACTAATACTTTCTGGATCCCTAAGCGCTTTATAGGTTTTATCTGTCATAATGACCCAGTTCATTACAGTTCTGACTCCTGGTCTCTTTGGCTATGTCTACGCTAGCTAAAATTAGTTCGAACTAACTAATTCGAACTAACTAATTCAAACTAATTTTAGTTAGTTTGAATTAGCTTAATTCGAACCAGCATGGCCACACTGGAATGTTAGTTTGAACTAAGCAAGCACTTGCTTAGTTCGAATTAGCAATCCCCATTCATTTCAATGGCTGGTTAATTCAAACTAAGAAATAAGTTTGAATTAACATGGCCACATTGGTTAATTAGAACCAGTTAGTTCGAATTAACCCCTTAGTTCAAATACCCTATTCAAACTTATTAGTTCGACTTAAGGAAGCCCTTACTTTGAACTAACTAAAGCCTAGTGTAGCCATGGCTTTAGTTAGTTCGAATTAAGCCTCCTTAATTCGAACTAACTTGCCAGTGTAGACATAGCCTTTGAGTGCACTCCCACATGAGACAGGTGTAATTTTATGTTCTCTCTCTGGGGTAAAATTATGCAATATTCCAACTCTTGGACCAGGCCAGGGGCTTTAGGCTCTTGTGTATTGTGATTTCTTTGCAGGTCCAAATTGTGGTGTCTCAGGTTACTGGGGCCTTTGGGGGTTGCCATAGTGATAAATGGGAAGGTTGTTAAGTGCTTAGGTAAACCTGTGTGTCTGCTGGAAGTCCTTGCCAGTCATGCTGAATAAAGCCCAATAAGGGAACTCTGAAGCCTGTTATGTCTATTGATCATTATTTAATCTTAATACATGACACTGGCGATGAGGATGGGATGGCCAATTGTGAAGGAGTGGTCCTTTGTTCTCGGTGCACGTCTGATGACCTGGTCCTGCTATTGGTGTTGAACCACTTGTCATGTTTCTTGTGGTTTCAACAAATCAAAGCAAGAGCGCAACTGCTGTCCCATCATAAGGAAAGCTGAAGACACTTTATTCGTGGCCTGTGGAGTGTTTCTATAGGATAACAAGAAGTTGTCCAGACATTTCTGAAGTGGTGAACGTCCCCTTGCCAATTTTAGAGCTTGCTTCATAGTCTGTAAGAATCTTTCAGCAAGTCCATTGGTGGATGGATGGTATGGCGCCTTCATAAAACTTTGGCCTTCATAAACCGTTGGCCTTCTAAAAACTTTCAAAATCCTGGGAAATCAATTGCGGTCCATTGTCGCTCACTGAGACTGGGTTGATAACTCCATCTGTCTAGACATATGGGGCAGAGGTCAGGTGTGACCTGGGAGTCAGGCACTGATGTTCCATGCATCACAAGATCCATAACTTGAGACAATAGTGGGTCAACACATGTTGCTTTCCTTACTTGAGTAGCTGTGATAGGTGTGTTTTCTACCTGATCAAAGTAAAAGATTCCTTCCTGGCTCGAATCTTGATGTGCTACTGGTAATGGTAGTCTTGAAAGACCATCCGCATTGCAATGCAAAGAGGATTTCCTATACTTGATCTTGTATGTATATCTTGAAAGTATCAATGTCCATCATTGCATACGACTAGCAGCCAAAGGTGGAATGCCTGTGTGTGGTCCCAAAATTGATGTTAGGGGTCGATGGTCAATGAGGAGCATGAATTTCTTTCCATGCAGGTACTGGTGGAATTTCCAGACACCAAAAACAATTCCCACTGCCTCACGTTCAATTTGGGTATAATTAGTCTCTGCCTTGCTCAAGCTGTGTGAAACAAAAGCGATGGGCCTTTCTTCTCCTGAAGGCATAATGTGGGACAGCACAGCCCCAACTCCATAAGGGGAGGCATCGCAGGCTAGCTGGAGAGATGAGGACAGATCAAAGTGTGTCAGAACCCTTGAATTAGTCAACGCGAGTTTAGCCTTTTTGAATGCAACATAACAGGCTTCAAAGTTCCCTTATTGGGCTTTATTCAGCATGTCTGGCAAGGACTGCCAGCAGACACACAGGTTTACCTGAGCACTTAACAGCCCTCCCATTTATCCCTATGGCAACCCCCACTGGCCCCAGTAACCTGAGACACCACACAAATCTAACATGGTTTGGCCCCTGCTGTAGACTTCCCTTTAGGAACTACTGGTTGTTAGTGACCAAGCAGATTACTTAAGCAAACTATGTTTTATTTGAAACCATGGCATTCAGTGAAACTGATCTTAAAACAAGAACAGTCTATATTCATTTATGTCTTGCCTACATCATAGGTAGGTCTAGTTTATCTCTGACGCCCTGTCTTTTGGATTCTGGGATGCAACACAATTCCATGAAGACCAATCTCTCCCTGTGTCATTCGAGATAGTGCTCTGTTAGTTCCAAAACACATTGTGTAGATTTCTCTCCTGCTGCCCCTTTCCTGGTTCACTAGTGTCCCAAGCAAGGTAGAGGTAAAAACTTCAAAGGAGCTGACACCTTTATTATTTTTAACCTGCAACAGGGCCTGTCTGAATCCATTATCTGCTTTCTCCTGTGTAGCCAACTCTCCCAGGACTTAACTCTGGTAGTCACATAGCAAATGATACAGTAGTAATCCAACAAACAGATGGACATGTGATATTCATGAAAATATTACAGGCAGCTCCCACATCCTCCACAATGTCTATGCAGAAATCTTTCAATGAGCCCTGAAATTCAGCCACCTCTGTGTAATGATCTTGAGGGTTCATTAAAGACCATGCCATTGAATGAGTGAGGAATAGAACTTTAATAACACAGACAAGAGTGTAGCTGGGAGTAGCCATGTTATATCACCTGTAGGGCACATTTCCCAATTCACACAACACTGACCTATGCTAGGGAGTGTCTCTAAAATTACAACCTTCTACAAGTATCTCTCTACACTCTGGAGCAGAGTGCAGCAGCACTTTATATAGGGATCTCTCACCCCCTCTGAAATGCAACCAAGAATACAAGGTATCTTCACCAAAGAGAAATAAGGGCTCCCGAGGGGTAGAGAATCCCAGTATGTCACTGCAAAAACGACGAGAGTCCTGTGGCACCTTATAGACTAATCGATTTTCTTTGGCATAAGCTTTCGTGGGCTATAACCCACTTCGTCAGATGCATGAAGTGGAAATCACAGTGAAGAGGTATATAAACACATGCCCAGGAGAGCAGCCTCAAAGACCAGGCATCAAAAAAGAAGAGCCATGAGGGTTCTTATAAGGCCTTCTGAGACAGCTCTTTCAGGCTGGGCTAAGATACACTGTGATTTCCACTTCATGCATCTGATGAAGTGGGTTATAGCGCATGAAAGCTTATGCCGAAGAAAATCTGTTAGTCTATAAGGTGCCACAGGACTCTTGTTGTTTTTGCTGTACACAGACTAACACAGTTACCCCTCTGGAAATTTCTACCAGTATGTCACTGTTTCCCCAGTACATCCTCTGATAAGAGGCAAATAAACTCAGTATGTCCCTGTCCCTTCAGATAATTATTGGGAGTTGGAAGGGGGAAAGAGAATCTCTATTCCCCTAGGATACAGCATCTGCTGAGGGGTGGAAGATTAAAGTATATCCCAATCCTCTCTGAGCAGAAGTTACTGTTTGATATCAAAGCAGCAGGATTTACAGCCCTTTGAGCTGTCATTTCTTGAAACTGTTCTGCCCTATGTTGGCCATAACTCAGGGGTCACAGAAGTCATGGATTCTGTAATTTCCCCAGGTACTGCGGCCAGTGTGGCTGACCTCTAGGCCAGCTGTACCAGGTGCTGCTGGAGTGGCTAGCTCCAAGGACTGCTGGGACAGCAGAGGTGCCAGGGGCTGCCTGAGCAGCTGCCCCAAGGGTGACTTTGAAGGCCATTGGAGAATGGTCTCTGGTGGCCTTGGAGCAATGATCAGCCAGGGATCCTCAGAGCAGCAGCACCCCAAAAGCAGCTAAGATTTAGGCAGTGGTATTTTGAGTAAAATCATGGATGGGTCATGGGTGTAAATTTTTGCTTATTGCACATGAACTATATATGACTTTTACTAAAAATACCCATGACAAAATCTTAGCCCCAGCTGTAAGACAGAAGTAAACAATAAGAACCATATTGCAGGAATGTAGACCAGAGTGTTCAGACCTTGGAATCTACCTTTTAGGAGACAGTGACACCTTCCCCCCGACTCGGTACTGACCCCCCCATTGCCAGCAGAATGTGGGTGAGTGGGGAGCCTCTTCCTTTGGAGCCACTTCTGACCCCAGACTTTTAAAATGGATGGTCTTCTGGCCAAGGTGCTGGAGGCTGAGCAATCGAGCTTCAGACTCCACAATGAGATGGAGGGCCTGGCAGGGCTAGAAGAAATAAAGATTGTCCTATGCTTAGGGCTTCTGCCAGGCCATCCAGCAAGGGGTTATGTCTTGAGGGGCACCAAGAGAGGGCCTGCTTAGATAGGGAACGGTGTGTCTGAAGATCAGGTTGATGTTTTTCTAATCCTCAAGGAGTGTAGGGTATGTGGGCCTTGTTACTTTACTTCCTCAGCCTCTCCCCAGTTTCAGGAGTGGCAGCCCAGGCTCTGTCTGAAAACTCCATGGGAAGTTTTTCAGGATGCCTGGTGCTGGGGAGTTCCTTGGGCTGCTCTTTCAGCATGCCTGGCCCTTTAGGAACTCCCATGTTCTGTCTCTCAGGGTGTCTCACCTGGAGGAGCTGTCTCAGGAGGCCTCATAAGAACTCTTATGGCTCTTCTTTTTTGATGCCTGGTCTTTGAGGCTGCTCTCCTGGGCTTTGGCTACACACAGACATTGCACCGGTTTAAGTAAGATAAGTTTCCAAACCAGCTAAATCCTTTTTTTTTTTTTAGGGCAACTAGTGTAACTCCTTTGAATTTAAGTCAGGCCTTCTGTGAACGGCGCTGTAAGAGAGCGCCCTCGCAGCCGTGCCTGGCCCTTTAACGATTCCCGCCGCTGCCCGCGCACTGTGCGGGGCCCTTTAAGAGTTAGCCCCGCCCCCTAGCTCTGAGGTTTGCGTGCTGCAGCAGCGGCAGAGTCCAGGTACCGCGTATGGGGGGGAACCCCACCTCCCCCTCCCCTGCTCCGAGCGCGGCGGACCCCGGGCCGCGCGTGCTGGGAGCCGGCGGGGTAGCGGGGTAGCGAGGGAGGTGCCCGGCGTGGCACGCGGGGGCGGCTGAGGCCTGCCTGCAGCACTGGGAGGATCGCGTCCGCCTGAGCACAGGGAGGGGGTGACTGAGGCCCCAGGGGAAGGAAGCCCCGGAAGACGCAGGGAGGGGGGCGGTGTCAGGGGCAGGATGGGGAAAGGCGGCGGGGTGGGAACAAGGTGCAGTGTCTGAAACAGGCAGAGCAGGAAAATCCCTCCCGCCCCAAGGGCAGCTGCAGGGAGGGTTTGGGGGAGGGGGGCTGATAAGGCCCCTCTTTATCATGGCATATGGCGCCGCCCATAGAGCTTCCCTTCTGCATCCCCCCTGTCAAGGCCTTCTAGGGGTGTCCATGCACCCCCTCCCCCAGTGTAGGGGTTGCAGTTCTCCCCTCTAATAGTCTGATTTATGGGGCCCTGAGCCTGCTGTGCACTTTCTTCTGGGGGAGAAAGGGGCATTCGGTCCTTGGCCTTTGCTCAGGTGGCTGCAGAATTCTGGCAATCCAAACGACCACGGGTGGGTCTGCATTCCTACAATCCTACAGACCAGAAAGGGTCTGTAACATGGGTACCCGCCTTGTAGCTCAAAGGAGACCCCACCAGCTTGTTTATGGAGCAGCTGGGTGAGGCTCTGTCAGCTGTCCCATGGTGGGCTGTTCTCTAGATATTCCTTATGTGTGTTTTGTGTTTTTCTCCCCCCAGGCAGGGTGAGGGTCCCGTGGGTGCAGTGCCCTCTCCCCTCACCATGGCCATGAGGGAACTGGTGGAGCCCGAGTGTGGGGGCTCTAACCCCCTCATGAAGCTGGCTGGCCACTTCACCCAAGACAAGGCTCTGCGGCAGGAGGGGCTCCGGGGTCCTTTGGCCTGGCCCCCTACAGATCTTGGGGCTGAGGCAGTGAGTACTGGGGAATGGTTGGGGCATCCATCAGATTGCTGGTGGGAGAAGTGTTGGTATGGCTGTTCTGCTGTGAGTGTGGGGCAGGGATGTACTGAGGGTGGGAGAGTGGAGGTCTGTCTGAATACATGGGAGGCTGCCAGGGTAGGTGGGAGCAGGGAGGCTGAGAGGGGGCTGCCTTCTTAGTGAGACTGGGGCTGTGAGGAGTGAGGTTCTATTTAGAGAATAGAATCACTGGGGTGGTGGTGGGTGCCTGTCTTGTCTCATTAGGGATCTGCCCAGAAAGGAGAGATGGGGTGGCTGTCTCACCCATAGCAAGGGGTCTGTCTCGGTGGGATATCAGTCCTGCTGTGTGTGTGGTGTCTCTGTTATGAGTGGGAGTATGGTACAAGTCACTTCCATTGTGGTAGGGAGGTGATGCGTTAGGCAAGGTCCTATCACTGGAGTGATTGTTTGGCCTTTTTTCCACAGGTGTCTAAACCTTTGGGATTGGCCTCTGAAGATGAGGTAGAAACCATCACTCTCCTTATTACCTTTCTCAGTCATGCATTCTCTTTGATTCCTTTTCACTCTCCTATCTCTTGTTCCCTATTTGCCTTCCCTCCTTTCTCTCCAGCTTCCTATACCAGATCCCCTGCTGGCATTCCTCATTACACGCTCTTTTTGTCTCCCTGGCAGTTGGCTGCAGAATTCCTCCAAGAACAGAATGCCTCCCTGCTCTCCCGTGCCCCCCAGACCTTTAAAATGGATGATCTGTTGGCTGAGATGCAGGAGATCGAGCAGTCAAGCTTCCGCCAAGCCCCACAGCGAGGTGAGGTGCGGTGGGGAGAAAGAGCTAAGGTCATTGGGGTCTGCCAGGCCACTCCATGAGGTGATATGTCCAGAGGGGAAATGAGGGAGTGGGCCTGTTTAGCTAGCTGAGCGGGTGGATGGGTGTCTGAAGGTCAGGAGGGGCTCTTGGGGTGTGTCCCTGAATCGTCCCCCATCTCTTGCTCTCCCTCAGCTCCCGGTGTGGCAGCCCTGGCTCTCTCTGAGAACTGGGCTCAGGAATTTCTGGCAACTGCAGATACTACAACTGATGTCTCCCCAGATTACAATGAGGCGGACTGGTCACAGGAGTTCATTGCGGAGGTGACAGGTGAGGTCTCCTCTAGTAACACTTGGATGGGGCTTTGCCTGATAGTACATGCCCCTCCATTTTCCCATGCAGGTATATCCACTGTGCAGGAGATTAGAATGTGTCCAAAGACAAAGCAGACTGTACTCAGTAGGCATTTTGCCCTAGTGACTTGCCTAGGTGGGAATGTTACACTGGTACAACCTGAGCAGTGAGTTTAATCTGATTTAGAGTCATCAAGTTTAGAGCCAGAAGGAACCACTAGATCACCTAATCTGACCTCCTGTACACCAGAGGACACCAACACCCACACACTAAGACCAACAACTAAAAAGAGATCTGAGTATTTTGTATATAGTTAACACCATGTAAATATCCCTGCTTGGAGCTTCCTATTGTGGTGCAGGAGTGTCATATTGTGGTTTAGGTAAAGTCTTTGGGAAGAGGTTTAAGATAAACTGCAATAAGAGTCTTTTAAACTGAAATACGAGTGTCCAGAGTTTCTACCAGATTAACTAATTTTGTTTTAAAAAACTTTAATTTAAACCAATGTAACTTTTCCACATAGACAAGGCCAAACCTGGTCTCTCCTTGGCTACATAATGCTCTTTGATGCTCCCGGGGGGGGGGTTAAATTTGGGTCCTGGCCCAGAGGGGAATATTTTATGGACTGTTTCAACCAAATCTCTTAATCCATTTCTGTGACCTGAGGGAAGTGAGGGGGGAGGGGGGCGGGGGGGAAACTACATTTTCCACTTCAAAATAAATGTTGTGTGGTCCTTCTTGTGCCTGGAAACAAATGCACTTATTGTTTCATTCCAGGAGGGGAGTACTCTGTTCTTATTGTATTGGCTGGGGAAGTGACTGGCTCAAAGTCACAAAGCATATAGAAGATATGGGAATGGATCCTAGTCTCCTCTGGCCAATTTCGTTCTAACCAACTTATTTAAACGGTTGGGCAACAGTTAAACAGCTGCTATGCACAACCCCAGAGGTGCTTTCTTTTCATTGATTAGTGAAATGCATATTTATTTCTTTCATGCACCTCTTGGAGACAGGTTTCATAATTAACATTTATGAAAATCTTTGAGAGGCTCTGAAAGGAGCTAAAAATTTGCAGTGCATTATTCATTTTCCTGTTGCAAACAGCCCACTCTGCTGCTGTTTATGTGGGATGAGACTATATTTTGCATATTCTATAAAAAAGTAAGAAAACTGGCAGTTTGCCTACATTTGCCTGAATAGACTAGTTGACTGAGACTTGTTTTATTTCAAAGTAAACAAATGAAACTAAGGACATGATTTGTCCACCCCCTCCTCCACCCAAAAAAGAAACCTAAAAAAACCCAACAAACCTCTTTTAATATAACAATCAGGATGGTAAATCTAACTGTAAATTGGAGGATCCAAATCTGAAGTTTCTCTGATCAGTGTTGTATTTTTAACTCTTGTCCCTCACTCCTGTACAGACCCTCTATCTGTATCTCCTGCCAAGTGGGCAGAAGAATACCTGGAGCAGTCAGAGGAAAAGCTGTGGCTGGGGGAAACTGAAGACCAGTCCCTGGCAGATAAATGGTGGGTTTCTCAGTTCTTCCCTCTAGCATCTACTCCTAGTGTCCAGCGTGGATGAGGTGTGGGGAGATGACAGAAATCCACTCTGATTTCAGTGCTTGTGAGTCTCAAACAAGTTCTCAGATCCTTTGGTTGAAGAAAAGGGAAGAGTGGAGGCTTCATCTTCACCATAATTAAAAAAAGAGGATCATGGTTTCATAGAGCTTAAGGCTAGGAGAGACCATTATGACCATCTAGTTGATCTCATGTGTAACAGGAACAGGAGGCTAGACTCATAAAGGTACTCCGTGTCTAAAGTTACAGGGTAGAAGGTCTCCAGGTTCTGTCGTTTCTGCCTCATAGTAGGTGTCTGGCCACCTAAGCTCTACAGTTATTCACAAATGTGGGGAAGATGGGTGTTCACCTGCCTAGGTCCTGTGTGGATGCGCAGGCCAGTAGATGTGCTCAGAGGTGGCCAACTGGGTCAGGTCCCATTCAGAGTTTGTCTGGAGTTGGTGGCGACAGCAACAGCCACTTTAAAACTTTTATCTGAGTGGTTAGAGCATTTGCTTAACATCTGGGATACCAAAATGTAATTCCCTCCTCTGCAGGAGGGAGAAAGGATTTAAGTGGGCTATGGGATATTCTGATGTGGGACTCCCTCATTCTCTCCTGTTTAAACTGTTTCACTGTGGATAAGTAATTAAAAAAAATAACTGGAGCAGGACTGGACTCAGGGTCTCCCATCTCCCAGGTAAGCATCCTAAACACTGGGCTACACAGTGGTTCTCTCTTCCTCTGGCCCAATGACTCTTAGTTTCTTTCTTTTTTTTTAAAAAAAAAATGTTTATCCATAGTGGATAAGTTCCAGAGGGGTAGCTGTGTTCGCCTAGTTTAGCAAAATAAACAAGGAGTCCTGTGGGACTTGTAAAGACTAACACATTTATTTATTGAATGAGCTTTTGTGGGAGAAAATCCCACTTAAGCATCTGACAAAGTGGGGTTTTCTCCCATGAAAGCTCTTGTGATAAACAAATGTGTTAGTTTTTAAAAGTGCCAGAGGACTCCTTGTTTGTTTGGCTGCCCTAGACTAACACGGCCCTTTGGAACTTGTATTCACAGGAAACACCTTACGCAGTTCAACTGAAGGAGTCTGGCTCCAGCAGAGGGGTTCCTGGCTGGAGATCACTAGCAGAGACAGGAGCCTGTCTCCATGCCCTCTATTGGCATCTCTAGTGGATAGCTTAAGTGGCTACTTGCCTAGTATACTGGCTTTGTGAATCACATCCTAAGGGGTCCATCTCTCCTCAGTCATTATATGTGGAGCCTGGGTGCCTAACTTGGGCTTTACGGATCACAGTGTCTTTCCTGTGATTTTTTTTCTAGGTGCCTGAAAGCTAGGTGTTGTGGTGCTCAGTATCACACCACCTAGCCCAGGATTTCAATACAAAGCCCAATAAGTTCTGCTTGAGCTAGAGTAGAGGTGTCAAACATGCACTCTGCGGGCTGGATGCAGTCCATGAACCTCTTCCATTCGGCCCGTGACTGTGCTATACAGGACCACGCTCTCTCCCTAACAGAGCGAGAGAGAATGTGGTCTTGCATATCCAGTGCTCTGCAATGCTGTGAGAGTGTCAAGTCTTGTGATCTTGCAGAGCACTGGGTATGCGAGACTGCGCTCCGTGAGACCACGCTTTCTCCCTGAGAGAGAGAGAGAGAGAGAGGTATCGCGGAATGCAGTGGTGCATGCACAACGCTCCGTGATGCTGCGAGAGAGCTGTAGTATTTCGATTTATGGTATGTATGACCCACTTGAAGTACATTTAAGTCAAATCTGGCCCACCATAGCAAATGACTTTGACGCCCCTGGGCTAGAGCATATCTGTTAGAACAGGGGTTGGCAACCTTTGCCGGCCCCCATGCCAGGCCTGCCCCCACAACCTGCAGCAGATGCCTAGGGTGGGGCCAGCAGGTGCTGGGGGTGGGGTCAGCATGGAAAAGGAGTCCATCCCCTGCTGGCCCCACCTCCTGCTGGGGATCGGGGCCAGCAGGGGGAAGGAGTTGTGGCACTGCAGTGCTGGGAGCCCTGATTGCTGCTGGAAATAGGCACATGTGCCAACCTAGGCATGCGTGTCAGGGGTTGCTGCCTCCTCTGTTAGAATGACATTCAATCTTGCTTGAAAGATTTCAATTGACGGAGGATCCACTGCGCTCCCAGGAAGTTACTCTGACGACTGGTTATCTTTGTTGTTTAAAGGAGTTGCACTTCATCTTCAAACTGTTTGTACCTAGTTTCAGTTTCCAGCCCTTGCATCTTGTGTTGTCTTTGTTTGCTAGATTTAAGAGCTCTCTGCCATCAGATATCTTCTTCCTATGTAGATATTTATAGGCTATGACTAAATTACTCCTTAACCATCTTTTTAAGAAGTCTTAAGTTACTGGAAGACTGGTTTCTATACCAGTGGTTCCAAGCCTGTGGTTTGGGGGCCAGATGTGGCCCATGGAGGCTTTCAAAGTGTCCTGTGGCTCCTCTCCTGTTGACTGGTTAAGGGAGATGCTGCCTAAGGATCCAGGCACGGTGTGTTTCCACTGGGCTATGACCAGTGCAGGCTCCTTGCTGCAGCCAAGGGGATGGGAGATCAGTGCTCATTCCCCCTGGCTGTAGCAGGGAGCACTGCAAAGAGTTCTGCCTTGGTGCATAGGCACTGGGTTCCCTGCTAGAGGGGGGGAAAACTGATCTCTGTCCTCTAGATTGCAGAAGGTAGGCACTGCCTAGGGACCCAGGTGGCACGCACAGAGCTATGGGACATGTGCAGTTTTCCTGCTACAGCCAGGAAGATGGAAGATCATCAAGGAGGCAGCCTCCTTGCTGAACTCTTTCCATCTGGCTATGAGGTTGAAGATCTGGTGGCCCTTCAGGCCGGTAAGAATGATGTCTGTGGCCTTCAAGCCAAAAAGGTTGGAAACCACTGGTCTAGACTTTGTATCTTCCTTGTTGCTCTTTTTTTCTGAATCTTTTCTTATTTTTCAACATCCTCTTTGAAATTGAGACACCAGAACTGGATACTTCCAATAATGACGTCACCAACGTGTACACAGGGTAATGCTGCCACTCCTCCATCTATTTGACAGTCCCTTGTTTGTGTCCAAAGTGTGTATTTGCTCTCTTAGGCCAAGCTTTGCATTAGGAGAACCCGTTGAACTGGTTATCCATCCTGACCCCTAAATCTCTTCCGTTGTCACTGTTCTCCAGGATACAGCCCCCATTCTGTATGTTTCACCTGTGTTCTTTATTCCTAGATGGATGACCTTGATTTTTGCAGTATTAAAACACTTGGTGTTTGAATGTGCCCAGTTTATCAAGTGATCCAGATTGCTCTATATAACTGATTTATCCTTATTATTTCACTCCACCAATCTGTGTGTCATCTGATTCAGTTAACTCGGCAATGACTTCCATATTGGTGATAAAGGAACTGAGTAGTGTTGGGATCTCCAGCCCCAGGGACTGTGGTTTGGGCTTGTGAAAGAGGGGGCAGACTTTGAGTAAATATGGAGTCCACTGCTGTTAATTCTTAGATCAGACTTGGTCTGTCTGGTTACAGGTACGAGAAATATCAACCTGAGGAAGACCTCAAGAAAACAGCCAACGATTTCCTTTCTAAAGTGGATGACCCCAAACTCAACAGCTCTGAGGTTAGCAATGCCATGGTGCCCCACAAAGGTGTGTGTGATGCTATTCTGCATCTCCCCTCCTTTCTCCCTCAAGTTCTGGGCAATGAACCTTACAGCCCTCAGGACCATGACTTCCACCACGCAACCCTGGTGAAACTGGCATATTTTATCCCCTTTTCCTTCTGGTTTTGTTGATTGTGGGGCCCCAGATCTGCCTAGCCAGTAGCGGTATGTGCGGCCGGGGAGTTTGGTGGGGGGTTGTTGGTCGAGGCTTCTTCCCACATTTCATTTCTTTGCCACAGTTCCTAAAGTTTGTCCGCCAGATCGGAGATGGGAGGGTGTCGATCGAGGCTAATCAGGTGACCCTGACCCCAAGAAACCAGGATCAGGCAGAGCAATGGGCAGCTGAGTTTATACAGCAGCAGGTAGGACCCCAGCCCCAACTGCTCACAGATGTGCAAGCTACCTTGTAGAAGTTTCTCTCAGCAGTGCCCTGATGATGCTCAGCCAAGGGTGGTGTGGGGCTCCCGAAGCATGAGCTTCTTCAAAGCAGTGCCTAGCCAGGAGTGGGGATGGGCTCTGGCAGTGTGAACTTCCTCGCAGTGGTGCCTTTGCAGGTGGGAGAATCCAGAATGTCTGTGCTCCACTAATTATACAGGGATGCTGCAATGTTTGCTCGCAGAGAGAGAAGTTCTTACAGCACCTCCTGCTGGTGGGAGAGAGACATTGCACTGCATTTAAATCTTGCAATCTCAAGGTTCTCTGTCTTATTCCCTTCCCTCTAGGAGGTGTCAGATGCTTGGGTGGATCAGTTCACCCGAGCCGGGACTGCATCAACTCTGGATAAGGAATTTGAGCAGGCCAAGACTGCTGTGGAGGTAAAAATGGAAGGGAGGGAGAGGCTGGGGTATGAAGGACTCTTTAGGACTCCAAAACTGGATGAGTCCCCTTCCTTGCATGTAAGGGAAAAATGGGGGGGGGGGGGGGGGGGAGGGCGCCCCGCCCCAGTGAGTCGACTCTCTGGGGAATATCTAGGTGGAACTCAGTGTGGTGCTGTTCTTTAACCTCCTCCTCTGCTCTTCAGTCAGACGTGGATTTCTGGGACAAGCTACAGGCAGAGTGGGAGGAGATGGCCAAGCGAGATGCTGAGGCGCACCCCTGGCTCTCAGATTATGAGGATCTTAACACTTCCTCCTACGACAAGGTAATGGGGAGCAGGGAACGCAGTTCCTAGTGCTGTGCCATGCTGGGCAGCCCTGTGAGCTCCCAAGATTCTTCCTGCTGGGCTGGGCCCTGAGGGGGCTGCTGGAAGATGGCTCATGGTGCTGGGATCCTCTTTTCTCCTCAAAGGCCAGGTGCAGCTCCCCACACCCCAGCTCTTACCTGGGTGTGGGTGGGACCCTACTGTGAGAAAGTTTGCTGCTGCTGGAGTCTCTGGCAAGTTCCTTGACTTGGGTTAGGCTGGAAAAATGCATGTTGATTCTTGCTGAAGCCCCACCCTGCCTTGGGCCTCTGTCCACTGCTGAAAACACAGGTCAGCAGCGTCACAGCACCATTCTGGTGCTCCTCAAAACACAGGCCATTTCGTTTTGTGTCCCCGAACTGATGCAGACTTCCTGAATTATGTAAATTTACACACACAGCCCCGCACAACCGGTACATCTCTCCCCAGTACTGGGGGAAAGGATCCTCCACCCCAGACTGAGTAGGGATTGGAGTGGGCAGGAGCTGCTCTACCCCATTCTCCTGTGAGTTGGCTCATTCCACTCCTCTGCTCTCAGGAGGAGGTACCAACTTCCCTGTATAGAGGGGCCAAAAGTCCATCAGCCAGTGAGTGGAGCTGAAAAGGGTGGGAGAAGAGGGCAGAGGGCTCACAAAAGTGCTGATATGGCATGTTGGTGTGTAGCAGCTCTTTGAGTGCTCCCCCCTCCTGTGCACAGTGTTAACCCCTTGCTTGCTGTCTGTGGTAGGGTTACCAGTTTGAGAAGGACAATCCCATGAGGGATCATCCACAAGCATTTGAAGAAGGACTAAAGTGTCTAGAGAAGGGCAACCTCCCCAATGCTGTTCTGCTCTTTGAGGCCGCAGTGCAGCAAAAACCTGACCACATGGAGGTAAGTGGAGCAACGAGAGTAGGTTTGCCTCAGGTATCCTACCACTGAGAGCCTGGCCCAGCTCTGAGTCTAGGGATGGGAGACCGACGTGTCACAGCTTCAAAGCAACAGCAATTATATCGCCCCCTTCATGGCCTGCTTAGAGAGTGCTGTTACCTCACCTGTCTCTGGGCAGGGGGCCCATGCCCCACTCCTTTCCGAGAGGAAGTTTTAAAGCTGCACAGCTCCCTGCCACACACTGGTACCAACAGCAAGCCAGACTGCCTGCTGGCCAGGGCCTATGTGTTTTTTTTCTCTCCAAGACAAGAGTGTTTTGATGAGTGACCATACAGCTCTGCTAAAACTAAGTACATTTATTCTTAAGGCAAAAGCATTACAGAGAAACCATATTCTTACAGGCTTACTAACACACCAGCAATCGCCCATCTTCTACGTGGGGTGGGGGGCTGGCAGGCCGTCACCCTTCCATAGGGCTTGGGGTCTCCCCTTGAACAGAAAATCTTGTTCATTCGTTGAATCAGAGTGAAGGGCATGAATCTATTTAAATTCAGACTTTTATACTGAAAGTCCTTTCTTTATCTCTTGGTCTCTGGAAGACCCAGCTTGTCCAGTATAAGCAAACCTCCCTAGGAAGTGGTGCTTCACTGGGGATGTTTAAAAGCCCAGTGTATTCACCCTGCACTCTTTTTAGCTCCTGGTGGAGCTGTAACCTTCCCCCAATGGAGTAGATTACAATCCTACATAGACATGTCAAAATCATACATGGAATTGGGGCAGCTGTGCTGCAGTGAGTGCTGTGAGTGACTCCAGTTCTCGGGCGTGTAGTTCTGCCTGTGCACTTTTACGTGAAGCCATGGGGCTCATTGAGTAGGTGCTCAGGCTCTTTGCATCTGATCTATGGTGCAGAAGGTCTCCCAGCCCAAAGCTGGCTAGACTCTTGGGGATATAAGTGAGATGCATCATGTTCTGTGGTAGTTGCCTTCTTGACGCACCAGACTTTTTGCAGGAGGGGCTGATGTCCTTACCTTAATGGCATTGAAGTCATGATGGTGGTGCTTGGGGTTTTCAACAGCCATGGAAATGCTTAATCAGCTGAGCAGGTTGGTCCCAGGGGTCTGGCCCTGCCCCTGGTTTGGTGTCCTGATTTGGACAGGAGGCTGGCCAACTGGATGGTGATCTGGCCAGGGCATTGGATGCAGGGCTAGTTCTGAATCTGCTGTTGGCAATAGAACCGAACCACTTGAAGGAGATGAAAATGCCATTCTGTCAGTGGTTTGATAGGGCTGTGGACCCTTGTCCTTCTCATTGATCAAGTTGCCTTGTAGGCCCCTACATCCTTGGCTTTGTTCTCACAAGTCACCATGGTTAGACTCTAGAGGGTGTGACAGACTAAGTGAGAGGAAGATGTGGCGGGAATGGTGGTGGAAGTCTTGAGCCCACTCTGTATGGTGTGCTAAGGCAGTGCGGGAGGCGACGAAGGTGTGCTTTGCTTTCATCCTAGCATCACAGATTCCTGATCAGCAAACTGGTCTGAGTCCTTGCAGTGAGGATGAACCAAATTGGGACCAAACTCTGCTTTCCTGGGGACAGGGCCGTGTTCTGAGGGCACACGTGTTGTCTGCTCTGTGCGAGTCCCAGGTGGTTCTGCACCAAGGCCCTGGAGGGATGGTTGCACTCAGTCACTGCCAGTGTTGACTGGATCCGTTGCTGGTGGAGATTAATGCCTCCCTTAGAGAAAGAAGGGTGCTGGCTTCCTTGAAAAGGGAACTTTTGTCTGACTTATTTCACTTCATGCGGTCAGTCCAGCCAATTGTCAGCCTGGATCAAATCTTTCATTTCTGGGTGAGATTATGGCAGAGCTCGACAGATGTGCTGCCCAACTAGGAGCCAGCCCAAAAGCTGATGCCTAGCCGCGTGGCACTTCAGAATGCCCACTGCCGGCAGTTAAGGCAGTGGTGTGGATCGGAAACGCCCACTGCTTCCAAAAAAAGCCACTGCCAACAATTTAGGTGGCGGTGCAGGAGCACTGCTGAAGGCACCAGCAGCTTTTGTTAGGGGCTGGGGGCGTTCTGCTTCTAAACACCTCAGCGCAGCTAGGGGCCATGGTGAAATTCCTAGGTGCCATGGCGACCATGGTTTGTTGAGCCCTGGATTATGGAGTACATTGGGGGCAGGGGGTGAAACACCTTGTAATATCTAGTTCAGGAGTGTCAAACTCATTTGCTATGGCGGGCCAGGTTTGACTTAAATGTACTTCAAGTGGGCCATACATACCGTAAATCGAAATATTAGGGCACTCTCATGGCATTGTGGTGTGTATGTGAAACTGCGCTCCGTGATCCCTCTCTCTCTCTGTTAGGGAGGGTGGGGTCCCGTGGAGCACAGTCACGAGCCTGATGGAAGAGGTCCGTGTGCCACATGTTTGACACCCCGATCTAGCTGATTTAAACCTCTCTTACTCTAGTCAATCAGGACAGCAGTGGATGCAGGAAGGAGGCTGTGCTTGTGTGTAGGAGGGTAGATGATCTGGATGATGATCAAATCATGTGTCAGTGCTGCTATATTTAGTTCTCACAGCTGCCTTGGGACTGGTGATCACAAAATGACAATTTGCCTGTGGACCAGAGCAGGCTGCGTGTGGTTGAGTCTCTTATTTCTTAGCATTCCCATTCCAGCATCCTGTCTGCTAGGCTGTGCTACCTCTGAAGCCCTCAATGACCTGAGACCTGCCTCTCTTTCTTTCCTCCTCCTCCTGTGATCTTGTCTCAGTTGTGACGGGTGGAGGTGCTAAAGCTGGAGCTCCTGGTTTTAGCAGAGAGAGGACAGCTGGCAGCATGTTGTGTCTGGGGAAATCACTCCCACTCCCCCTTCAGTTTCCTGAGTATCCCAAACCCCAGTCAATCCAAACTGCATTGCAGAGCCCATCTGTTTCCCTGGCATGTGTGGGAGAGGGGAGGGTGCTTATGAGGGGTTGCTGAACACAAGCTCTGGGGGGGTGGGCTGAGGCTGCTGACATGGATATGTTTTGTTTTTTTTTTAAATCTCCAAAAATGGTGCCCAGGGCACAAGATGGTGCTTTTAATTGCATTCTCCAACTAAGAGGCTTAATTATGCTTGTCTCTGTTTCTGTGTCAGGCCTGGCAGTACCTGGGAACTACCCAAGCAGAGAATGAACAAGAGCTGTCTGCCATCAGTGCCCTCAGGCGGTGAGCAATAGTGAAGAGGGGATCTCAAGTAGGACTCCTGGGTCCTACTCATGGCTCCTACAGGGGCTGGCTTTCTAGCTGCTAAAGGAACACTTTATTTCAGTTTCTCTACTGAAAGGCTGCACCAAATTCCAGTGCTTTTTCCCTGCACCAAATGCAGACTGGGAAGGATAAGCTGGCTGTGGTGGAGAGCTGGTTTCTGACACAAGCCAGGTCTCCTGAATCCTTCCTTAATTTGCCTGGACATTGGCACTTGCTGTTCAGCCTGTTCACAGCCCAGCCAGTTGCTGGTGAAGATATGAAGCTTCCCATCCACACCTGCAAAAATGCTAATGCTGTGTGCGCTCTCTCCCTCCGCCCTGCAGGTGCCTGGAGCTGCAGCCAGGGAACCTCACAGCACTCATGGCTTTAGCCGTCAGCTTCACCAATGAGTCTCTGCAGAAGCAGGCCTGTGAGACCCTGCGTGACTGGCTGCGCCACAACCCGGCCTATGCCCACCTGCTGGGGAAGGAGCCTGAAGGGAGCAACCTCGGATCTGGCTTGGGGTCCTCCAAGCGCATCCTGGGTTCCCTGCTGTCTGAGTGAGTCTGGGGCTGGGGAGATGCGGGAGCGGCACAATCTCCCTGGTTTTGTAGCTGGGTCCATTAAGGCAGCAGAGGAGTGACCCTAGGGTGGGTTGGGAGGCTTGCACCCATCAATGTGAGTCCCCTCATTCTCTCCCGCCCCAGCTCCCTCTTCACGGAGGTGAAGGAGCTGTTCCTGGCAGCTGTGCACAGCGACCCCTCAGCCGTGGACCCCGACGTGCAATGTGGCCTGGGTGTCCTTTTCAATCTGAGCGGCGAGTACGAGAAGGCCGTGGATTGCTTCAGCGCCGCTCTGAGTGTGCGCCCCAATGTAAGGGGGCAAGGCAGAGAGGAGTACGGGGTGGGGGGCTGCTTCAGGTTCCTGTGGGGGTGTATGGGGAGATGGGGCTGGGCCTGGGCCCTGTCCTGGGTGGAAGGCTGGTGCCGGGATTGCGGACGATTGGGGAAGGGGAGGGGACAGTGGATGGGGGTTCAAGGGAAGTGGGGAGGGTTGTGAAAATCAGGATCTCTGTTATGGAGGGCAGGATGCCAATGCTCCTCTCACATGGTTCCTGCCTCCTCCCCCTTCCAGGATCACCTTCTATGGAACAAACTGGGCGCCACGCTGGCCAACGGGAATCGGAGTGAGGAGGCCGTGGCCGCCTATCGCCGGGCACTGGAGCTGCAACCAGGCTACATCCGCTCCCGCTACAACCTGGGCATCAGCTGCATCAACCTGGGGGCCCATCGGTGAGTGGGGATGAGGGGCCAGCTGGGGGGGGCAGCCAAGTCTGCTGTGACCTGAGTATCAGTTAGGACCCATCAGTGGGGAGAGTAAGGAAGAGGGGAGCAAGGGGCTGTGTGTGAGGGTGAGCCACACGGTGCCTCTGGGCACAGCAGTCTCTCATTTACCCTGGCAAAGAGGGAGGCGAGCGTGTCTATTTGCAGACTCTGCCCCAGGAGCAAAGTACCAGCCGACATGCATCCTTGGTTCCCAGTGTCAAAGGCAGGGTGCATCTTAAAACTGCAACTTCTCTGTGCAGAAGAAAAGGGTCTGATGCAGTGAGTGCCTTGAGGGAAGGCTGTTCAGTCACATCTTGGATGCTGGCTTCATCCATCCTGTGAGGCCGGTGCTGAGGGTGTGAGGGGCAGGGGTGGGAAGAATGGCTGGAGAAAGTGTGGGAGTATAATAGCTGTGCCATCCAGGGAGGGCATCTAGTGGATGTGCTGACCTCCCCAGATAACTGTCTGTCTGTCTGTTTACTCCCCACCCCAATCATGCTGGCAGTGAAGCGGTGGAGCACTTCCTGGAGGCCCTGCAGATGCAGCAGAAGAGTCGAGGCCCCCGGGGCCAGCAAGGTGCCATGTCTGACAACATCTGGAGCACCCTCCGCATGGCCCTCTCCATGCTGGGCCAGAGTGACCTGTATGGGGCAGCCGATGCCCGTGACCTTCCCACACTACTCCAGGCCTTTGGCCTCCAGCAGTGACTAGAGGACGGGCTCCCCTGTGAATGCAGAGTGGGCCCAGTTCAGCAGTGATGGCCCCCAAGCCTCTTCTGGAAAAAAAACTAAAAAGGTTCTGGGGTTCATACATATCCCCTCTTCAGATCTGCCATTCACTTTCTGGGGGCAGGGGAGTGGCCGCCATTTCTGTAGGACTTCCCATGGCAGAGCGTTGCTTCTCTCACCTGCATCTCGTGGCTGGAGCATCTGTGAGCAGCTCACATGGCACCATCTCCTCACCTGCCTTTGACCCTCTGCTAGGATGTGAGCGGCTGGTGCTGGGAAGCAGATGAGTGGGAGTGTAGAAGGGACAGGGAAATAGAAATGTATCAGGGTCACTTCTTATAAAGTAGAACAAGAAGTTTGCGCTTGTGACACCTTCCCACAGCAGCCCCAGTTGCTCTGTGAGAATCTGTGATAACTGAGGCTGCAGCTCAAGTGCCTGGGGAAGGTGTGCTGTTTGATGTAGGGTTGCTCCTGAGTGCTGGGGCTGCCTGTCTTGGCTTTCTATGGGGTGTGTGAGTGCCGGGGCTACTAACCCTGGGTCCTTCCATAGGTGGGTCACTTTGTGAGGCTTCTGCATTCCCCCCCCCCCCCTTTTCTGGGTGCAGTAACTTCACAGAAGAGCATGGTGCAGTGGCTAGGAGCGAGTCTCACTGGGCTCAGCAGGGCTCGCTCGCTCTTGCTTCAGATGTGAGAAAGCGCTCTAAGACTGCAGTGAGGAGGGGCGCCCCTGGGGCTGAGTCTCAGGGGGTCACCCAGGGCCTAGGGGGAAGCTGGCTAATGAGAAGAGCACCTTGGCTGCAGGCCAAGGCGAGGTCTTAATTTTCACTTGATCATCCTTCATTGTAGAATCAAATGGGAATAATTTTCTCTGTGCAGTTGGTAGCTCCCAGCCTGCAGCTGAAACTTGTGAATTATAAATATCTGTATATGATTTTGTTGGGGAAATGTTTTTAATTGTAAAATATTTTGTATAATAGAAGGGAAAAAAAATAAACTTGCCAAAATACTGTAGCATCTGGTTGTGTGTATCAGCTTTTGTGTAGAGAATTGAAGAGGATTTTACCCCTGCTCTCAGATGGCTGGATTGCCCCCACCTCCCTGAAAAGATGGTGGTGGGGGGGTTGTTAATGTAGAGAGACGTTGTCTGTGTCTCTCCCCCTCTCCCTGGGTACTAAGGCAGTCTAGGCCCCACCACTTGGAGCTCCAATGACAGGCAATGGCCCCTCATTGCACAATAGTCCGTGGCAGAGGTGGTCTGAGGCTAGCTGGGCTCCCCCAGAAAGTCAGTGGTGGTACAGGCCAGACCAGCTGTACTCTTCTGCCACCTGCTAGCATGGTGGTCTTGGTATTTACACCGTGTTGAGCTGTGTGGGGCAGTTATATCTCCGAGCTGGTGTGCAGGCTCTCCATAGGTGTTCCTGCAGCAGTTCGGCCCAGGACATGTTTGCCAGCTTCTCTTGCGAGCCAGGAAGGCTGGAAACTGTTGAATGGTGAGAGCTGAGCTTTTGCTGCATGTGCATCTGTAGGAATTGGGACACTGAGCATCCCAGACCTATGCTTGTGACCTGGTCTGTCTGTGCCTGGGACCAGCAAGTACTCTAGCTGCCCTGGGCCTTTCCCCATTAGGGGTGGGGAATTGGTTGGGAACTTTGTCAGAGCTGGATCAGCAGAGCAGCTCTGTGCATGGTACCTTTGCCTTACCTAGGTCTCTCCCCACCCCTTATCCCTCAGTGCTATGTCCTCATGCCCTTATGGGCAAATCTGAAATCTGCCGCTACTGTGCATCCCCCTACACAGGTCATGGCCCTCATACAGGCCCCTTGCTCCTATAGGGGCTTTGCCTAGTATTCCTTGGAGCAGGACTGAGGAGGTGGGGCACCCTTCATCTAAGTCCGACAGCTACTTCTGCTGCAAGGATCTCTTCCCTGCATCCCAGATCAGCTCATAGGAAAGAAGGGGTCAATCCCTTTAGAATGACAGGTGTGTTGAGCTGCAGCTGTTCTCAATTTACCAGGTAACATAGGTATTCATGGGCAGCGAGTGTTCATACAGCACCGCATGGCCTCTCTCTGTTCCCAGCACAGACATGTTGACTTGAGTCTCCTAGTTGGGCTGCGCTGAAGGGTCGCCTGTGTAATTTCTCCTTGTGAAAGGGCCTTGGCTTCAGCTTTAGGGCCTAAACATTCAGAAGCATCTGCTGTTTTTGGGTGCTCTGTGTGAGACACTTGGGGGTCGAACAGCCACATCTGCCAAGGCCCTCAGAAGGAGGGATGGGTCAGTGTGTGAACATAAACTTCCCATCTCTCTTGGGAGCTTCCCAGCTGCTACATTTCTTCAGCTACGATGACACCTAGCGGTGAGCTCAGAGCCGTGCAACCTGAGGCTCCATGTTTTCTTGCTGGTCTCAAATTGTGTGAAAGGAGCCCAGGCCTGTGACCTGTGTGGTTTTCGTGTGATGCTCAGGGCCCTCGGTGCAGTGAGAGGGATCTCATCTTGTCTCCCATGGCAGCAAGGCTGTCCACAAGCTGAATTCCTAAAGCCCAGTCTTTATTCATGGCAATTGTAGCGGAGGCAGAAGGGGCTAGATTTGAATTTGAAAATGTCCCCTGCTATTCCAAACCTCGGCTCCTGACACAGCTCTGCCGGTGCCTCTCAAACTGGCCCTGCAGCCCCTTTCCAGTCCAGGCTCCCCTCACAGCTCTGTGGATGCTTCCAGCTCAGCACAGGGGCATAACAGTACAGTGTGAGCAGTGCAAAACACTGGGACTGTTTTCTGACTGCAGTGCTTGTGAGCTGTGAAACAGAAGCTTGCTCAGCACATGGCTGTGGACTGAAGTAATCCTGGGACCTGCCTCTTTCCTTTCCCCTCACTGCAAACTGAGGCTGGAGTCATGTTTCTGCCATCAATGCTAGGGCTCAGGCACTAGTGCTAGGGGAGACAGTGTCTGGTGTTCATAGGCTGGGTGGGAGTGAGAAGTTTTCCAGCAGTGTATTGCATTCAGTGTTTAGACCTGAGGGGATGCTCTTAACCTGATCCCATGGCCAGACTGGAATTGGGGACAACAGGGCCCATCTTGGACTGATCAGCACTGAGCAGAGAACTCTACGGTTCTCTTTTGTCTGCCCCCTGGGAGCCAGGTATTGATAATTCATTGATACAATTGATACAACCTGGCTTTAAGTGGCCCAAGGGATGGGGCTTCCAGTGGGAAATGCTTCCAGCAGCTGACAGACCTTTTGGACATGTTTTTGGAAATCTGGTCTTACGTGTGTGGGTCTACATCAGTCTTGAATTGCAGCTCCCTTCCCCATCCTCCCACTGCACCAATTGGATCCCTTTTCTCTTCAACTTCTAGTTAACCAATTAAAACAAAACAAAACAAATCAAGGAGTCCTGTGGCATTTTTAAAGACTAACACATTTATTTATCGCATGAGCTTTCGTGGGAGAAAATCCCACTTTGTCAGACGCACGAAGTGGGATTTTTCTCCCACAAAAGCTCATGTGATAAATTTGTTAGTCTTTAAAAGTGCCACAGAACTCCTTGTGTGTGTGGGTGTTTGTTATTTTTGCTGACCTAGACTAACACGGCTACTCCTTTGGAACTAGTTGACCAATGTATCTGTAATGATGAACAGATAGTAAAGTGCTAAGTTAGTTTCAGAGCCCGCATTTCACCATCACAGCATTAACCAGTTAATTGTGGTCTGGGCTGTTGTGTATGCTGACTGCAGTCTGCTCTCACTATAGCAACCACCCCATGGAAACAGTTTCAAACACTTATTCTGCACACTCTCAGAGAAACAATGCGGGGGCAGTCACGGATCTCCAAAATGCAATGGTTATTCGTTAAGGAACAGCTGTCTTTTTTTGTGTGTGTCTTTGCTCAGAAAAGGCCTGTAGAGAGGGAGACAGTTAAAATTATTTGTATTACTGATGTGCCTAGTAGGAGCCATGGACCAGGACCCCATAGTGCTGGGCGTTGTAGTCCCTGCTCCCAAAGCGCTTACAGTCTCTAAGCTGGAAGAGAGAAGTTGGCTTGCCAGGTGTCCAGTGTTTGACTGGGAAGTACAGTCGAAAAGGGGACCTGACGGTGTAGAGTCAGTACTACTGACCGCACCCCAGAAATTGGGTTACCTGAGTAACTGTCTGCAGTCTGTTTCCGTTCCGCTGCTATGTGGGTTGGAAGAGCAGCTGGAGGTGGAGCTGGAGGGCCCCGAGGAACTGGCCAGTTCTGGTGGAGAGAGGAACTGGATCCTGAAGTGTGCCTTGTTTGAGGTGTGGACAGAGGTGGATTTTGGGGTAGGCGAAGCAGGCGCACGCCTGGGGCCCCGAGCTGCAAGGGGCCCCATCGCCTACCCCAAAAGCCATGTCTGACTTGGTCTGCAGCAGAAGGAGAAGCTGGCCCAGGCGGCCAGGGCCATGTGGGGGGAGCTGGGGCTGGGATGGTCAGGGAGGCAGGGTCACAGAGGGGGCCTCATGGGCCTGTGGGGGCCTTGTGGGCCTATAGGAGGCCCCAAAATAGGCCTTTGCCTAGGGCCCCCAATAGCCAAAGGCTGCCTCTGGGAGTGGGGGTGGTGTCTGTCTCCTTTGTGCTCTGCCCCTCTGGTGCTTTCCCCTCTTCTGTCCCACCCCAGTAATCCGTCCAACTGCAGAGTGTGGCTCCATCCTCCACATCCTGCCTCAGTCACCTCCCCCATTCCCAAGCATAGCTCCCTCTCCCCTGTCCTACCTCAGTCACGCCTCAACCCCTAGAGCCCTGCTCAGCTGCGGGGAGGGAGATGGAGAGAGCAGTGAATGATGGGGAGGGAAGAGGAAAGCGGATGGAGTCTTGAGGGAAGGGGCACAGGAGGGGCAGGGCTGTGGGTAGGCTGGGGGAAGAGGGAAGACATGGAGCAGGAGGCAGGGAAGGTTTCAGCACTCAGTGTCCAGTGTTTTGCAAATTAGAAAGTTGGCCACCCAAGCCAAAAAGTGGCTTGTTGATATCAGATAAGTTTATTTGGGAAAAGTCAATCTATTGTTGGATTCTGGCTCAACAGTCATTAACACTAGTCTCACTTGCTAGAATATAAATATTTAGGCCTGCCTGTAACGGCCTATGATTTTTAAGTATGTGCTTGTCTCTTAGCTAGGTACAGCTGGATAGAAACAAAGAATCAAAATCCCAGGCTACCTGCCTCCGTGACAGTTTGGGACTATACTCTGTCTCAGCCAAAAGAGAAGCAGCAAGGCAGCCGTAAGCAGGGAAGCATGCCGCCACAGCTGCACGTTCCAGACAAATGACATTAAAACCTGGCAATACCAGGCTGTTTAAAAGCTGATCCAGCCTAGCGCCCCCAGCAGAGGCGTCGTTGTCGTCGGGCTGGCAGGGCGTCGGCCCCGGGTAGAATAGCCTGAGCCCCGGATCTATTTTCCCCAGCAAGCAGTGGTTAAAGTAAGGGGGAACAGTTCCGGGGCTCCTAATTTTGATGGGCCAGCGTACCAGGGCCCCTAAAAATAGAAAACCCAGGCAGAACACTGCGTTCCGCCCAGGGGCCCCAGCAAAGCCGCAGACTCCTGCTGCGGCCAGGCTGGGGAGATTCAAGTCTCCCGCCCTGAGCATGCTCAGACAGAGTGTGCTCAGGGCGGGAGCAGCCTGGCCTAGAAGCGGCTCTGCCGGCCGTCCCTGCAGCTCCGAGCCTCCGGCCAGGTAAGGGGGCTGGGAGGAGGAGGTGGGCAGTGGGACCGGGAAAGGGGCAGAGGAGCCGGGAAAGGGACCCCAGGCCTGATCTGGCCACGCTGCCTGCCCGTAATGGCGGCGGCAGAGGGCCAGGATCAGGCCCAAGGGACCGGCATGCAGCGGGGCAGGATCAGGCCCGAGGGGCCAGCGTGCAGCGGCAGAGGGGCAGGATCACGCCCGAGGGGCCGGTATGTGGCGGCGGTGCGGACGGCCGGCAGCATGGCCTGATCCGGCTCCTCTGCTGGCTGGATGGAGTTAGAGGCCTGGGGAGAGGCGAAGGGGGCATGGGGACAAGGAGACTTGGTGGGGGCTGGGTAGTGGTGGGGGGACTGGGTGTGGGCTGGGGGTGTGGCCTATCTGGGGGGCAGAAGCTAGCAGGGAGTGGGCTGGGGGGCCACAGCCCTGGATCTTTTTTCTATCCAGCAACGCCCCTGGCCCTCAGCTAAAGAAAAGATCTGGAAATGTTTAAAGAAAATTTTGACAACATTCTGTATGGTTTTTAAGCACTTATCAACAGTTGTGGTTGTAGAAGGAATCTAGATGTAAGCAAGGGCACTTCTCTTGCTTAGCAGCCCCTGAGCAAGGGAGGCACCTGGTTTGCATGGGCTTTGTATTTGCATGAGTACGATTCCACACAGGTGCTGGGCATGATGGTAAATTTTATATGTGGTGGTTTGTATCACACATTCTCCAATCCCTGTGTTTTAACTGAAGGGGGGAAAAGAAATATTGTCTTTTCATGATATGCTGCCATTTGATTGTATAAACTGGTCTGATGGAAAAGTCACCATCAACAGCACAGGACTTGGAAGAGTGAGCAACCCTATTTTTCAGTCTTAAAAGTGCAGAGGGCAGGGGAACTATTAGTTCTGCTGCAGAGCTGTGTCTTAGTCAATGCCTAATTCCCTGCCCACTGTTAAAAGATACACTTAATGACTTTGTTATTTTGATCACAGAAGCAGACTCTGGTGTGCTGAAGCTGAACTCTGGAGCTGAAATTGCTGAGGGTTGAAATCCTTTCTAAGAGCTGAATTCACTGAAGTTACCATTGGGTGGTGCAAGTGGCCAGCAGATGGTGTGAGTGATCAGTAGGCATAGCCAGTAGACAGGGTGGTGCCAGCAGATGGTGTGAAAGGCCAGTAGATGGCACCAGCGGGTGGTGTGAAAGGCCAGTAGATGGTGCCAGTGGGTGGTGTGAGTGGCCAGCAGAAGGTGTGAATGAGTAGAGTGTGGTGCCAGTGGCTGGCATAGGCTGATCCAGAGGCAGAAAACAACTGGAGAGGAGGGCTGAGGGCCCCCTTCCCCAAGAGGTGGGCACTAAAACTAGGATGGTTAGTATGGGTGTAATGAAGAAGTGAAGGACACACTCTATGTTCACAGGGGTGGAGCGAGTTCTATTTATTAAGTTTTGTGGGAATCCTGCTTTGCCCTGTATCTCCAAATCAGTGCTGGTTTTGATATTACCTCTATATAGTCTCTTTATGTTATTATTAAAAGTTTTATGTGCTACACTCAGACTTGTGCTTGTGAGAGGGGAAGTATTGCCCTTCTAGGGTGCCGAGGGAAAAGTGTGTGATTTCCCAGAATGCTAGATGGGGGCTGAAGTCGGTTAGTATTGTAATATTGTTAGGAACCCCTAGATATAGATCCTGGCGCTTTGCTGCCTCCGTCTTGGCCTGGTCGGATAACTAATTGTAATCAGTTAAAGGAGGGGAGGGGGGTGACTGGTTGGAGAATTGTTACCATATGTTAGATTGGTTAAAGAGTTATCTTGTTATATTTTTAAAAAATGATTGGTTAAGATACATACACTATAAGAACTTCCAGAGGCAGAGCCGTGTTAGTCTACTTCAGCAAAACAAACAAGGAGTCCTGTGGCACTTTTAAAGACTAACAAATCGCATACATCCATGAAAGTTCACACACTAAATACATTTGTTAGTGTTTAAAAGTGCTCCAGGACTGTAAAAACTGAGGTCAAACAGGAAAAGTTACTGGTGCAAAGAATTGTAATTGATGCTCGCTTGATTATCCCGATGATGAACCCATTGTATTGTCTGCTGCTGGACTCTGGACTTCCACTTCTGTCAGTGAACCAAGAACTGGGTGGGGAGACCATAGCACTGCTTTTTAGACAAACGTGACCAACCTATGCACATAAGGGGGAGAAAGGACAGAAAAGAAAGGGAAACTCCCCTCAGTGATGCTGGCTTCTCTCATGTGTTGTATGAACAGTTATGAACAGGTGTGGTTCAGATGTGGTGCCCGGCTTACTTTCCTGGTCGTGCGTGGTATCTAGTGGGCAGTTCCTGTTGTTTTCCCACTATCTGTCTTCCTTCACGCTGGGCTATGCAATCTTAACCTGTCAGATGGGTTATGGTGATGTCATGGAAGTCACAGCATTGCCAAATTCTACCCTTCAAAAATCATGAATTCAGCTCCCCAAATCATGATTTAAAAAAAAAATCCCACCCTAAATTATTTTTCTTTGCTTGTTGGTCTCTGAGCCTTGGGCATACGCACTGTTCACATTTTCAGGCTTTTCTCCACGACTTTGAGGACCAGCAACTTATTTTTTTTAAATGAAAGCTGAGATTCTCACAGATCATGAGATGTGTGAGAAAATGGTGAGACAGAGTTAACAACAGTGAGTTAATTTCAATAATGGTCAAACTAGAATTGAAAAGAAGCCCTCCCCCCAAGCCCCCCAAAACAAAACAACAAACCAGAGGGGAGAGATTAGAGTGGCGGTGAAATGAGACCCAGGTAGTGGAGATGGCAGGGATCTTAAATCTCACATCCCAGAGTTTGTCAAATGTTCTCTATAAAGTAATTTTGAAAAGGCCTGGATGCTGTTGCTATTAAAACAGTCAAGTATTTGGAGTTCCATATGCAGCCACTTCCTCTCATGTTAACAGCATTTGACTGGGTTGCTAAACATGGTTAATTCTGTAAACGTATTAAGAGACTTGAAAACTCCCTTAATCAATGTTTCTTCTGGTTCACACAAACTCAGTTGTTATCAGTCCTTAGACTCTAGTCTGAGCTTCCTTTCAACAACAATTTTACAGAACAGGAGGGAGTAAAAGACAGTCTTGCCTCTTTTGCCTTCAACCCAACTTCATTCTTGGTCCAACAAACCAGCCCTGGATACTCAGCCAGAGAACTGCTGGGTGTTGACCAGCTGCAGGTTGGGTGAAGCTGGGAGCTGTGTTCCTGAAAGAGCTACAGCTATCTGCTCTCTCCCTGACTAACCTGCCAGCTAATAGCTCCGTTTCTCTGGTATACTTCCATGCCAAATATCTCCATGGCCCTCCAAAATAAATGGCTAACATGTTTCAAGTTATGCCCCTAAGCAGAGTTAGAGTGAGGTAGAGTGACAATTCTCTGAGTGCAAGTAAGAGGTGTTAGTGCTGGTTTGAGCCCTGCAAAAAGGGGAGTACATAATTGGAACAGCGCCCATCACATTAACGATGCACACGGCAGTAGGTATGTCCTATTGGGGAAAATAAATGAGGGCAGAATCTCCTATCCACCATTAGCTGCTTGGACTCTATCATTATTGAGCAGGGAAATTCATGTCGATGGAATCAAAAGCTTAGCCATTCTGCCGAATGTGTTGCTGGTACAAGGCGTGGACCATGAGTGTCCACTCCCCACTGAAATGATGAAAAAACTCACTGGTTTGGATTGCACCCTGGGATACCATCGAAGGTGTGAAAGGGACTTTAAACATCAGCATACTGGTTAGCATTCCAGCGGGTGTAGGGGGTGTGTGCTGGCTCTATCCAAAGCAGTTACTTATAATAACTTGTAGTAAAAAGGCATATGTCTCTCTTGTCCCAGAATTAAACTGCAAGGACAGTAAAGCTGCTGAGGCAGGGAGGGAACATTTCCAGCTGCTATTCAGGGGAGAATTGCAGTGTATCTAGCATGGGGGAAAAGGAGTCACTCTTTATATTGCGAGAAGTAAGACCACCAGCCTTTTTGTTGCTATGTCTTCTAACCCTGCTCTGAACAGCACCAGTACAATCACTGTGGGGAGCCCCCTTTGCTGAGAGGAATAATGAAGACCAGTCTTGGGGAACATACAGACTAGGAGCAATGAGGAGAAATTAAGAGAGAGAAAACTGAGGCTAGAACTAACAACAAAAAGTCCTCACACTGAGACACATAAGGGTGTGGGATTGTGCTCTCAAAGGAAGACCTAGGAGCCCCATCACTTGGGACATTTAAAAATGAGAGCCTGGGGAATAAATCTGCCCTGGGACAAATGGACTAACTGGATTAATGAAACTGTCAAGCTCAAACTCATGAGTGTCTCTGTTCAATCTAAGGAAAAAATAGTGGCTGCATAAATCAAGTGCTTCCATGTGAGGAGAGTGAGGTTATTCGATTTTTCACACCCACTGTTCTTCACCCAGCATGGGAAGAAATAAAAAAGGGTGTGGAGAATGTGTCATGAGCATTGTTAGAGCTCAGCAGGCAGGGCTGGTTTGTGGGTGTTTGTTTTTCCAGAACACTCAGAACAGAGGGACCTTGGGCTCAGCTGTTTAACAGCAGGGGAAGGGGAACATTCTGCATACACCTACCCCGTCCGCATCCTGTAGGCCACACTGTAGTCAATCTTGCTGTTACTGTAAACTTTTAAGGCTTATAAAATCCTACTGACTGCATTGGGGTGTAAATCTTGGCAGAATTAGACTGTTAGAAATAGAAAAGCCCCATTAGTTCTCTCCTCCATACCCACACTGTGCTGCCCATAGGAGGAATATTCCTTTATCTCATTTCTCCAGGGCTTTCTCCAGACTGTTTTAAATATCTCAGTGTCTAGCCTGAATTTTCACAAGCTACATGAAAGCCACCTGTATGATGGGCAGTGGATGTAGAATTGTAGTTAACACTGCATTACAAAGTTCAGTTTAATGGGCACTTAAAACCTTTATTTTGTAAAGATCTCATTGGAAGGGCAGAACCCAATTCATAGACTCGCCAAACTCAACATTATATTCATGGTGCTTTGATGAGAAAAAAAGAATTGTTTCAGAGAATAAGAACTACCCCCCCCCCTTTTTGACAATTTGTTCAGTTTCTTTGTATCCCGTTTGCAGGAAATCTAAAGTACTCTGGAATCTGGCCCTTGGTCACATTGTTGCTTCCTATGTGCTGATTACTCAAATATCCCTTATATACATAGCTTACTTTATAACAATTCTATATGTGTTTGTGTCTGGGTGGAGAGAGAGAAAAATACCACTGCTATCTGGGGGCAGATTTCCCTGAGCTAGGAGTAAGACCAAGAGTTTGACACTTGTCTCTTCTAAGTGCTGTTTAAATTTCCATGCAAGTCATAACCCTTATTGTCTGGAGCCATGACCCTCAACCAAGAAGACAATTAGGGAAGAGCTCTTGAATGCTCCCTGCGCCATTCTTTAAATAAATGAGCATAAGCAATCTAACTGTATACACAGAACCCAGCTCTCTAACAGGACAAATGCCAGTTGTAGCTACTCCACCACAGTGCCTTTCAGAGTGAAAATGCAGGATGCAAAACCTCTCTGCTGAGTTAAGGCAGACCAGCTTCCCAAATGCATGGAATGTGCGACAGTCGGATATGCTGATCAGTTGTTAGAAAAGCCCCTAAGACATGGTTCAGGTTTTGTATTGCATGCAAGTTTGATGCAGTTTGGGTAAGTTCAGCTTTTGGATATCTATGGGAGACAGAAGTGAAAGTCTGAGGGATGGATGGAGTGTGTTATTGACAGTGTCATAGAAACCAGGAAGATGACAAGAAATGCACATGTCTTTCTGCTTAACTTTGTATTTCCCTGCTTTTCAGGTTTGGGTGGATGGGCTGAGATCTGCCAGAATATTAACTATCTCTAGCAAGAGTTGGTAACATGTCCTTTTGCTCGGACTCGTGCGTCTCTGCCTGTTTAGAGTCATACTCGGCCCTAATCATAATGGTGTCTGTGCACCTCACAGTCATTTTGCATCTTCCCCTGTAGTATTAGGCCCGGCTCACTTGCTGGTGGATTCTCTGTATTTTTAAGTCTTTAAAACATGATTTGAGGACTTTAAATAATTGTCTTAGGTTAGAGGTTTATTACACAAAGGGGGGTGGGGGGAGGTTCTGTGGCCTACACTGTGCGGGAGGTCAGACTAGATAGTTATATTGGCCCCTTCTGACCATAGAGTCTGAGTCTATTAATGTATTTTACCCTCATAACACCCCATGGAGGTAGGGAATCTTTCACACACAATTCCCGTGCTCTGCCAGCTCTTCAGTTTTTCTCCGCAGGCAGCCCCCCCCCCTGCATTGGCTGTTCCAGTCCTGGCTCCCCACACAGCTCTTCTTGTGCCCCTCAGTTCTGCACTGTAGCCAGTCCCTGCTATTCTAACCTGGGCCCCATTTCTCCTCTCTGCTGACATCCTCCATCCAGGCTAGAAAGTACCTTAAAAAATGTTCCTTGTATGAGTGTTTGAAAATGTTGCTTATTGATTGACCGGAAACTTGAAGCTTCTGCCCTGCAATATGTGAAGCTGTGACCCTGTGTTTGATCAGAAGCAGAGTTTCTGGGTGTGATTGCGGAAGGCAGCTGAGTTTCATGAGGTAGAAAATAGCACTGGTCATGGTTTGTGGGGCAGGGGTGCAAAGTTTCTCAGTAGTTTATAGCACCCACATAGTATCAGTTCTCAGTCATGTCCACAGATCACACATCACTGACAGTACAGCTAACCCCAGGCTGATTCGTCTAGGCTCCAAACAATAACAGGTGGGGGAAAAATACAAATTCTGACTTATTTATTCTCTCATTCCCCCATCTCCCACTCTCATTTTGTGGTGAATGTAGGATTGTTCTCTGCAGTCTGTTCTCTGGATATTGTGCTTTGCCCCATAGTCTATGCCTCAAGTGATGGGGCTTCCACTCCTGCTCTACCGGAGAGGATTCCTCAGTGATAAGGGTCAGTCTGCCTGATTAAATGATTCTTGTGTTACTCAGTTTGATCCAGCTCAGCCAAACTTCTACCCCTCCTGCCCCACACACTGTTCTAGGCCTGGGATCCCCACACACAGCACTGTGGATGTCTTTGAATCTTGAGTGGCAGCCTGTCATGATTTATGGATTATTTAGATTTTAATTTATACACCCCACAGCAAGTGGTACAATCTGAGATCCTCTTCACAGTCTAAAGTTCAACTTCTCAGTAACCCCATCATGATGAAAGCTGTGCTTTGTTGTAAATTACACAGCCAGCTTTGTTCTCTACGTGTTTGTGTAAATGATGGAAATGTTAATGGGGTTGTGATAACAAAATTCTCAGCTGACTCACCAAGGCTGTTGGCTTTGTCAAAGTAGTTTCTCCAGCCAGACCCAAACAAGAGGGCAGAAGAGGATGAGGTAAAGCTCTCAGGTGTTGCTGGTGCTGGCTGTTGCAGATTTCAGAGGCAGGCAGAGCTACAGTCCATTTGAGGATGGTCTGGAATGCAAGATGGGCTGCAGAAGGGAGCAGCTGCCTAAGATCTGAGATGGAATAGGGCTACGACACGGATGCAAGCTCTTTGTTGTAGCCAAGGGGCCTAGAGACCAGTGGTCACCTCCCATTGGCTGTAGCAAGGAGCTCAGCAACATTCTCAGCCTGTGTCCCTAGATCAGGGGTGTCAAACTCATTCAGTGTTGGGGGCCACACTGGAAGTCAGGACCATCCGGGGGCCGAGGTATGTCCAGATAGACTTCCTGACCCCTTACCAGCACAGTACCACCTGGGGTCCCTGACCTCTTCCCTTGCTGCACTTGGGGCAGCATGGGCTCCTCTTTCCCTTCTCCAAACCCACAGGTTCTCTGACAACTTCCCTTTCCCCTGCCCTGTGGGCTCCCCTTTGCTGCACGGGCTCCCCAACCTCTTCCCCTTTGCTGCACTGCCCGTTCTCTTCCCTGTTCCTGTGCCAGTTCCCTAACCCCTTCCCCAGCCCCCCCACCCCGTGGAGCCGGCTCCCCAGCCCCCTCTCTCCCACTTACCTGGCTCAAAGGGGCTCAATCCAACCCCTGGAGTTAGTTCTCTGGCCAGGCCATTCCCTGCCCTGGGCCACTGCCTGGGTGTGCAGGGTGGCAGATTTTAAAAGGCCCTGACCAGGTATCAACAAAATTTTTGCCCTGCTAGGTACCCAGCCTCAAAGTAGGGTGCCCAGCTAGGGAACCCCCACTCCCCACCCCGCTGAAAAAAACCACTGCTCACAGCCCCCGGAATCTGCAAGCTGCCGGTAAAGACGCCAGCAGTTTCTACTTTTCGCCACGAGAGGACGCACCACCAATGTATTTTTATAGTGGAGGAGCACCCTCTGCTGACAAAAAGTAAAATTGCAGGCACTTTACCGGTGCCTGACACTTTTGGCGTGGGAGAGCTGTGCAGGGCTCTGCGGGCTGGATAAGAGCCCTTGGCGGGCCGGATGCGGCCCGCGAGCCTTAAGTTTGACACCTGTGCCCTAGATGCGGGGGTCCTAGCTGGAGCCAGAGGGAGGGGAGCACTACTCCTCCATCCTGCTGGTTGCAGAAGGATGCCACTACCTGGGGACCCAGGTGGAGTGCATAGGGCTACAGGACAGGTGCAATTTCCCTGCTGCTGCAAGGGGGACAGAAGATCCTTGTTGAATTCCTTTTGTCTGGCTGGGAGGAGGGGCACCTGCAAGCAGAGACTGCTGGCCCTTCAGAATTGTAAAAATGTGTCCCATAAGCCAAAAAAGATTGGAAACCACTGCTCTAGAGAGATGCCAGCAAGGGAGGCGGGAGCCTGGACAGTTCTATTTGTCTACCTCTATTCAAGCCATGTGAGATACATTTGGGGACATGACCTGACAGAGATTCATATCTGTACCCATGTATGATGTTGCAGGAAACATGACACCGTGACAGTAATATAGAGCATGCAATGAGCATTCAAAAAACACCTGGCATGGCATGCTTTGCATTAGACAATACACAGTTACACTGTAAGGGCGAACAGGAAAAATACATAGATCCCATTACAAAGATGTACAAAAGATCACTCAAAAGTATCTGCCAGTAGCCATTTCCATCATAGATTTCAATTCTTTATCCCACAGGCATTTCTGATATCAATCTATACAACCACTTAGAAATTGCTCTTGCGCTATGAGGTCAAAGAGCTGCTCTTTCACGTAAAGTCCGTTTTCTTTAACCTACTTGTTTAACAAAACACATAACTTATATTCGCTATGAGTCATGCCTATATGCCTCAAGATTTCTAGACTGAATTCTGTATGCTTCACATGTCATCTGAAAGCTCTGTAAGACGGCCTTTTAAAATGCATTGTATTTCAAAACACCCTCACCTGGCATTTCATTAAATACAGACAAAGCTTTACCTGACAACGTGGCTATGAGAGTGGGTAATGTTTTGCTCTTCAGGAATTTTTGTGCATTTCACACACTTTTAAAAGTGGTGAAATATTCCTCAAAACAGTCTGTCTTCTTGTAGGTGGGACACAGTTTTTCAAGGCTGGATGCTTTAGGTGTGTGGGGGGACACTGGACCCCCTGGGATGTACCCATATCCCTCCAACATCACTCGCTGGTGTTTCCTCTCTCTTTCCTTGTCCACCAAAACCCTCTGGTGGCTCATTCATCATCCTCTAGTTCTCTCATCAGCCTCTTAAGCTACAAGTGCCTCCTTTGCTTTACCTCCAAATTCTGGCTGTGGGCATCTTCTTCCCCTTGATGCTTCATCTCTGCTTCTTTAATTTTCATTTCCACCTCCCACTTTGCAAATTCACGTTTTTGTCTTTCTCCTTGGCTTGCAGGTGAGCAAGCTCCAATTTTGCAGTTGCCTGGCTGATAAAGATTTTTAGGTTTCCCTGTGCTTGTTTCCTTCCCACGAAATAAATAAATAGAAAATAACAAACTGGGATTTACTTTTGACTGTTCTCAGCCACTGCACTTAAAACTCACTTAAAATGACCAGTACCAGTGCTCAAAGTGTGAACCTCGTTCAGATCAACAAACTGTGCATGGACCGTGCTCACTGGGTCACTGTGATGGTCCCCTCCTGCAGTCTGGACTGGTGTGCTGCTGTGGCACCCAATTCTCCACTCCAGGGCCTAGATTTACTCCACCTTGCTGTGTGAACCCCCCACTCCTGAGTCACCTCACGACCCACCGTCTGCATGTAATTGGTCCCTCAGCCAGTGGAAGAGTGCTCTCAGTAGCCACTCATGGGCTGGTCTCCCAGCAAACAGCCCGTCTCAGATGCAACCCTAGGAACCACTGTCTTGCAAGGGTCTGTGTACCCCCACTGCACCTTGCAAGTGTATTTACAAGTCCATCAATTTAACAAAAAAATTGAAATGCATCAGCTTTTGCTCTGAGTGAAGCCTTTATACATCGTCTCATTCAACATTTCACTGTGTTAGATAAAATAAACATAAATTTATTGACTACAGTAAGATTTTAAGTGATTCCAAGTCAAAGTAATATAAAATCAAATGAGTCAAGGATATAACCACAGTCAAATAGAAAAGAAAGTTGCACTTAGTCTAAACGAGGGGTGTCCAACCTTTTTGGGTGAGGGGCCACATTGCAAATCTTTTCTCACTTAGAGGGCTGGTGAACACATTTTGGATAGTAGAAATTGATCTTACTATTAATAAAATTTAAACAGTCAAAAAATAAACACCAGTTTACAAACTCAATTTGGTTCTGTAAAAGTGGAAACTTGCATTTCATACCTAAACACAATTCTCAAATAATATCCATCCTTCCTACAGCAGCCTTTATATGTGTCACTTTCACAACTGTGCACACCAAATTTGCACTTGTTAATTAAACCACAGTTTGTGAAAACTTGAAAAAAGACTCCCCTTTATTTTTTTCAGGATGTCAGTTTGACAGGTGGCAGGAGAGCGTGGCAGGGCAGGGGAGCCATGTGGGGTGGCAGGAGAGAGTGTGGGGAGCAGGGGCAGGGCAGGGATGGCAAGGGAGGATGGTGTGGGGCGGCAATGGAGAACAGGGAAGCAGGCCAGGGCAGGAGAGAGGAGGGATGGGGTGGCAAGGGAACGTTGCAGGGCAGGGCAGGGAAAGGGTTGCCAGGTGGGATGGCAGGGGAAAGCATGGGGAAAGTGGGGAGCCAGTCAGGGGTGATAAGGGAGGGCAAGGATAGCCATGTGGGGTGGCAAAGGGGAGCATGGGGAGCAGGGCAAGGGAGGGATGGTAGGAAGGGCAGGAGTGGGCAGCAGTGGCAAGGGTCATGGCGGGGTGGGGGAAGGGAGGAGTAGTGCAGGGGTGGGAGGGAAGCTGTGCAGCCAAGTGGTGGGACCTCTATTACCTCCCTTCCCCTTCAGACCTCTCGCTGGTTCCCCGCCCCCTTCCTCCTGCCCAACACCATTCAGGTTCCCCAACCCCTTCCCCAGCCAGTGCAGCACAGGCTCCCCTTCCCTGTTGGCTACCCAATGCCTTTCCCAGCCTATGCTGTGGGGGCCCCCTAACCACTTCCCCTTTCCTGGCTCAGTCGGCTTCCCACCCCTTCCCTGGCCCCTGCTCTGTGGGTTTTCTGACCCCTTCCCCTGTAGGATCCCTTTCCCTGGCCACATCAGCTCCCCAACCCCTGCCCTGGCCCCTGCTCTGGCCCCTGCCATGGCATGCCACTGCACGGGCTCACCAACCCTCTTCCCTTCCATTTCCACATGCGGGCTTTTCTCTGTTCCCTCCCCGCTCCCTTGTCTTTCCTTTCCCTGTACGAGCTCCTCTCCCTCCCTTCCCTGTCTTTCCCTATGTGTCAGCTCCTCTCCCTCCCCATCCATACCCTTTCTTTCCCAGCATGTTGGCTCCCCTTCCTCCTTCCTCCCTCCCCTATCTTTCCCCATGCACCCATCCTCTTCTTCCCTTAACCCATATGGGATCCCCTGTCACCCCCCAATGGTGCAGGGGCTCCCCAACCCCTTCCCTGGTCTCTGACCTACTTGAAAGGGGCTTAATCCAGGCCCAGAATGCAACTCTTCAGTCAGGCTGCTCTCCTCTGCGGTTGTGCATGGGGCAGGAGATTTAAAAGGGCCCTGGCCAGCCCCAGCTCCCAGGCTCCTGTGGCAGTGCTCCACAGACTGGATGAAAGCCCTTGGCGGGATAGAGTTCAGCCTGCAGGCCAAAGGTTGGACAGGACTGGTATACACAGACCCTAAGTCTCTAACTGGACAAATGCCAGTTATAGCTACTGCACCACACTGCCTTACAGAGTGAAAATGTAGAATGCAAAGCTTCTCTCTGCTGTGTTAAAGCAGATCAGCTTCCCAAATGCATGAACTCTGGGACAGACAGATGTGCTGATCGGTTGCTATAAAAGCACCCCAAGGCATTTTCAGCTTTTGTGTTGGATTTACATTTGCTGCAGATGGATAAGGTCAGCTTTTGGATATCAGTTGGAGATAGAAATGAAAGCCTGAGGGATGCCTGGAGTGCATTATTGTAGTGTCATAAGAACGAGGAAGGTGACAAGAAATGCACACGTCTTTCCCCTTAACTTTGTATTTCCCTGCTTTTCAAGCTTGGGTGGATGGGCTGAGATCTGCCACCACCGTAACTGTCTCCAACCCTAGATGGTAACATTTTCTTTTGCTTGGTCTCATGCATCTCTGTGTGTTTAGAGTCGTATACACCCCTAACCATAATGGTATCTGTGCACCTCACAATCATGAATGGATTTTACCCTCAGAGCACCCTGTGGAGGTAGGAAATCTTTAAACCATAATCCCCGTGGTCTTTCAGTTCCTCAGTCCTGTCCTGCAGGCAACTTCCCTTTTGTTCCAGTCCTGGCCTCCCCACGCATCTCTGCCACTGCCCCTCAGTTCTGTGCTGCAGCATGTCCCTACTATTCTGACCTGAGCCCCATTTCTCCTCTCTGCTGACACCCTCCATCCTGGCCAGAATATACCATAGGGAAAGTTTCTAGTCTGAGTGTTTTGAACATCAGGTTATTTATTGTCTGGGAACGTGAAGCACCCACACTGCAAAGTGTGAGACTGTGACACTGTGTATGGTCAGCACTTCTGCCTTGTTTCTCAGAAGTGGAGTTTCTAGATGTGATCACAGAAGGCAACTGAGCCTCATGGGGTAGAAAATAGCAGTGGTCATGGTGTGCAGATCAGGGGTGCAAAGTTTCTCAGTTGTTTATAGCACCCACATGATATCAGTTCTCAGTCATCTCTTCAGACCATACATCATGGACAATACAGTCACCCCAGGCTGATTCTTCTAGGCTCCAAACAATAGCAAATGGAAAAAAATAAATCCTGACCTATTTATTCCAACATCCCCTTATCTTCCCCTCTCACCTTGTAGGATTGTTCTCTACAGTCTGTTTTCTGTGATTTTGCCTTGTTGTATTGTCTGTGCGTAAAGCCAGTGTCGACGGGGAATACCGCTCCAGGCACACTTCGCTCAAGCAGCAACGGTACCTGCAAGAGTTGTTGTCACTGCACACCATGTGGCAAAATGCTCAACAATTTTTTGCACCAAACAACCTTTTCACATCTAGAACCCCATAGTGATGCTCATCATGAAGAAGAATGGAAAATGTCCGGGGGGTATAGTGGGCCCCTCCCGTCATTTAAAAAAAAAAACCCTAGCTCCTTTTTGTTATACAAAGCACCACCTGTATGTTGACTTGGAAATGCAGTTCAAGTCACTAGGTCACTGAGCATAACCTTTTTTCAACCTGATCACCCCAGTGTTTCATCTAACTTTCTCACCCCATTTAACAATTTTGCATCTGTAAGTTTACAGTCAGACATGATGGAGAAGAGCCTACCAGCAAAACAGAGATTGTTACCAGTGTAAATCAGGTCTACTAAACACTGCCTCTTTTTATGGATGATTTGAATGTTGAGGATAGAATTTAAAACCCTATGGTCACCACCGCCCATGTTTTTTCACAACGATCACTATTACAGCGAGGCATAAAGTCCCATCAAGATGTGCCTCTTTGTAACAGTTTAGAGGCCTGTTTTTAAAAAATCTTCAGAAGATAGGTCAACTCTATTCCTTCTGACTGAGAATAAAGGATTGGTTAAATTAAGTCAACTTAAAGCCAGTGTGGCCGGCTATGTCTACTGTTAAGTCAACTTAACAAGATCGACTTTAAGTTGACCGTGTCGAGTCGATGTAACAGAGTTGACTTAACTTTACAAGTGTAGACATAGCCATAATGTTTAAAGTGAAAGGGGTTTTCAGCATAACTCCCTCTGAAAGCGTCACTATCCACAAACCCTAGAACAAGCATTTTGGGTAACTGTACCAAGACAGGTTCTCCTGATTACTGACCCTGATGCCTGAAGGGATATTAAACACCTTCATTCCCACACAGTCCACTGGGTATTTAGCGTTAGCAGTGGGCAATGTCTCTGTGTGCCCCAGATGGATGCCTGGAGCCATCCCTACTTTCTTCATGAACAGGGATACTGATACCATGCTCAGTTTATAGCTTTCACCCACAGTGTTTTCCTATAATATCTTTAAAGGTCAGATTTGGTCCATGTATTTGTAAAATTGCTCAGCCTTTTTGGGCCTGACATGACAAATGGTTTCCAACCTGTGGCTCCAGGACCAAACATGGCCCGTGGGGTCTTTCAAAGTGCCCACTGCTCTCCTGTTGACTTCAGAACCTAAGAACCTAGATGGAGTCCATTGCCACCAGGCTACAAGACTGATGCAGGCTCCTTGCTATCGCCAAGGAGGCTAGAGATCAATGCTCTCCCACCCCCGGCTGTAGCAAGATATCACAGGATGCACATCCGTGCACCCTTAGGGTATAATCTGTGTAACTTTTTTGTTCGGTTTTGCAATGTAATTGTGTGATTTGATGCCAAATATGCTACCCCAGCTTCCTTTGTGAATGCTTATAACATATTCTACAGAATTGCTGTGATGCCATGTTTCCAACAGCAATGTGTGTGTACAGATGTGAAGCAAGTTACAGGGTTCAGGATCTCGGGACTATCTCTAGCAGAGAGGCTGGAGATTTACATGTCAAAGGAAATGCTAATGTCCTCTCTGGCTCAGGTAGAAATGAAGAGAATCTCACAGCAGCACACAGGGGGAAGGACTATCAGGAGTTTGTAAAAACAAAGACACAGACCGTTTGAAGGGGGGAAGCCGCAGGCTTTATCCTGGAAGGCTCCATCTTGCAACCAACTTCAAGTAAGATCTGGGCCCTGCCTTGTAATAGGCAGAGAACAGCTGTAAAACACTGAACAGCCGAACACCTTGTGCATAATCTTGGACCATGAGGTCAGTTTAGGTAGACATGTTAGATCAGTATGTGGTTTACACCTTTTATTTGATAGTGGTCACTCCTGACTCATGTATAGTATGATTCTGCTTTGATTGGCTATTTTATCTAAAGCGGTGTGGTCTTTAGAGGATGTGGATGTGGGAGGCTGGGCACAATCCACTTCTTTGTTAAGTGGTCGGATTTGAGACTATGGTGATTGGGAGTGGGTCCCAATCCCTGTAAGACAGTGACCTCTGGTGTAGTGTCTGGGGCTGGGGGTGTTCACTTGGAGTACGACTCCTGTGTGGCTAGTAGATTTACACCCACTGCCTGGGACCAATTACAGGCTGGTGGCTGATGTGGACTGACTCAGGAGTGAGTGGTCACCTAGTGGAGCAGGGTGAATTGGGGTTCAGGAGTGGTGTTTGAGGGATCATAGTGGCATACCAGACTGGATTTGGAGAGCAGCCTGTCATACAAGGACCACAGCAGAACACTCTGCCTGGGGTCCCTAGGCACTAGGGTCTCTGATGGAGCTGGAGGGAGAAGAGCACTGATCTCCCATAGCCCTTCCCTTTGGCTGCCGAGGGTGTGTGTGTGTGTGTGTGTGTGTTGGTAGGAGAGGCTTGGCAGCAGATATGGGTGGCCCTTCAGTCTTTTAAATTAAAAATAGTATCTGTGGTTCTCAAGCCAAAAAGTTTGGGAACCACTGCTCTAGAGCTATGCCAGCAGGGGGAGCCAGAAGCCTAGAGTGTGTGCCCTGGCTGAACCACTGAAGGGAAATGCAGGTCCAGTTCCCTGCACTGTAACAGTCCCATGTATCCTTAGTGTTCCAGTCCTAGGCTCTTCACACACAGCTCTGCCACTGAACCTCAGTCTTGCCGTTTAACCCCCTGTTATTCCAGTACTGGGCTCCCCACACAGCCCTGCCAGTGCCCCTCAATCCTGCTCAACTACTTCCTTCTGCTCAGGGCCATCCCTAGGGGGGAGCGGGGCGTAGGGCCAATTGGCCTGGGGGAGCCCCCACCCCACCCCATGCTAGAGGGGGGAAGGGCAGACTGGGAACAGCAGGCCCAGGGACAGGCTCCTGGCAGCAGTGTGGCCTCAGGTCCTTGGCCCCAGCTGGGACCTCAGGCTGCCGGCGCAGGGCCGGGGAGCGGGCCCTGAGGCTGCCGCCGGGATCTGGCCGGCCGAGGCCCTGGCACCGGCTGGGGCCGGCCAGCCGACCATGTGAGGCAGGCCGGCTGGCCGAGAGGCTGGGCCCCGCTCAATTGCCCTGCCCCTGGGCTGGCCTGCTCCGCCCTGGAGGTGGGGCGGGCTAGCCCAGGGCCAGAAGCTGGGGGAACCCTCCTGTCTTACCCCACCCCTCCACCTTTGGCTTGCTGCCAAAGGCAGGGAGAGCAGGGCAAAGCGTGGCTGTGGGGGGAGCAGAGAGCTGCGGCACGGGCCCCGCACTGCCCTGCTGGGAGCAGGACAGCTCGGGGCCCACATAACAGTGGGGCCCGGGGCGATTGTCCCGTTCGTCCACCCAAAGGACGGCCCTGCTTCTGCTAGTCAATTCCTGAGCTCCTCTCACATCGCTGCTTTTCACTGCAGTGTGTAAATATCTCCAGTCTGACCCTGCTTGTTACGTTGGTATTCCATGTCTGTCTGACAACATTAGGGACCTGAGAGAGGGAGTCCCACAAACCTAGAGCTATTGGGGAAGCTGAAGTTTTGACATTCATCTTCCTACAACTTGAGGTCCATGGGCAGGTTGTGTAGAGCATTCTGTGACACTCAGAGCTGAGGTAAATTTTTCTGCCACATGTGAATTTTCTTGTCACATGCAGCACTGGGGAGCCTCTGATTTATGATCCACCCCAGATGAAGGAGACATTTCTCCCCTTCTGAGGTACTGTTTCTGAGGTACTTAAGATCCCACAGCACCTAGTGCACACAAGATCAGTCAGATTTTCTGCTGTGTTTCCACTTGCTTAGAGCAAACACGGATTTTCAGTCTGAATGACTAGAGTAAGGAAAATAACAGGAAAGAATCAAAGTGAGATCTCCAGGAGAGAGCACAGTGTGTGTGTCACTGTGACATGCTCATCCCACATACATTTTTGTGATGTGATCTGTGTATCATTCTTGTGTATCATTCCCTTACAGTGTAACTGTGCTTGGCCTAATGCAAAGTGTCATGTAAGGTGTTTCTGGAATGAACATTACTGTTTGGTAGCATGTTTTCTGCAACATCATACATGTGTACTGATATGTAACTCTGCCAGGTCATGTCCACAAATATGTCTCATAGGACTTGGGTAGATGCTGACACACAGAGCTGTATTTCCACACTGAGCAGAGGCATGCATACAACAACAATGCAGCTTAAGCACCTTGACTCAAGAGGGAAAATGACACCCATTGCGAGACATAGACGATCACCTCACCCCAGGGAGGGGGCCAGGGTTGAGGAAGCTTGTTAAAACAAAGAAGCACTTCTGCCTAGGGGTTCATCCCTGTATTCCATCTTCTATGCAACACTAAGGACTGGAAACCTATCCACAGGAAGTGGGGAGAATCTGTCTGCAAAACCATCAGAGACCAGGCCTGTGGGTAAACTAGACCCAGACTGAAAAGAGTGATCTTAGTATAGAATGTGAGTTTCTCTTTTTATTTGATCGTGATTATCTCCTTCACTGAATGATTATTTGATTTTATATTAATTTGACTTGGAATCACTTAAAATCTTCCTGTCATCAATAAACTTATCTTTGTTTCATCTAAAGCAGTGCAATGTAATGGCCTCAGTGCAAGCAAAGCGGGTGCATATCGATTTGTGTTAAACTGACAGACAATGTAAATGATCGTTCAAGGCCCAGTGGGGGTGCACTGAGCCTTTTCAGACAGTTGTTCATAGAGTTACATCTAGGAGTGGGGGTGCTTGCTGGGGGACCATACCATGAGTGGCTGGTGAGAGTGCTCTTCACTGGATGAGGGACCGATTACACACAGGAGGCTGGGTGTGAGCTGACCCAGCAGCGACGCTTCACGCAGTAAAGTGTGGTAGGTTGGGGCCCTGGAGTGGATGGTTGGGGTGGCACAGCAGCACACTAGTCTGAATTGCAGGAGGGGAATGTGAGAGTCACCTCTGTGATATTTCTGACACATGTTTCTCACACATAGCTGCAAACTCACCCAAGCTCTGAGCTGTAACCTCCTCTCAGCTGTCACTCTTAAAGGGGTTGTTACCTTACAGTAGCCAGACAGGAATATGGTCAGTACATTACTGAGGTTTGAGGGACCCAATATATGACTTCTGAATGTTCTCTACCTTGGCTAGTGGCTGGAAACATATGGTCATGTGAGCCACAACACATTGTATAAAGAAGGGACCACTGCAGTGAGACAAGCCAGAAAACTGGTGCCCTGGTTCATCACGTCACTCCTTCTCAAGGAGATCATCCTGCAGGGGAGTGGTGAGGTTGGACTGGATGCTTTGGCTTTGATCTAACGCAGCAGGGACTGAAGGCATGTTGTTCAGAAGGTAAGAGATATTCTGTACTGAATCTTTAACTAGAGAAGTAGTTTTGGCTGGGCTGGTGAAGCCTCTGAAGGGAATAAACCCCAAGGAGGGAGGGGATTGGGATAGAAGGTGCAAGGGGATTGGAAGAAGAAGTGGAGGGGAGGGAAAACATTTCAGACATTATTTCCTCATTGTGAGGCGTTGTTATGGAACTGTGTCTTCAAGGGAAGTGATGGAAACATCATCATGTAGGGAGAAATACAAGAGCACTGGGAGCAGACGGTGGGGAACAGTAAAGGAATTCATCACAGCAACTCCACCTCCCTGTAGCTATGTATGGGAATGAGCTCTCACCCCATCCGATCTGGTGTCCTGGCATTGGTCACTCACACTGTGACTCCTCACTCTCTTCACAATTTGGGATGCTGGCTAATCATGAGTCCCACTTCTCCCTCTGTGACTCGGCCCTCTGGCGAGGCTAATGTATAGCACTTGGTTTCCAGGGTAATAAGGTCATCTCAGGCAGTCCTCTATTTCCAACCCCCAGTCCTGTGCCCATGGCCAATGGCTAATAGGGGAACCTGGGCTTGCCTGCTACTCGTGGTTCCAGTCCAGGCACCCTATGACTAACAAGTTAGGTCTACTCAGTCTCAGTCCTGTTTCCCTGGGTTTCTTCTTCCCCTACTTCTCTATCTCCATGCCTATCTCTGGGCTTACCACCAGAACTTTCTCCACTCCCTCTGGTTACTTCAGCACTTTTTGCTACTTGTCAAACTCCCTAGTCCAGGGTAGGATCCAAGCACTTACTCCCCACTAGGATCTCCTCCTTGTTTCTGGCCAATTCCCTTTCCCCTTTTGGAGAAAATATAGATGTCTTCCCAGCATCCCCTTTTGGCTCTCACTTACTGGCTTTATAATCCTATTTCAACACCTCCTTTGCAGGACTTCATCTGCCATTAGGGCTATCAAGTCCTAGATCCCATCCAGACACAGCATCTAAGGTTAATTGGCGGCTTCAGACACTCATTAACCCTCTCAGGGCTTCTGTGAGGTGTACATTAAGAGAGATGAGAACAGATGGGCATTACTTCTCTGCATTAATATTCTCTGACACTGTCTTGTGAAGAAGTGGAAACTTCCAAAAGCCAGAGTGTGTGTGTGAGATAAAGGGCTTGAAACCTTACAAGCAATCTCAATCCCTTTGCAGACCTGAAGTACATGGAAGAGGCTGTGGTGGAGGTGGCACTGGGTGAACTCATTAGCAAGGTTTATTCAGTGCGAGTATATTCCCCAAGGTGGTCAGCATAGGGGAATCTTGTGTTAAAAATGAATTAGAAGCATAGGAACAAAGAGGGGATGTTTATTCTTTGTCTCTATTCCCCTCCTCCCACTCCGTTGTCCTCCCCTAAATCAAACTGGAGATATTGCGAACAGGGGAGTTAGAAAGGGAAGGAGAAGGCGAGCCCCTTGCAGAAGGAGCCAGATAAAGAGAGAACCTCAGGGTAAGTGCATTTGCATGACACCTTTCTTTCAGGTGGTGTCAATTGGGGATTGTGTATCTGGGGGCTGTTTGGGCCACTGTTCCCTGATCAGCCTCAGTCAGTCTTATGATCACCCTTCCCCTGTGGGCTTAACGAGGGGCAAGGGGTGACCTATGCAGAGAAGGCCTTAAAAGCCAGTGGCTGAGCGACCAGGGGGAGCTTGCGAACAGGGGAGATAGAGAGGGAAGGAGAAGGCGAGCCCCTTGCAGAAGGAGCAAGGTACAGAGAGATCCTCGGGGTACGTGAATTTGTTTGACGGCATGGGTGCATCTGCACTAGTAAATTAAGTTGACTTAAGCCAGTGTGGACACCCTAAGTCGACTTGTGAGAAAAGTCGACTTAGGGCAGGGGAAAAAGGGAGCCCCTTCTCCCTTCTCCCCAGGAAGCCGCTAGCGGCTTGCCCTGGGGAGAGCCAGTCCCGCACAGGGCTGGTTCTCCCCAAGAGCAGCTTGGCTAGTGGCTCGTCCCAGCTCCCTTCTCTCTGGGACCGCTCAGGTCCTGGGGAGGAGGGAGCATGGGTCTCCCTTCTGGCCGGGATCTCAGCGGTCCTGGCTGAAGGGAGCCCTGTGGCTCCTTCCCCTGGGACCCGAGCGGTCCAGGCTAGAAGGAAGCCCGCGGCTCCCCTCTGCCCGGGACCCCCATGGATCCCAGCAAAAAGGGAGCCCCGGGACCTGAGCAGTCCCGGCCAGAAGGGAGCCGAGCGGTCTGGGCCAGAAAGGAGTTCTGCGGTCCCTTCTCCCCTGGACTGCTATGGGGCTTGCAGTCTCGGGAAGAGCCAGCCCCATGTGGGACTAGCTCTCCCCAGGATGAGCCCCCCTCGCCTTCTCCTGGACCTAACCAGTCCACTTAGAGAGTCAAGTGTAGACTCTCTAAGTTGACTTAGTAAGGTCATCTTTAAGTCGACTTAAGAGTCCTGTGTGGACTTTCTAAGTCAACCTAAATTCCTAAGTGTAGACGTAGCCTGTGTGTGTGTGTGTGTGTGTTTATCAACAAGGACAAGTGCAAAAATCCCATGTATTGCTACAGGCTGGGGACAAATCAGCTAAGTAGCAATACTGTAGAAAAAGACCTGGGGGTTATGGTGGACAGGAAGATGGATATGAGTCAACAGTGTGCTCTTGTTACCAAAAAGACCAGTGGCATATTGGGCTATATTAGCAGGAGCGTTGTCAGCAGATCGAGGTATGTGATTATTCCCCTCTATTCGGCACTGGTGAGGCCACATCTGGAATACTGTGTCCAGTTTTGGGCTCCCCACTACAGAAAGGATGTGGACAAATTAGAAAGAGTCCAGTGAAGGGCAACGAAAATGATTAGGGGGCTGAGGCACATGACGTATGAGGGAAGACTGAAGGAAGTAGGCTTATTTAGTCTACAGAAGAGAAGACTGAGGCAGGATTTGGTAGCAGCCTTCAACTGCTTGAGAGTGTACTCCAAAGAGGAGGGAGCTAGGCTGTTCTCAGTAATAACAGAGGACAGAACAAGGAGCAATGATTTCAAGTTGCAGCTGGGGAGGTCAAGGTTGGATATTAGGAAAAACTTTCTCCCTAAGAGGGTGGTGAAGCATTGGAATGGGTTACCTAGGGAGGTGGTGGCATCTCCATCTTTGGAGATATTTAAGGTCTGCTTAGACAATACTATGGCTGGGATGATTTAATGGAAGTAGTCCTGCTTTTAGCAGGGGGTTGAAATAGATGACCTCATGAGGTCCCTTCCAACCCTATGATCCTATGATTCTATTCACCATACATGTACCATGTCTAATGTCCACAGATTAGAGACTGATATAACTTAGATACGGAAAAGCTCTGTGGTCAGTAGGTGTCATCTAGCCCACCCACCTGGGGCTAATGCAGAAATATTCTCCACAATCTGTTCCTTGGGTCTTTGTCCTGTAAGGTTTCCAATATCTGACATGATGGTGCTTCAGTCACTTCCTTGGGGAGATGGTTCCACAGAGCAATCAGTCTCTCACTGCATGGGAATGTCCCCTGAAATCCTGCTTTCAATTTCCCTTTCATCTGTTTCATGACCCTGCAAGGTCAGCCCTGGGTCCCCTGCACATGTTGCCAATGTACCTCCATCCAAACCTGCCATTACCCACTAGAGTCCTGGCCTCCCCACACAGCAATGCCGCAACTCATACTCTGTAACTTTTGTCCCATCACAGCGTATGTTAGAGAAGGAGCTGCCTCTGACTCTGTTCTTGGAGACACACTCCTTCTTGCTGGGTGATTCATTCAGAGTCACTAACAACAGCAACATTCTCAGCAAAGTGCAGAATGAATAAGATCATTGTCTACCGGGATATAAATTTCGGGGGACTGGCCAAGGAGTTCACCTTCAACATGCCTGATCTGCGGCAGGTAGATTTTGGTGACACCATTTCCTCACTGAAGGTCATTGGGCAGCCATGGCTGGCCTTCAGAGACCCTGATTATGGAGGACAAGTCTGTGCTTTTGAGGAAGGTGAATACAGTAGTATAGCTATGAATGACCACATCTCCTCTCTGCAGCTGGTTTATGAAGACCTGGAGGATCCTCAGATCACACTCTATGAGCACCCAAACTATGGAGGGAAAAGGAAGGTGCTAACGAATGAAACCAATTTGGTCTCAGGGTATTTTGATGACAAAGCATCTTCTCACATTGTCCAGAGAGGTGCCTGGCTCCTCTATGAGCACCCCAATCGAGAAGGCTGGTATTATGTGGCCCGATCGGGGCAGAGGCTTCCTGACTATGGGATAATTGGATTCCATGACCGGTGTTCCCACGTACGTCCCTTGCGATCTGGCCGCCCCACTGTCACTGCCAAGGTCTTATGGGAGCAGAAGAAGGTGGAGAAGGAGAAGGAAATTGTGATTGATGAGATTGTGGGAACCAACACGACAGATCATGAGCAAACCTTCACCACCACAACCAGCAGGGAGTATGAGGCCTCCACCACACACAGCTTCAACTTCAGTAGTTCCTCCACTCTCAGATTGGGAACCAAGGTGCAAGTGGGGATCCCAGACAATACTATCTCTGTGGAGACAGAAATATCCACCACCATTGCCTTTGAGAAAGGGAAAAGTGAGTCCACCACCACTAGGAAAAAAGTTGAAGTGTCTCTGCCAGCCAAGACCCCTCCTCACACGGAGCTGACCATCAGTGTCCTGAGGAAGGAGGTCACCATTTCAGTGCCTGTGGAGCTGACCATTATCCAAGGTGGGAAGATTAAGACTGAATATGGGGAGTACCGCAGCGAATCAGGATGTAGCATCCGCACCAAGTATACTGAGAAAAAGATCTAGGTTCCAGGAGGCGTAGCCCATAACCTAATCTATGCTTGGCTTGCAAATGTATATCCATCCTTATAGATCTTCCTTTATAGGTTTAAGGAATCTTGTCATTACAGATGATAGGTTTATATACTTAGCATAAGTTTATAAGTTAGCATAGCTGGAACGCAAGGTACCTTACAGGCCTTGTAGAAAGTATACAGAGCTTGTATGAAACTGCTAAAGGCATAGTTATAAATTAGCATAGATGTTTAGAAGATAAGTTAAATTTAGATATGTTGGCACAGGTAGGTCTGTCCGTTTGATGAGCAGTGGAAGAGACACAGGAAGTTTGGGCAGGAGGGATGCAGATAGTCATGTGAGATGAGGTGAGCTGGGGAGAAGTTCCTAATCTGAGCAGAAAGACTGGGTGGGTGACTGCTCTAACATGTGTGCTGCTGCGATTCTATACCAGTCCTCCATTCCCTGCCCCTCCCCCAGCTCACGTACTTGTTCTGCCCCCCAGTACTGCTACTAGCAGACCCCAGGCACCTTCACAGCACTGAGCATTCCCCAAAACACTGCCCTGCCCATCAACCCCAGCCAGCCTACACCCCTACCCCAATTACCACCACCAGTCTGCTACCTACCTCGTGGAAACACTCCCAGGGGTTTGGGCTAGGTGAAGGGGGATCCATTTCTCCACACTATTCACTGCTCTGCTGCCCCTGACCTTGGAAATAGCCCACCTTCTGCATAGAGCCCAAAGCTGCAGCATCCTGAGTATCTTTTCTTCCCCTCCAAAACACACTCCTGTTCTGCATCAGGGGGAGGAGTCCCATAAAATCCCAATCTCCCATGGATCCAGGAGGAGTGCATATGAATGGAAGGTTAATTGTGGAAACGCTTAGCACTTTTAAAGCACTTTCCATCTTATGACCTCAAGGCACCTAAGCAAAAACAATGAAGTAAGCTATACAATACTCCTCTGAGACAGGCAAGTATTAGCCCTGTTTTTGAATGAAGACACAGAGGCACAGGCTGAGTGCCTTTTAAAATGAATAGAAAGAGTTCCCTTGAGATTAAGCCTTAAATGACTGGTGGTCCAAAGTCACAATGCAAGTCTTTGTGACAGGGAACGCCAACTCATGCTGCTTCTTCCTTTACATTGTACTTACCATTTCCCTTATCAGGAAAACAAATGAGTGTCTTTGAAGGGTCTTAACTGATTAGTGAACAGGCCGGGAGGCAGTGATGGTGGGTGGTGGGGAGGGAAGTAGAGTCAAAAACCAGTCTGGCAAGACAGTCCACTCAGATTGAAAGCCAGTGTCAGCCTCACACTGCCTGAGGGTATGGCATGCTGAGCTTTATATGCTCCATGCAAGTAGGTTCCTGGGAGGCTGAGAGAACCTGCATGGAGCATAAAAACTTTTGTCTTCCCTCCCAGCACGGAAGTCAGGGAACGAGGTGGAGCCACCACAGCCAATCAGGGAAGGCCTTGCCTCCCTGTGCCTTCAATAATCTCTGCCCATGAATGGGAGCCTTATCTCTTTCTTCCTACTAGCTATTTAGATTTTGCTTTAACAGTATAAGTAGATTAGCTATAGCCCTCCACCTTTCCTGTATATCTCTCTCTGAACCAAGCTGTTGGACAGCGGTATGAGTATATTAACCTGAGGTACCTAATATAAATCTTAGTATAGTTTAAATCATAAACCACATAATATTTTGTCTATGTATCAAAATAGAAGTTGATTGTAAATTGGTTATTCATTTGTTCATTTAACCTTTTCTTAATTCTCTGCTTATCCTTTATACTTGTTGCAATTAAAAGTTTCTATAAAATACTTTGAAGTATTCGTGTTACAATTCCAGTTGGACATTCCAAGGAGTCCCCCCTTTTAAAATCATCTGTGGTTGGATTCAGGCAAGAAGCAACATTCCCTGGTAAGATCTATTAGAGACCAAATTCCAAATGATAAAGAATCAGGCTACATAGGGAAGCATCCTTCCACCCACTGGGTGTATCTACACTTACAAATTAAGTCAATTTAAGGAGGCTTAAGTTGACTTAAACTACTCCACGTCCACACTGGGCTTTCCTTAAGTCGACTTAAGCATTTCCTTAAGTCTACTTAAGGAAAAGTTAAGTCGACCTAATAACACCTCATTTTAGGTCAACTTAACGCTTAAATCAACCTTATTAGGGTAACTTAAGCCATTGTGGATGAGGGATTAGTGCCTAAATCCACCTTATTACGTCGACTTAAAGTGTTAAATTGACTTAAGGTCGACTTTAAGTTGATTTAAAGTCGACCTTATTAAGTCAACTTAATAAAGTTGAGTTTACTTTTGTAGTTTAGACATAGCCGCTGAGTCTGTTGTGTTTCCTGCCCTTTCACACAGTTCATGTCTGCTTCCAAAAGAGAGTCTAGGGGGATTAGTTCGTCAGGTATTCTCTCAGCCATGCACAGACTGGTTCTGACACAGGCCTCCTCAGCTGCTGCGTGCATTAGCAGAGGAGACTAATAATTATGTCACTGAATTGTCCAATGGGGATGGCTGGGTTCCCTCTTGAGGGTGTTTCAGAGTCCAAGGTGTAACTAGAATGTGACTAACTTACCTGCTTCTCCTCCGCTGGTGAAAACATGAGCTCCTCATTCAGGTTTTCTCTCCTGAACTCCAGTGAGGTCTGTGTGTAAGGATCTCAGGGTTGGGAAACTGCAATTTTTAACAGTAAGATTGTATTTTATATAGAATGTTTTACACGTCCAAAGCCACTGCAGATATTAGCCCATTCCTTCCCACAGAACCCCTTTCAGAGACGTGGCACATTTCAACCCCACTTCCAGGAAGTGAAATGACTTACCATGGGCTCCGCAGTGAGTCATGTGTAGCTGAGGTGAGAATTCAGGCTCTCCTGGCTCTCATACTCTACTCATTTCTCTAGCCCCCAGTCCTTTGCAAAGAGGTTTTATTAGACGCTTCAGTGGAAATGTGCGACTTTGCTTTTTTGTGTCTAAGGTATATATCTGGCCCTCAGGACAACAGGATTTGAAACCTCACAATGGTGAAAGCATTTATCCTCCCTACACCTCTATGGGCTATAGCCGTGCTAGCTCAGTATCACATATGGGGAGCAGAGGCACAGAGGGTGCGTCTACACTTACAAATTAAATCGACTTAAGGAGGCTTTCCTTAAGTAGACTTAAGGAAAAGTTAAGTCGACGTAATAACTCCTCCTTTTAGGTCAACTTAATGCTTAAGCCAGTGTAGATGCAGAGTAGCCCTAAGTCGACCTCCATGGCCTCCAGACCTCCCTCCCTGACCTCCATCCCAGAGTTCCTGGCACAGGAAGAGCCTGCCCTGGCTAACCACAGGGCAGGACTCACCCCTGACCAGCCTGTTCCCCAGAGCTGGCCAGACCTGCTGCTGGGGACCAGGGCAGAGCAGAGTCAGCGCCGCAGGCAGGCCCCATCCTGGAGCCACCAGGAAATCTTGGACCTGCTGGCCATATGGCGGGACGAGGCAGTCAGCTCTCAGTTGCTAGGCAGCCATCGCAACAGGGAGGTGTATGCCTCCATCTCCCAGGCCCTGGCTGCCAAGGGCCACACTTGGGACACCCAGCAGGTCCGGGTGAAAATAAAGGACCTGTGGCAGGGGTACCAAAAGCCAAGGAGGCAACGCTCTATTATGAGCAGCTGGATGCCTTTCTGGGGGAGGAGAGTGGCAGCCTGCCAGCCCACACCGTCGACTCTGCCGAGCCCCCGTCCCTCGACGACGACCAGGAGGAGGGCCTGGGGGACAAGACTGTGGTGCTGGAGCAGGGGGAGGCCAGCGCCCAGCAGGAGCAGGAGGGCAGCATGCCAGCCCCGGAACCAGCTGTCAGCCCGGAACTGATACCTGCCCTGACGGTGGACACTGCCACCAAGGAGAAGGAGCAGGTTCCCCCCGCCGAAGAAGACCCAGATGAGGGGACATCGAGCCAGACACCTGCTGCACCTGCTGATGAATGCTCCCTACCTCTCTCCCTCCCCCCCCCGCGGCCAGGGCCGGGTATGCCTGTGGGACAGGAACTGCAGGGGGACATGGCCCAGGAACAGGCCGGGTCAGGGGGGAAGGCGCTCCCACAGGGGCAGAGGGGCTGGGTGCTGCATAGTAGGGGTGGGGGATAGAGGGGGGAAACTGGACGCAAGCGGTGCAGTGGTGTGTCTGGAGTCGGGCCAGACAGCATGTGCCTGACATCGCTGGCGCATGGCCTCAGGAGAGACCTCCGAGGCAGGGCTGCCTGCAGCTCACCACCATGGGCACTGCACCCGACCTGGGCAGCACAGCACACTAGCGTGTACCAAGGGGCCCCTGTCCCAAAGTCAGGGAGTGGGAAGCAGGGGGATGGTCAGGGGACAGCAGCTGCTGTCAGGCTGTACACTGCACCAGCTAATGGGAGGGACACTCTGCTTTGCTTCTCCCCAGTAGCCGCTGTGCCCTTGACACATGGCACTCCCGGTGCCCCCCCAGGCCTGATCACAAGGAGAAGGAGGCTGCATCGCTCATGGGATGAGCTCCTTGAAAATCTGGTCCACATCAGCAAACAGACCAAGGCACGCTTGTCCGTGCAGCAGAAGCAGGAGGCTGCCTACTGGAGGATCGAGCAGGGGCTGTGGAGGGTCGAGCAGAGGCTGCTTGAGCGCATGCTTGACCTCATGGAGCAGCAGACCCAGTCCCTGGAGTGTCAGGAGGAGCACCTGTTCCCTCGGGGCCCCGGCCTGTGCCCCAGAGGCAGCCCTCCTCGCCGGTGGGCCAGGACCTGGGGTGGAACTCTGCAAGCCCGGGACCTGCCTTCCGGAGGCCACTAGCACTGGCTCCACCCCTCACAACTCTCCTCACCCCCTCCAGCACCCCACCCTCCCCCTGACCCTCTTCACTCCCCCCAACTGCCCCGAGCCTCCTCACTCCCCCAACCCTCTTCACTGCCCCCCAAACCTCCCAACCCCCACAGCTCCCAACCCCTATTTCCCGCTCTGAATAAAAACCCTGAACACTGTTATACAGTGTGTCATTCTTTTTATTGGTGTGGGGACAGGGGGGAGATGGGTGTGTGTGTGTGGGGGGCAGACATGGGCAGGTGGTGGAGGTGAGGGGGCCTGGGAGCAGGCCCATCTCTCAGTGCTCCTCGCTGTTGAAGTGGGCCCTCAGCGCATCCCAGATGAGCTGTGCTTGCTGCTGGACCCAGGGCAGGGTGTTGTCAGGCACTCATACTGCACAGTGAGCCACTCGGCCTTGGCCTCCCAGACGCGGGGGAACCTTTCCCCCTGCAGCTCGCAGAGGTTGTGCAGGCAACAGCGTGCGCTGACAACCTCCAGCCGGTTGCTCTCCCTGAGCTGCAGGTGGGTCAGGAGGGCTCTCCAGCAAGTCTTCAGGCATCCGAAGGCTCGCTCGATGATGCTGCAGCACCAGTTGAGCCTCTGATTGAAGAGGTCCCTGCTGTCATCCATGCAGCCCGTGTATGGCTTCGTCAGCCAGGGGAGCAAGGAGTAGGTGGCATCCCCCAGGATCAGGATAGGCACCTGCACGTCCCCGATGGTGATGGTGTGGTCGGGGAAGAATGTGCCCACCTGCATGCGCCTGTACAGGGTGGAGTTGTACAGGATATGTGTGTCATGTGCCTTCCCTGGCCAGCCCACATAGAAGTTCTGGAAGATTCCACGGTGGTCCATGAAGGCCTGCAGGACCACTGAGTAGTACCCCTTGTGGTTGACAAAGTCCCTGGCATGGTGTTCCCAGGCTCGGATGGGGATGTGGGTGGCCGGCAAGGAGTTTGTGCAGGTTGCCCGGGGTGACAAGGCAGGCTAGCAGGACCTGGATGATTGCCCTGCAGACCTGCATGAGGGCGGTCCCCATGGTGGCCTTCCCAATGCCAAATTGCTGGGCCACGGAGTTTCTGGTTTGTTTGGAGTCTGAGGTTGCCAGCTTCCACATGGTGACGGCCACTCGTTTGTCTATGGGCAGGTCAGAGTTGAGTGTCCATGTGCTGCAGAACCGGGGTGAGCTCGCAGACCAGCTGGAGGAAAGTCCACTTGCTCATCCTGAGATTCTGCAGCCACAGGTCGTCGTCCCAGGTGGTGAGGATGATCCGCTCCCACCAGTTGCTGCTGGCCTCACGTGCCCAGAAGCGATGAGGCACGGAGCACGCTGCTGTGAGTGCGGCAGCTTGCTGGGGCAGCAAGGTGGGGGGCAGGCTGTCATCTTCCTCTGTGCTGGTGGGTTGCCGGACAGGCCTGCTCCACAGTCGAAGAAGCCTTACCACTAGCTGGCAGGTGTTGTGCAGCTGCCTGGCAAAGCGGAGGAGAAGAGTCTGGTCCATGATCTGCTCAGGCTCCATGTTGTCAGGCACAATGGGAAGGGGCTGAGCTCACTTCCTCTTTAGAAGGTGTGGCCGGGGGAGGGGAGACCTTCTCTGCTGCCACGCTGACACACTTCCCACAATGCACCCCTCCAACACCCCCAAGTCAACTTAAGAGTCTAGTGTAGACTCTGTAAGTAAGTTGACTTAATAAAGTCTACGTAACTTTCTAAGTATAGACATAGCCAGAGAGTCTAAGTGAGTTGCCCAAGATTGCCAGTGGCAGAGCAGGAAATTGACCATAAGAGGCAGATTAGCAACCTAACCACGGGACTGCTTTGACCAATATCTCTGTATTTCCAAATCAATGTTTCTGGGGAATCATATTCACACAGGTGCTCACAATAGCATTGTTCCCTTTTGGAGTCTCCTTGGGAGATGCTGTTTGGCAATTTACTAATGCTGAGAAATGTGATATGCTGCAAATGTAGTGCAATTTGTTCTTCTGACGTTTCTTGTCTCTGCTTAATAAATTGTCTGGAGCTGACACATAACCGAAGGGTTTCTGGCCTCATAAAACTCAGCTCAAGTTATGAAATGCCATGATGGGGAGGCTGCTGATTTGCCCTTTGGCTACTAGAAGGGCTTTGTGGGCATGCAAGGCTGAACCTCTCCCTTGGCACAACTGCCCTCTACTGGAGGATAAGACAAAAGAGTCTTGTGGCACTTTTAAAGACTAACAGATTTATTAATCGCATGAGCTTTCGTGGGAGAAAATCCACGAAAGCTCATGCGATTAATAAGTCTGTTAGTCTTTAAAAGTGCCACAAGACTCTTTTGTCTTTCTACAATAGACTAACACGGCTACCCCTTTGGAATTTGACTACATGGAGGATAAGGTACATCATAACATGCAGCAAGTTCTTCTGTTGTAGATACAGTGAGAATGAGTCCACACCCCGCAACCCAGAGGAGCTAGGACTAGAATGCTCCCCCTTCAGTTCCACATGTAGTTTTGCTCCTCTACAGCAAATGGGCTCTTGTGGCTATTGCTAGAACACTGTGGCCTAGCTGGGTCTCTGTCTGCTATACTCAGTCAGTCACACACATTCGTCTGGAACATCAGGCTTACTCTTGTGTTCATCACCACCAGAGGATGGGGTAAGTCGGACCTGCTCCTACTTTCATGAAGAATTCAAAATGACACGTTTAGTTTCATCTTTAAGTATTCCAAACGCATCAACTTTCTAAAAACCAGTTGGTAAATTAAAACAAAATCTTTATCCAGAACATTATTAAAATGGTTATGGAAATATTTCACTTACTGAAAACCCAGGTTTGGTAAATGAAAAATTTCATAATCTTTTCAATAACTGTTTGGCTAATTAAAAATACAGAACAATGGCACAAATTTTAATGAAAAATGAAATATTTTCATAATATATCACAATATTGACAGTTTTACACCCCCCTCCCCAGTTCAGTTATTAATATAAAACTTTTTGTTTTAAAAATTTTCATCATTTCTACTTTTGGGTAAATATACAGAGTTTCTTTGCAACCCTTGGCATAATATACAGCACTGTAGGGATACACGGGTGATTTTGCTGTTTGTATAACTTTCTCTAGTCTTAATTGGTTTATTAGTTTTATAACTTACTCTCATCTTAATTGGTTTATGGTCATTCATAACTTGTGTCAATCCTTGTATAATCTTAATTGGTTCATGATGATTGACATTTGTAATGGGTCCCTATTTGCAACATTGTTTCATAATGATTGACATTTGTAATGCCTTATATTGTTAATAGGATTATAGACCCTGCACTCTCAGGCTTGAACAACTGATCTTGGGGTTCTCTTAGTTGGGGGAGGGGGCTTGCCCCTCTGAGCCACTCTCTCCCAACTTGCATTGCTGTGTAAATCTCTGCCTATGTACCCTTAGGCAATAGGTATGCCAACCCTTTTTACCCAGTCTCTGCAGCATTTAAAGAAAAGTATCACATTTGAAGTAATGTAAAACTCCATATTGAAAATGTAAAACTCCATTTTGAAAATGTTAAACTCCATCTTTGACCAATGTACCCCATCTTGTGTGAAACTATTTCTAAAGTGAATAGCTTACATTGTCTGAGCAAGGTGTGGATGGAGGGTGTATGTCTGTGTGAACCAGTCCCAAACTGCCAGCTTGTCCTGATGAATGTTAAGTCCATTCCAACGGCTGAAGAATGTGAACACATCCCCAAAAGTAAAAGGATCCACCCCAGAGACAAAAGGATAAAGTTAATCAAGCTATCAAGAAACAAGCTGGAAGTCACATCTGCAAGTGCTTGGTGACCAACAGACACACAGAGCCCCTGGAGCGGCATGACCTATAAAAACTGGGTGAGACTCCAAAGTTTTGGGGGACAGTTCTGCATATCACCTGAGAGAAGGAGCGTCGGTGCATGCCCGACAGACCCCGCTCTTCCTCGTGTTCAGCTTCCCTGGCCAGGTAGCTGCCACGAGCAACGAACTCCAGCAATGGACTCAAGCCACAATCAGGATTGATAATTGCATGAACTGCAGAATATTTTCTGGTGTGTTTGGGCGCGTGGATGAATGTGTGTGCGTGTATAGGTATAAGTTAGTTTATAATTTTGTTCTTTTCTATAATAAACACGGCGTGTTGTCTTTTCCCCTTTAAAAGATCTTGGGCACTCTTTTTGATATAACGCCACTGGGCCTTCCTCTGCCTACTCTAGAGCACAATTTGTGGCTGCCGAGTACGCAGGGGCTTGGTTATAACAACGCTCAGTCAGATTTTCAAATTCTTTAGTTGGGATGTGCTGTAGGAGTTGGACACCCAAACTTCCTATGACTCTTTTGAAGATACCTAACTTTATCTTGAGATGCCTAATTGCCTTTGAGAAGCTGCCCCTCTGAAGTTGCCCAGTTGTGAATCCTGTTGCAGCTTAGACCTCAAGTCGTCTTTCATCCTTGCCCCTTCCACTGAGCCTCTGGTTGTTACTGATCCGGGCACGCTCATTCCCTGGCGCATGGGCGTGAGGAATCCTCCATGTTGGGCCTGATCCAGAGTACACTGAACACAGAAATAACTTCAATAAACCAGTTAAGGTTGCTAAGAGCAAGTAACTCACATTCACAGAAACCAGGCTATACACAGTCAAGCCATGTAACTCCTTCCATCACCATCCCACACTTACAAACCTGCATGAGCCCTCCCTCATCAAATCCACAGCCAGCAAGGTGACACTCAGACATTCCTAACTCTGCCCTAGTGGGATGACAGGGTGAAATTTGCCCTTGAACACTGTAACTGTTGTTTGAGTTTGTTGTTGAGGCTATGGCTACATTACAAGGGCTTCTAAAGCACAGCAGGATGTATTGCTGGAGCAAAGTGGAGAAACTCTGGGTTTTTTTTGCCAGTTGCTGTGTGTGCCTCAGTTTTCCCACATGTGTTACTCATGTATGTTGGTTATGGGAGTCTGGTGCATGATCATTTCAGAGACCACTGAAGGACAGATGGGCCTTTCCCAGGCACATAGGAAGACCTGGCCCGGACCCCAGTTGCAACAGGTTGGGGCAGGTGAAGACTATAGGGAGTGGCCACGTAGCTCAGGAAGGAGACAAAGGACTGGGGAGGGGCTAGGGGAGAAGTCTGGGGGTGGTTGGAGGAGAGAGGTGATTCCCCCTTCAGGGACTGGTGGGGAGGGAGCCCCGAGGGTGGTGTTCCCTGAATGGTTGCTGAGGCAACTTCCAGTTAAGCTACTATTAAAGTCCTTCTATGCTGTAATCCTGAGAACTAATAAAACCCTTCTGACATCCACGCTGGCTGTGAATCGCTTCTAACTGCAAGGCAGGGTGTCTGGCCCTATGGGCTTGGAGGAACTCCCCGGGACCCCTCCAAAGGGGTGGGTCCCTCAGGGGGAGTTCCAGGCAGAGGCATTGCTACATAGGAAAAGGATTCGGGTCACAGGTCATCAAACCCCCCACCCTCAGGCATGGGCCTCCAGGCCTGTGCACACAAGGTAGCTCCTCCACATACGTGGTCTGCAGGCAGTGCTCCATCCTGGAAGCCAATTTACATACATGAAACAATTTACCAGACATGGAGTGAATTTAAACAATAAACAAAACCAAACCAAAACCCCCCACCAGTTTACAAACTAATTTGATTCGGTAAAAGCGGAAACTTACATTTTATACCTAAACACAGTTCTCAAATAATATTTAAAGGTTGCTGTAGGGAAGATGGATAAGTGTCATTTTCACAACTGTACCCAACAAGTTTTCACTTGTTAATTAAACCATGTTTTGTGAAAAACTTGAAAAGGGCTTCCCTTTATTTCCGTTCCAGTTGAAGCAAAATGTAAGCAAGGGGTTACAAAGAAAGAGAGGATGGAATTTATTTCCAGTCTAACTGAAGCCAAGTGACACATTTTCCTACATCACATTCCCTTCCTACCAGCACCTCTGTTTATTTCTGCTGTAAAATGGAGATAATGATATTGTCCTTTCCCCCAGAACCGCCGTGAGGGTTAATTCATGTTTGTAAAGTGCTCTGAGTTTCTGAGAGGGAAGGAGGCTGTAGAGCAGCAGTTCTCAACCTTTTTGTGTTGGTGACTCTGCAGTTGAATGCTGATGTCTGTCTTTGAAAGTGTTTTTTCCTTTCCTGAAGTACTGTAATTTTCATGTTACAGAGAGGTTGAAGTGTTCCGCTACTGGTTTTTGAATGTTACCGTTCTTGATATTAGTTTTGTGTTCATTCATTCTTTTGAGCAGAGACAGTCCAGTTTGACCAATGTATAAGGCAGATGGGCATTGTTGGCACATGATGGTATATATCACATTCGTGGACATGTATGTTCAAAGCCACAGTATCTGGCTGCTGCTGATAGCCCTATGGCCAAGCTGGAGGCTGCGGGGCTTCTGAGAACCTGCTGCCCATTAGGGTTGGGTGTCGGGGGGGGAAGGGTCTCATAGAGTCATGCTTGAATGGGGGCTGGGGAGCTATTAACAGCCCTGTCACTTGGTCAGGGGCCAGAGCTGCAGGCAGCTATGCACCGCTGAGGGGTCATGACTCCCAATCTGAGAACTATTGCCTTAGCATATTTGAAGAAAGGTTTCAGGTCCCCCATCAGTCTTCTTTTCTCAAGATTAAACATAGCCAGTGTTTTTACCTTTCCCCACAGGCCACCTTTTCTAAACCTTTTATCTTTCTGTTGTGCTCCTCTGGTCTCTCTCTAATTCGTCCACATCTTTCCTAAAGCGTGGTTTTCAGATTTGGACATAGTGCTCAAGCTGAGGCCTCACCAGGGCCAAATAGAGGAGGACAGCCCCCTATTAGGTCTTATGTGACCTGGACATCTGGGAGAACCACCTGAAATGCAAAGATCGGGCAGGCTGCAAAAAGGAGATCAGATTCTCCCAGCACTGAAGACAAACTTCTGCAACCAGCCGCGGGTGGACTTAGCGGTTCCAGGCCCTGGGCAAAAGTCAAGGATGGGACCCCTCACACCACATAGGGGGCCCCATCCTTAATATTTGCCCCACCCTGGGCCCTTCCAGCCCCCCATATCTCACAAGGGGACCCAGTCCTCTGCTCGCCTCCCACTGGGCTCCTTGGCTGGCTCCCTGCCTCCCCTGAACCCCAGCTGGATCCCTGCCCCTCACCGCCGTAGAACACGCACCCGCAGGCAGGAAATTTAAAATGGCAGTGGCTAGGGACTGGGGGCAGTTGCCTGCACTGCCCCCCCAGCTAAGACCACCTATGCAACCAGCCACAAACAATGCTTCTGACTCCCCACACTGGTTATCAAGAAGCTTCAGGTGAATGCTTCTGAGGAGTTTGGGGGCTGGGGTACACCAATTGTTAACCTGCAAGATGAAGTGGGGTCTGGTAGAGCTTTGGAGGAGCTTTTGGCTGACAGACTTGGGCTGTCAAGAAACTGACACACAGCTGAGCACCAGCAAATCTCTCTCTTGCTGAGGCAGGGGGGTAACATGGTGACCCAGAGCTCTGGACACCCACAGAAAGTGTCACAGTGACGTAGTTGCAGGATCTGTAGAAACTCTGCTGGTTAGTTAAGTATCACACGCCAAGCAGTGGTCAACTAGATTCTGTGAGATTCACAAATGAGAAGGTTGGGAACAGACAGTCTTTATTGTCTGTTTGTTTATGTTGGGTAAAGGAAACAGA
>ML685916.1:0-52576 GCA_007922175.1 Pelusios castaneus | reverse complement strand
CGCTCCCGCCCTGGGCATGCTCAGTCTGAGCATGCTCAGGGAGAGAGATTTGAAGCTCCCCAGCCTGGCTGCAGCAGACAGGGCGGAACAAGCGTTCCGCCTGAGTCTGCAGCTTTGCTGGAGCCCCTGGGTGGAACGCATCCTTCCGCCTTGGTTTTCTATTTTTAGGGGGCCTGGAACACTGGCCCCTAAAAATTGTGGGCCCTGGAACCACGTTCCGGTGCGTTCCCCCTTACTTTAACCACTGGATATCCACATTGCAACCACGGATATCCTCAGATATTATGCGGATATCCATGGATTTGCAGAGCTTTACTGATCTCCTTCATGCTTTCCCTGATTGGCAGTTCACTCTGGTATTCCCTCCTTTCCCAGGCTATGTCTACACTTGTTAATTTAAGTCGACTTAGCATGTCTACACTCAAAAATTAAGTCGATTTAAAGGGGACCCTGCCAAATTGACTTAGAGCATCCACACTGGACGCCTAAGTTGCCTTCTAGGGGCTAGGTGGACCTGGGACTGGTCCACAGTGGTGGTGAGGGGGGCACCCCTTGCCAAGTGCCAGGGGGCTCAGCATTTGCCCCATTGTACCTGGGTACAATGGGGGCTGAGCATGACAGGGACACTGGCAGGGCATAGGAGCAGGGTGGGCAGGGGGTCTGTCCTGACCTGTGGGGCACGCCAGGCTCTCCCTGTTCCAGCCACCCTGGCAGGGAGGGCCCTGGAGCCCTTTAAGTTGACTTAAAGTTGATTTAGGGCTAATCTGCGTCCACACTGGCTAAGTCGATTTAATAAAGTTGACTTAGCCAGTAAAGTCGACTTTAAAGTAGGTTTTTTAAAGTCAACTTTAATTTTCCTTAAGTCGATTTAAGGAAAATGTAATGCAGACGCAGATTAAATTAAGTCGACTTAAGCAAGCTTAAATTGACTTAATTTGTAAGTGTAGATGCACCCCCCAGATCCTTCACACAGCTCTCACTAATAAGTTTATTCAGGGCTCTATGACCTGTTGGCTATTCCTTTTCCACTCAGCCCCTTCCCTTGGGATAAGGATCCCCTCTTGAGGGCCATGACAGCTCTACATTTCTATGATTTCCAGGGTCAGACAGGAGTCCCCCGAGGTGTTGGAACTGACTTTGGAACTATTCTGTGCAATTATCACTGCCAAGTCTCTGAGGCACCCACAGACAGATTGAAGGGAAGGTTCACACAGATGAAACAGAGGAAATCAACCAAACAAATGGTCAGCAAACCTTGATCATCACAATTTAATGCCAGTGTGAGATCTCCTGTTTATCGAGTTGTATGGGGTGGGAAAGGGGAGGAAGGGGATGTCATTTCCTTTCTGGAGATTGGAACCTTCAGCACCTCCAGTTATCAGGAGGGCTAAAGTAATATTTCAGTCCCAAGGAGAGCCCCTTCCTGCATGTTAACTGCCTTGTCCAGACCAGACTTTACTTCTGAGAGCAAAGGACCCACCCCGGAGCCAGCACATTTCCTCTGGAAATAGCATAGAGACAGGGGAGCTATGACTCTGCTCCATTATGTGCCTCTCTCCCTGATCTCCCAGAACCCTTTGTGCAAGTGGTTCACAAGGGTCAGGCCAATGGGTGAGATGGGTCAGATTAAGAGCAGAAGGGCGACCTCCTATCCCATTCCCTTCCGTCTTTTGAGGCAGCCCATTGCAACAGATTGTGCAGCACAGTGTTGTGTAGAGTGGTTTATGGAAAGTTAATCTAACTGAACTCTAATGGGTAGATAGATGTTAGCAGAAGGAACCTTGTAATAAATTAATACAGGTTAAGAGCAGAAGGGGCCATTATGTTTCTCTGGTTTGACCTTCTGTGGGAATAAAGCCCGGGAGTTGCATTGTCCTCTCTCTCTCTCTCTTTTGATGCTTGAACACTGAACATGGCAACAGAAGTGAGGCAGCACATACCAATATGTGAGGCCAGCAACAAAGAATATTAAACCAAACCTCACCTCCTCACCTAACCATGTAGTAACAACAACAAAGAGAAAACAGATATCCTGGCAGCATACCAGAGCCCTGTCCCTGAGCAGAGGGATATAAAAGGTGATATGTTTACCTGATGGACTTTCTGTAGATCACAATGGGAAAAGTGCAGAGTTGCAGTGGGGGTGGATAAAAGGGAAAACAATCTAAGAGCTCCCAGGCCCCGTCACCTCCACCATCCACCCATGCCTACCCCCTCACCCCCACACACCAGTCTCCCCCAGTCCCCAAACCAATAAAAACCACAACAGAACATATATTGGTGTACAGGGTGTTTATTCAGGGGGGAATTGGGGGTTGGGAGCTACGGGGGTTGGGAGGTTTGAGGGGAGTGAAGAGGGTCAAGGGAGAGAGGGGTGGGGTGGCTTGGGGGGAGTGAAGAGGGTTGGGAGAGAGCGGGGGGTTGGGGGAGGGGTCAGTGTCAGTGGCCTCCAGGAGGCAGGTCCCTGGCCTGCTGATGTCTGCCCTGGGTCCTGGGCTGCCGGTGAGGAGAGCTGCTTCTGGGGCGCAGGGCGGGAGCCTGAGGGAACAGGCACTCCTCCAGGCACTCCAGGGCCTGTGTCTGCTACTCAAGGAGGGTGAGCATTCACTCCAGCAGCCTCTGTTCAACCTTCCGGTGGCCCTCGTCCTGCTCCTGCCACACTGCCAGGCGTGCCTTGGTGTGCTTGCTTACGTGGACCAGGTCCTCGAGGAGCTTGTCCTGTGAGTGACGCACCCCCCTTTGGCTCCTGATTAGGTCTGCTGGGGTGCCAGGAGTGCCACGCGTCAAGGGAGCTGCTGGGGAAAAGCAAAGAAGAGGGTCCCTCCCATTAGCTCCTGTGGTGTGCAGCCTGAGAGCAGTTGCTGTCCCTGACCATCCCCCTGCTTCCCAGTCCCTGTGCTTTGGGCAGGGGTTAAAGTAAGGGGGAACGCACTGGAACACCATTCCCGGGCCCACAATTATTAGGGGCCAGCGTTCTGGGGCCCCTAAAAATAGAAAACCCAGGCGGAACACTGCGTTCCTGTGCGTTCCGCCCAGGGGGGCCCAGCAAAGCCGAAGACTCCTGCGGGGGAGTTTCAAATCTCCCGCCCTGAGCATGCTCAGACTGAGCGTGCCCAGGGCGGGAGTGGTCTGGCCCAGGAGCGGCTCTGCCAGCCACCCCTGCGAGCTCTGAGCCTCTGGCCAGGTAAAGGGGTTGGGAAGGGGAAGGGGCTGGGGCGGGGGGAAGGCAGAGGAGCCAGGAAAGGGGCAGAGGAGTCAGGAAGGGGCCCAGGCCTGATCCGGCCACACTGCCTGCCTGTGGTGGTGGCGGTGTGTGGCGGCAGCAGAGTGGCTGGATCAGGCCTGAGGGGCCAGTGTGTGGCGGCGGTGGGAGCAGAGTGCGGCGGCCAGCAGCGTGACCTGATCCAGACACCACAGGCCGGTCCCGGGCCTTTGTAGTCAGGGGTTAAGGAAAGATAAGGGGGAATACGGAGATCGGGAGTGGGAATGGAGGGGTCCGGACTCACGAGTTGCTGGAGCAAGAGGCCAGGATGGGGGGCTAGGGAGGGGCTGGTGGGAGCTGGGTAGTGGTAGAGGGGACTACGGCTGGAGGGGGAACTGGGTGGGGTGGCTGGGGAGGGATGGAGGCGGTTGGGGGACTGGAGTGGGTGCTAGAGACGGAGAAGCCTGGGAAGGTGTGGAGGAGGTTGGGGGGCTGAAGGGGGGTGGAGTGAAGCTGGGGGAAGCTGGGGGCTGGGGAGTTAGGAGGGCTGGAGTGGGGGTTTGGGTGCAGGGAGCTTAGGGAATGTGGATGGGGGCTCAGGAGGACATGGAGAAAGAGGGGTCTGATGTGGGCACTAGTGGACAAGGTTGGGGTGATGTGGATTTGAGGCTGTGCTTCATTTGTGAGGAAAGAGCTGGTGGGGCTCAAGCAATTTGTTTTGCCCTCATATCTGTTTGTAGTGTAGACATAGCCAAAAAGTAATTCAGTGAAGTACATCCCAGTGGGAATTCTCCTCAGTTTCCTTTCCTTCCCCCTTTCCTTTCCTTTTATCAAATATGAGGCCCCAGACAAACCAACTCTTTCTCCACTGAATTGTAATATGTAATATAAAATCAACTTGAAAAAAATATTTACTTGTTTCCCCTCCCAAGCTATGTTCAGTCCTGGAGTAGAGGAAAGAACATAACACATTGATGATCCAAAATGTAGCCTTGCAGAGATTTCCATCTTTCTGTGGGATCCAATGCTCACTTCTACCCTTGGAGGGGCCCAGAACAATGGATCTGACTTTTATATGCATAGACAATCTGTCTCATGCAACTTTTAGAGGGTTTTGTGTCTTCCTCTGACCCAAGAAACACTGAACTCATGGTAACTAATACACCTGCTGTTACAGTGAGCATTTGAAAAATATTTGCAATATATGTTTTTTAAGTCTCTCAAGCATTCCTACAATATCTTTTCTCATGTAATGTACGTATCATATACAGAGTATATGATGGATTGTAGTTGGCATAAGTTGAGGATGACCTGCATAACTCCTTTTGTCACTCATGAACTGCTTCCTCAGACTCATGATGATAGAATACTTACACTACTATATCATGTATTCTCTATAGAAAAAATAACACTTGACTGCCTAATATTTTAGAAGCCTGCTATTCTTAGTTGTTTATAAGAATTAACACTCTCATGTGGGCTGCTCACTCTCTGCCTCAAGCTCAATATTTAAGTTTCAATAAAAGTGGCTCAGCCCTTTCCAAGAGCGAGCTTTGTGAAAAATAGCTAATTCTGCTAATGTTAAATGTCTTTTCCTTGAAGATCTCTAGTGCCTCCATGGTAAAACTGATAGAGTGATAGTTCTGGGGACACAAAGGTCCCCATGAAAACACACCCAGATTTGGTCAAGGTATAAGCCTTTGAAAATCACCATTTGTGTATTTAGAGCTTTATGGATGTTTGCTAATAGCATTTCTGGACCTTCCATCATGAGGTTGACCTTGACTCTGTATATGTAGGCTGGAAATGTGACAAAGACAGGTGACAAAAACTGTGAGGTGTAGTTTGTGGTAGAGGCTAAATAGGCGTGACAGCAAATGTTATCGTCTCACCTTTGTTTAGTAAATTAATAAAACTTCAGTGTTTCAGTTTAACAATTTTATTAAAGTTCGAATGAAAACACATCTATGCATTTCTTTTGAGTTGAGGTACATAGGCATGCTGATGCTTCTGGTGCCAAAAAATTGTTGCCCATGCAGCAACATGCCTCACAAATTGCTGCTCAAAAATACCATAACTTGCTCAGCTGCATCATCAGCTTAGAGGGAACATTGGTGGCATCCATGGTGTGTTTGCTAAAAACGTTCTGACAAGCTGCACATGTGGTGTTACAGAGGTCAAAGGGAAATTGTCTACAGGGTTAAGGTCTAAATAGCATTTACTAGTGAATGGTCTAGTACTCCTTAAGATCCTAATGAAAAATGCATTCATCTCTGTGCAAAGATGGTTTGACGGGTGTGGTGTTATATTAGGGGCTAGTATTGTTCAGTGGTTAAAGCATGAGAGTCTTGAGTTCTGGGTCTTAGTCCTAGCTCTGCCACAAAACTGCTGTGGGACTTTGGGCGAAGTCGCTTCACAGCTCTGTGTCTCAGTTTCCTAATCTGTAAAATGAGGTTAGTGTGTCCCTTTAAGACAAGGGCTCTCAAATGGGAGTCGCAACCCCTTAGGGGGTCAGAAGGTTATTATGTGGGGGTTGTGAGCCACCCAGAGCTGCCAATAGCTGTGCAGAAGCAAGGGAGGCAATGGGGTGTTAAGTTTGCTCTGAAAAGCTATAATCATACAAATTCTTTGCACCCACCAGTATTAAACAATAACAATTTTAAAAATAACTTTTCTGCGTCTAAAAATAATTCCATAAAAATGTGGTTTAGTCTGAAGTTCAAAGTGGTGAGAAAAGATACATTCATTTTAGGCAGAAGGTTTGGTTATAAATTTAGTATTTAAAATAGTGTTGCCTAGAAAAAATATATTTTTAATTTGGCAGGGGTCCACACTTGGAGGCTGGCTGAGTGAAAGGGATCGCCAATGCGAAAAGTTTGAGAACCACTTCTTTAGGAGGTGGTATAAAGCTTGGTTCATTATCCCTTGTAAAGTGATTTCAGCTTTTCAGAGAGAAGGTGCTATGGAAAAGTGAGGCCTGATTTTATCAATCACAAGTCGTGGTGATTTTAATGCCATCTTCCCTTTTCTATCTATGTTTAAGTAACATATTTCCAAGTACTTCAACCAGCACCCAAGCTATTGGCAATGCTACAGAAGTCATATACTAGTGAAGTCTCATTATAGCCTTGTGTATGTTAGCATTTTTTAGGAAAGTTGCCACCAGGGATAAGACCAGTGGAAACCATATGGTAGATAAGTTCCACAGGGGTAGCCGTGTTAGTCTAGTTCAGCAAAACAAACAAGGAGTCCTGTGGCACTTTTAAAGACTAACAAATTCATTTATTGCATGAGCTTTCATCTTCATACTTGAGTTAATGAGGCAGGGGAGGGGGTGATCTGATGGTCTTGTGTTATGCAGTGTTTGCTAGTTTGTGACAATAATTGCTATAGACATAAATGCTATATAAAATTATAAATATTTTTATGGAACTATGCATGTGGTATTGAGAAGTGGTTGCAAATGCCTATCTGGGCTGGGGCCCGCCCATGAAGGGGGCCCAGACAATATGGGAAGGGGGCCCGGAGATTAGGAGGGTTCCGGGGCCCATCAAATTATACTTTAACCACTGTGGATATCCACAGACCATTTATTGTGGAAGCAAATCGGATGCAGATCCACATATTTGTGTCTGCGCAGGGCTCTAGATATTGGGAAGGTGAGGTTCTGGAGGAAATTATATTTTAATTTTACTTTAACCACTGGCCATAGGTCAGATTTGAGTAGTGACATCGGAGCTTTGTGTGAGAATATTATGCTCGAGAGGTCAGATAAGCTCTTCATGGGGCTCAAGAAACACAGCCTTCTTATGAAAATTTTGAGCCCACTACTGGTCATCCCAGTTCTCCATTTTGCCTGGTACTGAAGCTGTGTTTATCAGCCTGTGATTGCCAGGATCACCCGTGGAGCCTTGTTTAAAAATCAGTGCTACATTTGCTATCCTGGTATAGAGGCTGATTTTAGTCAGTGGTTTTCAAACTATGGGTCAGGACCCACTACTGAGTCGCAGACTCTCAGGTACTGGGTCGTGGCACCCCCTGCTACAGCAACTGCAAGACTGGAATGCATTGTTCAAAGATGTAATTGTTGGGTTGTGTGCATAAATGACTTTTTTTCAACTAGATCCTGAGAAAAAATGTTTGAAAACCACTGATTTAAGTGATAAGTTACATACCGTAGTTAGTAGTTCTGCAATTGCATACTGAAGTTCCTTCAGAAGGATTGGGTGAAGAATTAATAATCCTGTGTTTAAACCACATCATATTAATAATGCATGAAGACAAGTCACAATTCCTTTTATACATATATTATATCAACACTTCAATTATTAGACCATGTCGCTATTTAGATTATGTGAGCTGGTGCCTGGCATGGGCCAAACTGAAAATGCTGCACTCAGGGTAGACTGCAAGAAATAGGACAGACAATCCTAAAAGCAAGTGGTTTATTTATTAGTTAATATTTACTGGTTAATAGCATCTGTAATGCCACACTGATTAACCAGAAGCCAAAGGCAGTTCCCCTTAGGCTTTCCAGACCTTGGCTCACAGCCAGATAAACAGGTATAATATGGCGAGGTGTACTGAAAAATGAATTCACCATCCTATGTGAGATTCTGACTAAAGCCAGAGGATCAGACATATAACTTCAGGTCAACATATATTTCAGATCCGATCCAAATATCACACTGTCATCCAATCCTTAGTAAATTATATAAAGATTTAATACAAGAAAAGAAGAGAGTTATAAATGGTTAATAGATCAGTGTAGACATTTCCTGCACAGGACCCACTGGATGTGTCACTCCTGGTGATGGAATTGGGGAATTCCTCAGTGATATTCCCATCTGTTGGCCAGTGCTCCATCTTCTCATGAGTGGAACCTCAGCCCTCCAGCAGAGCCCTTCTCAGGTCCACCCCTTCTGGGGTTAAGCACAGTCCAGGCCCACTTTGCATCAGGGGTCATTATCTGTCCATTCACCACCCACTGGAACTCCAGGGAAGGTGGGGAGCGACCTGGGCCCACCCACTTCTCTGGCCCCAGGGACCCTATGTGCTCTGACTGAGCACCACCTCAATGCTCTCCACTCTGGTTTAGGACTCAGTTCATATCCTCTGGGTCATACTCTCACCTCTCCAGGTACCTGTTCCCTTGTAGCCGGGCTGCGTCCTTGCTGACCCTTGGCAGCTGGCAGTGTGCTGTCCCTAGTCCAGCCTCCCATAGACAGGGCTCCAGCACTCCCTTCCTTCATGACAACTCGAAGCACACTGCCCTGAGCTGTTGCTGCAGCCCATGTTTATTGATGCCCTCAGGCCTGATTGGCTCCCTCAGCCACCAGCTCCTATTGGCCGTACCCCTTTCTCTGGGGTTTTAATTCCTTCCCTTCTGGAGTGGAGAAACAACCCCACTATAATCATATACGTACAAGTAATTGCAGAGTCCTGATATCTGGTTTGTAGCAGTGATGGAGTGTACTGCTGGCTTGTAAAGTCTCTCTGGTATCTTCCAAAAGATTGGAAGGACCTTATTCCCTAGTTCAAGATGCTCCTATTAGTTGTAATAAGAAATTAGTTTTGTATTTATATTTTATTGACATTTTAAAAGAAATTAGTATTAATAAATCTGGTTTGATTTAGTGTAAGGATTGTTGCCCAGTGCTTCAATGTTGGGTTTATTTGGTAAGTTATTTTTCTTCCTCTAGTAATATTTTCCGTGACTAGCAGATGTCCTCACTGTTGTCTGCCTTTTGAGCTTTAAAGATCATTATAATTTTGTGCTTTAACTGCAGACAATTTTTCACTAGCCATTACAAGAGAATCTTTAAGTCACATGTTTACACAGACTGTGTATTGATAACCACATAACATAAATAGGCTTGACAGAATTTGATTTTAATTTGTTTATAATTTTGATTGATAATATTGATGTTTATTTTTAATTTTTTTAGATTTTTATGAAGTTAGATTTTCACAGTTGTGTGGAATTATGAGGGAGTCAGACAATTATTTCATGATAATAGACATTGAGATTCAAACAGTTATAATTTTATAAGCTGTTAATGCAAATGATCAACAACACACCTCAAACTCTACAAAATAAATATGAAATTAATAAACTGTAGTTGTTTTTACTATTCTTTCACTAGTCCATCTGTAATAAGCCCAATTCAAAAGTATAAATCACTGGATTTTAACTCTAAGTTCTCAAGCAGCATTGTTTCTTATTTCTTCTATTTGTATATTTCTGTTATTATCAATGGGAATATTTTTGCAGCAGTTGTGTGTATATGATGAAATTGACATTTACCAGTAATACAGAATCCTTCCATGCATAAACAAACAGAGAGAAACAAATGGATCATTTTTTTTCTTTGATTATACAAAAATTATGGTGTGGCAGTGGTATCACCAAATCAATTGGTTAATGCCCCGAACCAGAGCAGCCTCCTCTGCTCCCCCCGTGCTGGTGCAACCCTCTGCCAGGCCATCCCCAGCAGGGGACAGGGTGGGGCTGGCTGGAAGGCAGACTGGCCTCCCAGACACCCATTCCATCTCCAGCAGGGCGCGGACCCGTCACTGTCAAGCAGGCAGCATTGCAGTGCGGCACACAGTGGAATGGCCCAGCCTGGGGGCAACACAGGATGGTGGTGCTCTGGGTGGACAGGGCCCTTCTCAGCCCGGGGACTGGGGCTGCCTTGAAGCCCAGGGCCCCAGGCTAAGGGGGAACCCACAAGCCCAGAGCACCGCTAGGGTGGGGAAAACTGACACTGTGGGGCATTGCAGGCTGGCAGTGCTCTAGGCTGGTGGGGCCCCTAGGCTCAGGGCAGCCCCAATTCCTGGATTAAGAGGGGCCCTGCTAGCCCAGAGCACCATTGGCCCATATTGCTCCCAGGCTGGGTGGTCCCATAGTCCACTGCTATACAATGTCGCGCACCCCCAAGCCACTGCCCTTTCCCCCTGCTGGGGATGGACTAGGTGTCCAGCCCACTCTCCGGCCCACCCTGTCCTGCCCTATGCCACCCCGCCCCCTTGTTGGGGATGGTGCACCAGGCCTTTTTTTCAAGTAATGTCCCTGTGGTATGGCGATAGAAATGAAAAAAAATGATCATGTAATCCATTTGATCCTGGTGAAGTGTTAGAATTTCTTACAAAATTAGCATGCAAAAGCTAATGCACAATTTAATTCCAAAGCAAACTGACAGCTTCCAGTTCACATGTTGTTTTTACTTTGTTTTTAAAAGGAATGCAGGTTCAAACACATGAAGGCACACACCTTTCCTTTATAAACCAGGAAAGATGAGAATATTGATCTCAGTCCTGTGCAAGTCCCCATGTTAAAAAAAAAAAAACCTAAATAAAATTAACAGGATATCCCCTTCTGCTATCTGCCCTGTTCCAGCAGGCTCAAACTGGAGATAAATCAATATTCATGGATTTCAAAGCCAGAAGGACCACATTGATCACCTTCTATGTAACACAGAACTGAGAATTTCCTCCAGTAATGCCTGTATAAAGCCCATATCTTGTGGTCGAGTTAGAGCAGAGGCATCACACATAGGCTATGTCTACACTGGGTAATTTAAGTCGACTTTAACTAAGTCGACTTAACTAAGTTGACTTAAAGTCGACTTAGTTAAGTCGACTTAGTGTGTCTCCACTTAAAAATAAAGTCGACTTAAAGGGGAACTTAAAAAGTCGACCTAGAGCGTCCACACTGGATGCCTAGGTTGACTTTGTGGAGCTTAGGGGGACCTAGGGCAGGTCCACAGGGGCAGGGGGGCACCCCTTGCCCAATGCCAGGGGGCTCAGCCTTTGCCCCATTGTACCTAGGTACAATGAGGCAAAGGGGGACAGGGACCCTGGCAGGGCATGAGGCAGGGTGGGCAGACTCTGCCCTGCCCTGTGGGGGGCCATGCCAGGCTCCCCCTGTGCCCCCCACCTCCCCGGCAGGGAGAGCATTGGTGTAGCCCTGGGGTAGCCCTAAGTCGATTTAGGACTACCCAGGGCTACACTGGCTTAATTCAACTTTAGAAAGTTGAATTAAGCCTTAGGTCTAATAGAAAGGAGGTTTAATAAAGTCGACTTAATTTTAATTAAGTCGACTTTATTTTCCTTAAGTCGACTTAAGCAAGCTGCTTAAGTTGACTTAAGCAAAGTGTAGTGTAGACGCAGGATAAATTAAGTCGACTTAAGTAAGCTTAAGTCGACTTAATTTACCAGTGTAGATGCAGCCATAGTGCCCCTAGGCCACATCCAGCACTCATGACATATTTATATGGCTCACAAGATTTATCAAGTTATCCAGAATCTAAAAAAATTCAGCATAGCTGAGGCAGTTATTGATGCCTATGTTTGCAGCCAACCTTAAACAATGACTTGCAGTGAAATTCCTCATCTCCTAGCAACTCTGTTGGAATATCAACTTTAAATAAGGCTTAATCTTTATCAGCATTCACTATTCAATTTCTAATCAGTTTTTGCTATGGGGTTGGGATGGAGTGCAGTGGGGTGGGAAGCGGGAGCAGCAGATGGGAAAGAAATACAGAGAAAAGAATAGAGAAGACTTGACAGAGATGAGAAAGGGAGAGGGTTACTGAGAAAGAAGAAAGAAACACAGAGGGTGAAGATAGCAGTGGCTTAAGGGGAAATAAATTTCTTCCCTCGGTGTTGAATTTGTCAATAAAGCACCAAAAAAATAATCATTAAAATCTAGTTAGTACAGAAAGACTGTACTCTCAGCTTGGTCTCCGTACAAACCTCCCACTGCTGTCAAGGGGTCATTCCACCGCGCAGCATAGTGGTATGTGGTCAACCCATGAACCAGAATTAAACAAGAAATTTGTCTGATTCCCGCACATGTGTTTGAGGACCCCTCCTCTCCCTCCCCCGCTCTCCCCCCGAGCCAGAGCATCATTTTTAGAAGGATTTCCAATCTTATTTTGAAGACTTCAGGTGATAGAGAATCCACCACACACCTCAATAAATTGTTTCAATTGTTAATTATCCTAATTACCCTCACTGTTAAAATGTGTACTTATTCTAAAGCTGAATTCTCAAACTTCTTAACTTCATCTCTTGAAGAATCAAAGAAATAACATTCCCCTATATTTTAACAAAACTGGCCCAAAAAAGCAACTTTAAAGTTCTCACCTAAATTCTAGTCACTGTCAAGTTCTCTAGACAAGGGTTGCTGGGCAATTCTGCTCTTTTGTTTTATTACTTGATGTCCAGAGAGAGTAGGTGAGCAAGTGAAAGAAGCATATGTGACTTGTTCCTTTGTTAATAAGTCCAGGGCATAGCAGATGGAAACATCCTCCCTCAAATGCCATTTGTGGCTAACAGTCAAAATTTTGTGGTGTAATTTTTTTGTTCCCATTAATATCCAGTAGGTGGTGCAGGTACATTGCAAATAGGCCATTGTGGAGTTCCCTCCCCTCTCTTGTAGGGAAAAATTTAAGATCGCTTCATGTCTATCTGCAAACATTATAATTTTTGGATATAAAAAGATTGTCTTTGAAGAGTTATTACTGAAATATTAAATAAAACATTTTTAAAGTTATATGTACTCTTTACAGTTCATGTTTCACTGTTCTCCTTAAGTGAATAATTTGATTATTCTGTCATTCTAACTCATTCCTACAAAGAGTGAAATAAAAAAAGTAATTGGTTATGGGAAAAAATATTAACTGTGGCCAAGAAGAACCATCACCTTCACTCAGGAAAGGTGGAAAATGAGCTATGACTGACTAATTTCTTGATTACCTCTACTACACCCAATACTGTGCAGTGATAACCTGTTAATCTTCATTTACATCTACAAAACTGAACCTCATAGTGCACTGGAAGGTTGCACAATAAAAAGATTTTAACCTGAAAGTGTTAAAGTGCAATGAAAACACCAGCTCAGATGTTGCTAGAGTTCATTTAGTGCTTAGTTGTCCACAGAGTTGACAAAGCTGAAGTCAACAGTGATTAATGCCAGCTCTTTAGCAGTAAAAGAATTTTCCATTGAAGCTATTTTGGCATCCCAGAAAGTTAAGGTGATGTTACCAGATTTGCCCACCAGCTTGCGGTGTGCTCATTTATTAGTATTACATTTTGGAGTTTCTATAATTTTCTCAATGTGCTGCTTGTGTCACTTGTGTTTCTATGTGGAGCTTTATTTCTCCCTTCTGCAAGTCCCTGGATTCCAAGTTATCTGGCAAGGCTATCATAGACACACACACAGAGCCCATCTGAGCAGGCAGAGTTAATCAGCACTTCCAAGTTGACACCCCCATATGCCTCTGACTCAGCACAGAACTTAATTCAACAGTGCAAAACCAAAATGCAGTCTGACACACACACTGGTTAACAGAGCATCAGAGCAGCCAGGGGCAGTCAGCACCTTCAAAATGACACCTTCATATGCAGAAGGCTCACAGTCTGCATGAGGCCTGCAGGAGCCTTTCATCCAGCACTTCAACTGGGCTTGGCAGGACCGCGGAGGCTGCTCCCTCCTCCTGGCTCTATCCTTTTCCCAACCCTCACCCTACTACATGTAGCAGCGTTCCCCTGGCCAGGCCGGAGTGTGATGTGCTGGAGTTCAATTTTGTGACTTTGTACTTACCCACAATCATTTCAGATTTGGAAATGATTTATATCTTCAAGTCAGCGGCACTGCTATGGATACCCTTATGGCCCCACAATATGCCAACATTTTTATGGCTGCCTTAGAACAAAGCTTCTTCACCTCTCGTCTCCAAGTACCATCCCTCTACTTACACTGCTCTGATAACATTTTCATCATCTGGCTCCACAGAAAGCAGGCCCTTGAAGAATTCTACAGAGATTTCAACAATTTCCACCCCATGATCACCCCTCGCCCCTCAGCCTGGACCACTCCACACAGGGGATCCACTTTCTGGGAACTACAATACAAATAAGGGATGGACACATAAACATGACCCTATATTGAAAACCTACTGACTGCTATAGTTACCTATATCCCTCGAGCTTTCATCCAGGAAACACCACACAACTCATTGTCTACATCCGAGCCCTCAGATATAACTGCATTTGTTCCAATCCCTCAGATAGAGACAGACACCTTCAGGATCTCTATCAAGCATTCTTAAAACTACAATATCCACTTGGGGAAGTGAGGAAACAGATTGACAGAGTCAGACAGGTACCCAGAAGTCAACTACTACAGGACAGGCCCAAGAAGGAAAACAACAGAACACCACTGGTCATCACCTACAGCCCCCAAATGAAACCTCTACAACATATCATCAAAGATCTACAGCATAGCTATAAGACAGTCCCTCACTCTCTCAAGCCTGGGGAGACAGACCCCTTCTCCTTTACAGACAGGGTCCTGCCCCAGCCTTAAGTAATTACTCACCAGAAACTACAGACGAAACAACAGAAACATTAAGGCAGGCACATATCCCTGCAACAACCCCCCTTGCCAACTCTTCCCACATATCTGCACAAATGAGACCATGATAGGACCTAATCAAACCAGCTACTCCATGAAGGGCTCATTCACCTGCTCATCTACCAATGTGATATATGCCATCATGTGCCAACAATGCCCCTCTGCCTTATACATTGGAAAAACAGGACAGTGTTTGTGCAAAAGAATAAATGGATACAAATCTGACATCAGAGGTATGTCTATACTAACAATTTAGGTTGACTTAAGACCCTTAAGTAGACCTAAATTACTCCTTGTCACACTGGGCTTTCATTAAGTTAATTTAAGAAATTCCTTAAGTTGACTTAATAACTACCCCTCCTTAGGTCGACTTAAGCCTTAATTTGACTTCTTAAGTCGACTTAAGGACAGTGTGGACAGGAAGTAGCCCTTAAGTTGACTTTATTAAGTTGACGTAATGCCAGTGTGGACGCCTATCTCCAATGTTAAGTTGACTTAATAAAGTCGACTTAAAAGGAGCCACTTTGTTAAGTTGACTTAAAGTCGACCTTATACTTTTTCTAGTGTAGACATACCCAGAAATAACAACATTCAAAAACCAATAGGAGAACATTTCAATCTCCCTGCTCACTCCATGGAAAATATGTCAATTGCTGTCCTTAAGCAAGTTAATTACAAATGAACAATAAACTACAGAGTTGGAATAGCATGATAGCATTACCTTAGGCTTGAATATAGATCTAAACTGGCTTTATCATTGCAATAAGTGACTTTCCCCTCTCTCTACCTCCACACCTTCTAATATGTTGTTTCACACTGTTTGAATCTAAAAAACTGTTTTGATTTGCTGAAATAGGCTGACCTGAACCTATGACTTACACTTCCCCGCATTTATTTTCTTCCCATTCTGTAAGTTCTCCTTCTTCAAGCATCTGATGAAGTGGGATTTTCTCCCACTAAAGCTCATGCATTAAATAAATTTGATAGTCATTAAGGCTATGTCTTCACTTGGCCAAATAAGTCGACTTTGCTAAGTCGACTAAATAAAGTCGACTTTAATTCGACTTTGTTAAGTCGACAGCATGTCCACACTCAAAAATTAAGTCGACTTAAAGGGGGCCTTGCCAAATCGACTTAGAGCATCCACACTGGACACCTAAGTCGACTTCTACGGGCTAGGTGGACCTGGGACTGGTCCTCGGTGGCAGGGGGTGCACTCCTTGCCAAGTGCCAGGGGCTCAGCATTTGCCCCATTGTACCTGGGTACAATGTGGGCTGAGCAGGACAGGGACTTATCTAATTCCTTTTTGAATGCAGTTATGCTTTTGGCCTTCACAATATCTCCAGGTAATGAGCTCCACATGTTGTAACAGTCTGGTCTAATTTAGTGTGTGGTGGCTGGGTGGTGTTGGTAGTCTGTAAGGGTGTGTCTACATTAGTAAATTAAGTCGATTTAAACAGGCTTAAATCGACTTAATTTACGCTGCGTCCACACTGGAGTTTCCTTAAGTCGACTTAAACTGCTGCTTAAATTGACTGAAGGAAATTTAAAGTCGACTTAATAAGACCTGCTTTTAACAAGTCGACTTAGAGAGTCTAGTATAGACTCTCTAAGTCGACTTATTAAGGCCAGCTTTAAGTCGACTTAAGAGTCCTGTGTGGACTCTCTAAGTTGACTTAATAAGGTCGACTTAAAGTCGACTTAGTGAAGTCGACTTAGTAAAATCGACCTAAATTCCTAAGTGTAGACATAGCCTAATAGATGGGGGCAGATGAGACAATCTAGTGGTCTTTTCTGGCCTTATATTCTACAACTCTATTCCCACATGCAAAATAATGAAGCAATCACGCAATGATATAATGATAGTGTAAAGTCAGTAGAATTATTTGTTCAATGTGAAAATACTTTGGGGTCCTTTAGAGTTTGTTCCTTTCATTGTAGCTGAGATCTATGACACATCTGTGACATTCATCTCCTGCAATCTGGACTGGTGTGCTGCTGTCTCACCCAAATTCTCTAGTCCTGGGGCCCAACTTACTCTGCTTTGCTGTATGAACCCTCACTCCTGAGTCAGCTCACACCCAGCCTCCTGCATTTTATTGGTCCCCCACCCAGTGAAGCAGCACACGAGTCCAGCCACTCATGGGCTAGTCCCCCAGCAAACTCCCCTAGTCCTACAAGAAACCTTGAGAACTACCATCTTTCAGGGTTCAGTGCTGCCCATTGTATCCTGAAAGGTCATTTACACTTGTCCATGAATTTATCAAAGAAATTGATATGCACCAATTCTGTCACTCCCAGTGAGGTCTCTGGACACACTCATTCCACACACTCTGCACTAGATTATAGGAGTGTAAAGATAGAGCTGGACACTAGGCCTCTGCCTGAGCCACAGTTGTTATGGTAATGGGGTCATGGGCAAACACACAGGTTTGCTTCTTGCAATTGGAATTTAGTGAAATATCTTCCCTTTCCCCTCTCCCTTTTTCATAGTTTGAGCAAGAAATGTAACTAAAAGAAGCTATTCTTTCTCTGCTGTGTAAGGACCTTGGAAAGAACATACTTATCAACTTTCTCACCCCTCCCCTCCCCTGCTTGATCAGTAAGATTATAGGCATTGCTGTAACAAAAGGAACATGTAAAGTTAAACGCCTGCGCACCATTGACTAAATCTGTAAACAGTGGGTGATTAGGGGTGGGTCCCAATACCTGTAAACCAGTGGCTCCTGGTGTGGTAACTGGGACTGGGGGTGGTTGCTTGGAGACTGATGCCTGGGACCAATTACACGCTGGAAACTGATGTGGACTGACTGAGGAGTGAGTGGTCACCTGGTAGGGCGGGGTGAATTGGGATTTAGGAGTGGGGGTCGAGGGGTCATAGCGGCACACCAGACTGGCTCTGGGGAGTGGCCTCTCTCAATGACATGGCAAAGTTTCATTCTGTATGTACGTATGATATTGCACAGAACATGCCATCATAACAGCCATGTTTAGTTTGTCATGAGCATCACAAAAACAGGTCACAAGACATACTCTGCATCAGGAAATACACATTTACAGTGTAAGGGTGAACATGAATGATACAACGATCACACCACAAGGGCGTATTTGGGGTGCAGCCTGTCACAACATCATAAAACTGTGATGCTGTCCAGAATTAAGGGACCATGCGACTACATGAGAGCCAGAGGAGCTGGAGTGCAATAAAGGGGACTGTTTCTATTTTGGCAGGTTTGTGGTAACCGGTGTGAGGAACCAGAAGCCTGGTTGTAATTGTTAGGAGACTGGTTTAAGTACCACCCATCAGTGTTTGGGGAGTTTAGCTCCAGGTCTTGCAGCTTGCCCTGATTTTTCCACGTTCAGGAGGGTATCCCAGGAGGCCCCGGTCACAAACACATTAGCTGATCAACAGGTCAATAAACTCTCCTGGGGTCATCAAAAGCCTGGTCATGTGATTCAATGTAAAAGCATCTTGCACCTCAGAAACATTCACTTTACCAAGGGGGGTTCCCCTTTCTGGTGTTCCCTTTATCTCATTCCTCTTTTATAGTTTTGAAATGAAGTAACTGGCAAATCCAATGATTAAAAACACTTACAAGGAAAATAGATCAATCTCCAATGTCATCAAAACCCCAAAAAACAATATCTGAGAGAAAATTAACTGCCAACCAGATAATAAGAGCATAAAAATGGCCACACTCGGTCAGAACAATGGTCCATCTCGCCCAATATCCTGTCTTCTGACAGTAGCCAGTGCCAGGTATGTCAGAGGGAATGGACAGAACATGGCAATTATCCTGTTGCCCACACTCATCTTCTGGCAAGCAGAGACTAGGGACATTCAGAGCACAGGGTTGCATCCCTAGCCATCTTGGCTAATAGCTATTGACAGACTTATCCTCCAGGAACTTAGCTAGTTCTTTTTTGGACTCTGATATACTTTTGGCCTTCATATCACCTCCTGACAACGAGTTCTACAGGATGATTGTGTGTTGTGAAAAGAAGAACTTCCCTTTTGGGTTTTTTTTTAAAACCTGCTGGCTATTCATTTATTTGGTGACCCCTGGTTCTTGTGTTATGTGAAGAGGCAAACAACACTTTTCTATTAACCTTCTCTATACCATTAGTGACTTTATAGACTTCTATCACATCTTCCCTTAGTCATCTCTTTCGAAAGCTGACCAGGCCCAAACTTTTTAATCTCTCTTCATATGGAAGTTGTACCATACTGCTAATCATTTCTGTGTCCTTGGTACTTGCTCCAATTCTAATATCTTTTCTGAGGCGGTGTAACTAGAACTGCATGCAGTGTTCATGGTATGGGAATACCATGGATTTATTCAGTGGCATTGTTATATTTTCAAGTCCTTTCCTAATGGTTTCTAACATTCCATTAACTTTTTTGACTGCCTCTGCCCATTGAGAGGATATTTTCAGAGAACTAACCATAATGACTCCAAGGTCTCTTTCTTGAGTGGGAACAGCTAACTGGGATTCCCTCATTTTGCACATATAATTGGGATTATGTTTTCTGATGTGCATAACTCTGCAGTTATCAAGATTCAGTTTCCTGTGCTCACTCATCCAGTTTTGTGAGAGTTAGAATGTTTAATTATGTATTGTGTAAAAAAAAATGCGTTTATTAGTTTCTATCTGGTTGCCTTTAAGTGAGGAGAAAGAAAAAAATGAACTCTGAATTTTGTTATTTATATTGTATTCCCATTTGGGGCATATAGTTTTGTAAGTTTTCTTTTGTTATATGTTTATATTTTATCTAAAAACATTGAAAATATAGTAGTTAAAAATAAAATTAAGCAAGTGGGCAGTAGAGGCTGACATCATTGGTTCATTGGAAACAAGAGTCAACATCTCAGTAGTGAATGGGAGACAATAAGCAGAATGGGAACAGGTTACAAAGTAATCTTGAAAGTAAAGACATATGGAATATGTCTGATGAGATAGAGAAGATGGAGCAAGTGGCAGGATGGCAGGGACTGAGAGGCATGGTCAAAGGAACTGGCTGGGGAAATGATCTTTGCAGCAGTATTGTGAATGGACACAAGCAGCACGTTATTCTATTTGTCAAGGCCAAAGGGAAGACTGTTGCAATTGGGATGTGAGCTAATGAAAGCTCGGATGAGAATTTTACATGTGGAAATGGATAAGAGTGGCCTGAGAGAAGTTGTGCACAAACAATCTGTAAGATATACAAGAAACCTGTTGCAAAGACCTAGATGGGGTGTGAGTTGTGTGACGAAATCAGGATGGAAGGCTGCAAGAGGGCATTCTCTATTCGGGTTCTGGGACATGGATGGGCACGAGCCTACCTACAGCTGAAAGACCATCCCCCAGCTCAAGGGCAGGAGCTACTGTGCCTAGGACTCAACTGGTTAATGGGGACAACAAATAAGAAAGCAGGAACAGGTGTGAAGTTCAAAGGGCTAAATGGAGGGAACCTGAGGGGATACCAAGCAGGGAACCCCACACAGTGCCCATTGCTCCTCAGAAAAAGTCAGCAGACAGAGGTGAATTACCATACAGCCAACAGAGCCCGTGGCCAGGAGCCCCCTCTGCCCTGCCGGCACTGGGAGTGGGGAGCGGGGTAGGCTGTCCCAGAGACCAGGCTTTGTGCTCCTGCCGTGCCCCTGGCCGGCTGTTCTGCCCCCGGGGGTGGGATGGGCTGGATGTGGCCTGGCTGGGGGATGGCAGGGCCAACTGAAGTGTGTAGTACAGCCCCCGGCACCATCCTTGGGCTGCGCCGGAAACCGCACTGCACGCACCAGTCGGCCCCACCACCCCGAGGCTGACCAGCCAAGTCAGGGCTGGCCTCTGGCCCCAGGTTCCCCCCTCCCCTCAGCACTGGCTTGCCTGCAACAGGGCCCTAGGCTGGACGAGGGGGGAGGCCATAGTAGTGGGGAGAAGGCTTGTAACAGCAGGGAGGTAGATCTCTCTAACCCAGGACACCGTTTCTTCCAGCAGGGGGAACACCCAAAAAGAGCACAATTGGGACACCACCACACAAAGTCACACCACCTTGACTGTAACCCCATTGAGAGGGCCAGGGAAAGGTATTCCCCCTGGGTTTGAGTTTTATAGACTTACACCCCCTCTGTGTGTCAGGACCTAATCTGAGCTGACCCTGAAGTGCTCAGGGGAGAAGCTAAAATAATCATCCAGGGTGAGGTAGATTTACTCCGGGTCCATGTTGTCAGAGAAGGGAACCCTAAGCCCGTAGGACTGGGCGGGTGCCTCCTTGCCACAGCTGAAGATGTGTGACCGTAGAGCCACTTAATGCCAGTTGACAAGGGGATACAGAAATGTCCTGATTCTGGGATGTGCATTCTGGTTCACCCTAGGATCTCATGTGAGGTCCCATATGGTAGCTAGAGTCATGCTGGTCACAGATACTGGTGTGAAATGTGTGTACAATATTATGTGAGGAGATGCATATCTACTGAAAATATATTTTTTGATGATCACAGGAGAGGTGGAGAACCAGGTTTTGTGTCAGACAGAAGATATTTAGTCACCTTTCTCTCTGTCATACATTCATGAAGCATTGTAAGCTAACACAATGCTATAATTTTTGGGGAGTCACCCAGAAAAATGATGGGTTCTGTCACTACCAGCACTGTAACCTTGGGGTTCTTAATGATGTGCTGCTATGGCTCAGATCTTGGACACCAGTAGACAGCCCACAAGCACAAGCTTCACTCTGGCTTCCATGAGCCCCGTTCTCCTTGCAGGGTGTCACCTACAGCCCTTCCAGTCCTGAGTCTCCACAAATCTATCCTGCCTTAGTTTTTATCTGCCAGGCCCTCAGCCCATCCCTCGCTGGCTCCTCACCCCCAAAGGTGTGAAACCAGCCCCTTAGTTATTGGTTCCAAAAACACCTTACATGATGTACTTTTCATTAGACCATATACAGTTACATTGTAAGGGTGAACGGGAAAGACACACAGTTCACATTGCAATGGTGTACGTCAGGATCAGCATGTCACACATCCTTCCAGAGTTTTTAACTGCCAGGCCCTCAGACCATTCCTCGCTGGTTCCTCACTCCTGAGGGTTTGAAACCAGCCCCCTAGTTATTAGTTCACTTTGAAACACACACTCCACACCATCTGCACACCAGAGACCTGCTTGGGTAAAATTCAACAAGTTCATTGACTGAAAGATGAACTAGAAAGGGAGAGTGAACATGTACAGGTTACAGAGAAGATGAACATAAAGAAGCAACGTCAGGCTTTACATTTTGATATTAGATAAAAATCCCTTTCCTAATACAAATTACCTATTGCCTTTGAACAGTTTCCCACAATACCTACCCCCTAATTATACAAGGGATCCAGATTTCACACACAGCCTCTGACCTTCAGACTCAAGTTCTGAGTGAAAGCTGCAGTTTCAAACCTCTTTTTAAAAAGGCTTTTTTCCCTCTCTCTTGCTGGCCTGGTCTACACTGCCAGTAAAATTCAGCAGTTGTCTACGGGAGTTATGCAGGCCATGCAGCGTAGCTGGCGTAACTCCCACTGACTTCATAACTTCTCTAGCATACCATCTCACTGCGTTGTGCTGAAAGGAAAGAGTGCTACTCCACTTGTGGGGGTAATTTTATTAGATCAAAAAATTGACCTGATAGCAGCTAATTTGCCACCTTTGGTGTAGACATACCCTCTCTCTCTGTGTTTCTCTTGCCATGGTGACTTATGATTACCCATAGTGGGGAAAATTCTCAGTTGTCTCAATGTCTTTCCATTAACACTGTTAATCTATCATTATCTTTTACTGGCCAGGACAACCCATGGATACTTGAAATTAATTTTAAATATGCAACAGGCATGGGAGGTAGCCACTCCCTGCCTGATTTCTTCACTGCCCTGTTGTGAGATGCTGCTAAAGTTGTACCACAGTTACAGTTTACAAATTTCTGTCTATACATATACAAACATGCGTAACCATAGTTGTATACCTACCTGAAAATGACTACCAGGTTCAGAACATTGCAAACTTTCTTAAAAGACCTTCCTCAATATGTTTTATAGCACAATAACATCAAATACAGTCTAATGTTTTAAAATAACTGATTATTATGGGGGTTCAAGTTTCTGTTCTCCTTTTTAGGTGTCTAAATCCTGATTGTCACAAATTTATATCCATTTACACACAAAGCCAGCTGGGAGATGTGAAACCAACAAGCAAGAGCACACAAGGAAAGACGTTTTGGAGGTTATACTGTATCTGAGTATGGGCAACGAACTTCAGAAATGTAAGAAGACACCCCATTATCCTGCATCTGGTAAATGGGCAGTGTGCGTATAGTCATGAGAATAAGATGTTAGTCAATCCTGAAAAAATGGTTTGGGTCAGATAAAATTTTTTAAACAAGAGAGTAACTTGTTAGTTAGGTTTAGTCTTTAGAAAGCTGTGACAGGCTGCTCCCCAGCTCTGGTCTGGTGCGCTGCTCTAACCCCCAGATTTCCACTCCTGAACCCTGATTCACCCCACTTTGCCAAGTGGCCACTCAGTCCTGAGTCAGTCCACACCAGCCTCCTGAATGTACTCGGTCCTAGGCAGTAAGTGCACACCCTCTGGCTGCTCAGGAAATGGTCCCCCAGCAAGTACCCCCAGCCACAGACACCACAGTGGAAACTTCAGCTTACAAGAACTGGGATCATTCTCCAATCACCAAATACTCATGCCCATCAATTTAACATTGAAATGGATCATGCCCAGCCTCCCTCACTCATACCCTCTAAAGTCCAGACAGCTATAGATAAAACAAATACTAGTTTATTGGTTTTGATATGATTTTAAATGAGTATATAGAAAATCAATGCACAATCATTTAATAAAGCAGTCAGAAGTTGCCACAATGAAACATAATAGATATAAACCACATACTATCTAGCCACACTACTACAATTATGCTCATCTCAGCCCTCAGGTCTGGCTGTGGTGGCTTGCAGCTGTCTCTGCCTATTTCAAACAGGGCATAGTCCTTCCTGAAGATGTTTCAAGATGGAGTGTCCATGGCAAAAAGCCAGAAGCTTCTCTCCCATTCCACATGTCTCGCCGTGTTTTTAGTTCACTCTCGACCTCCCTCCCCTTCCTGGGGAGAGGTGATCTCTTTGTCCCGTCTGAGCCAGGGACCTCAATTTACATGGTCTTTGTTATCTCCTCCAGGTACTTGCTCACTCACAGCTTTAGCTGTTTGCATGCTGTTGAAAAACAACTCTGTTTGCCTCCTGCCCCCGCCAGCTCCCCTCCTGCCCCCCGCCCCATGTAACTTGCTTCACATGGACACATATACATGATGCTGCAAGAAACATGATATCATAACTATACAGTGGAGTGGCAAAAGGGAACTTTGCATGGCATAACTGGCATCAAATCATAAAATCACAGTTCAAAAGTGAACAGAAACATATAGATCACAGCCCACAGGTGCACAGATGTGCACCCTGTGACAAAAGCATGTTCTGATTTTGTTTAATAAGTAACCTTTGGTTTCCAATTTCCTTACTCATATCAATTAATTCTTGAATCTGGGATAATAATATATTGGGGGGTTTTCAGTATAAATATATTTCAAAGCTGTGGTATTAATCAAGCTGCTGATCCTGAGCGGAATCATGCAGCTGGTGTGTACACTGTTCCTTGGGACAGCAGACCTGGAGTTCTGTGAGTGTGCCGAGGACAAGTGGCTGGATGCTATAGGAGCATGCTTTGAAGGAACTCACGCACTGGATTACACCTATTGTTAACCTGTAAAACAAAGGGCTGGCATTGCCCAGAGAAGAGTGCTTGGTTGGCCAACATAGTGGTGGTGTCAGGAAGCTTTGACACCCAGTTAAGCACAAGCAAGCCTGGCTCATGCTGACAGCCGGGGGTAACGAGGTGCTTTACTGTCCTCAGTTTCCTGAGAAGCTTCACAAGACGATACCCAGGGCGCAGGCCTGAGTGACAGGCAGAATGGTGGTGGTGTCTCTTGTATTAATTGCTACAGAATAAATGGCCCAATGACTTAAAGGTATTAACATAACCCAGAAACTGCTCAGCAATATACAGCTTTAAACAAGGCTCTGGGTCTGTTATAGACAGACCTCAGCCTGCTAAGTACCATGATAAACACACCATTGAAATCCTTTTAAATCTTTCATTAAAGATACATTAAAAAAAGGGGAAAACAGTTCAAATATTTGAAATGTAAGGCTTTCATTTTAACGACATTCCCTCTTGCAACCTGCACTGGTCTGTAGATGTGTTTCCCAATCCCTCACTCCAAGGCCCTGACTTACTCTTCTTTACTATGTGAACCACCCACTCCTGGGTCGGCCCAAGCCCCGTCTTCTGTGAGTGATCAGTTCCTGACCTAGTGAAGGAGTATTTCTGACCAGCCGTTCATGGGACTGACTCCCAGCAAACACCTCCAGTCCCATCTGCCACCCTAAGAACAGCCACCTTACAAAGAAATTGATATGCACCAGCTCTGCCACTCAAACCAATGCAGTGCTTTAGATAAAACAAACAAATAAGTTGATCAAATCCAAAAAGATTTTAAATTATTATAAACTAGAATAATATAAGTTAGATCAGGAAGAAGGAAAAGGGTAAATCACATTCTAAACTAAACTTAGTGCTTCAGTGGCCTTACGGTCTTTGCGAATGTCTACACTGGCAATTTAGGTAGACTTAAGTAGCCTTAAGTTGACCTAAATTACTCCCCATCCACACTGGGCTTTCATTAAGTCAGCTTAAGAAATTCCTTAAGTCAACTTAATGAAAGCTTAAGTCGACTTAATAAGAATAGCTGGTTAGGTCGACCTAACCCTTAAGTTGACTCCTTAGGTCGACTTAAGCACAGTGTGGACATGGATTAACCCATAAGTCAACTTTATTAAGTTGACTTAAGGGCAGTTAGGTCGATGTACTATGTCCGCGTTCAGGGTAACCGCTTTGTTAAGTTGACTTAATAAGGTCAACTTTAAGTTAACTTAAAGTCGACCTTATTAAGTCGACTTAATGAAGTCGACCTAACTTTTTCTAGTATAGACAAAGCCTTTGATGTCATCTTACCACACAGGCTGGCTGACTCCTTCAGCCAGGCTTCCCCACATGGGCAGTTTGTTAGTTGCTTGTTGTTGCTTTGTAGATAGATTCCAAGGGAGAGCTCCAGAGACAAAAACACTTCTGCCTTCAACATGTTTCCTCATCACCCCTAGTGGTCAGGTGATTGGCCATATCTGCCAATGGGCCTGTTTTCCTCCACCAAAAGAGTCAAAGAGTCAAAAGAGTGTTGTCTTATCAGATCATCAGGCCAGTCCATTGTTCCTATATGCATGCCACTGCAAGGTGTGTGTAGTAGAGAGATAGTGCATCAAATAAAAGAGCAGGTAGAAATGGCCAGGAATGAGGCCCAAGGCCTAGCAAAACAAGCCAAAACAGTAGGCCTGACCTGGATAAATTGCCAAGCTGGAAGGAGTCAGGTTGTGAAAGTCTGACCTCACTGAAATTGAGAAAAAAGCTGAAATGCAATAATAAGCATAAAGAGAGGGAAAATACCTTAAAGGAAAGAGGTGTTAGGTTGGCTTAGCACCAAAGGGATAAGGAAGAGATGTTTTGCCCAAGCCGTCCCGTGCAAGGGATGTCTCAGCCAAATCATGACATCTTGATGGATAGAGCCATTTAGCGCTATGCAGACCAAATAAGGTAATAGATGGCATCAGAAAGGGGTGTGAGTATCAATCAAGGTAATTTTAGGTATCAGAGAAAGTATTTACTGGTCCCAAGGGAGCTGAGCCAATGGTCTGAGTAGTGTATAAATGTAGGACTCCGATAGCCCAGTTTTCGTGCAGCTGACAGAGTGATGGAGAGTCGTGCCATCAGGTGAGCTATTGCATTGGGAGCACAAATGCTGTCAGTATACCTGTTGATGACGTTTGCTTACCATTGTGTCACCTTGCAATAAAGCCGAGCCTGGCAACTTTGTTTCTACAAAGATCCATGATTGTGCTGGTTTCTTTGATTGTCAGTGTTACCTCAGACTACCTGCACCAAGCTTACCAGCAGAGACATCGCTTGCGCATGGGATATACCTAAGCCCCAGACCATTGGGCTAACAGAGTTCCCACTTGAGGCCTGAGTCAAAGGTAACCCAAAGTGTTAACAAAGGAGGACCTCGGTTCAGGACTACCAGGTTAACAAAGTCCCCCCACCTCCATAGGTCCAGGCCAGGATTCAGACTTCTGGGCTAACAAAGTCGCTCCCCCCCCCATACACACACATAGGTCTGGAACAGGCTTCAGACCACTGGGTTAACAAAGTCCCCACTCAAGGTCTGGGCTGGGGTTTTCCTGTGGGAACACTTATACAGAGACACACACATACAGCCAACCAGACACCCATGTCAGATGCATAACAACACAAAGAGTGCGTCTACACTTACAAATTAAGTCGACTTAAGGAGATATAAGTTGACTTAAACTACTCCGCGTCCACACTGGGCTTTCCTTAAATCGACTTAAGCATTTCCTTAAGTTGACTTAAGGAAAAGTTAAGTCAACTTAATAACACCTCGCTTTACATCGACTTACTGCTTAAGTCGACCTTATTAAGTTGACTTAAGCCAGTGTGGACGCGGAGTAGCCCTCAGTCGACATCCATGGCATCTAGACTCCCTCTCAGGGTTCCTGTCACAGGAAGAGCCTCCCCTGGCCAACCACAGGGCAGGACACAGACCTGCCCACCCTGCTCCCTAGAGCTGCCCAGGCCTGCTGTCAGCAAGCATGGCTGAGCAGAGCAGCCAGCGCCGCTGAGCCACCAGGAAATCTTGGACCTGCTGGCCATTTGGGGGGACGAGACAGTGAACTTCTGGTTGCATGGCAGCCACTGCAATCGGGAGGTATATGCCTCCATCTCCCAGGCTCTGGCTGACGAGGGCCACACCTGGGACACCCAGCAGATCTGGGTGAAAATCAAGGATCTCCGACAGGACTACCAAAAGGCTCAGGAGGAGACAGTCCGGACAAGGGTAACCCCCACCACTAGCTGCCGGTACTACCAGCAGCTGGATGCCTTCCTGGGGCAGGAGAGCAATAGCCTCCCAGTCCACACCATCGACTCCACTGAGCCCCCCTCCCTCGATTATGACAGGAGGAGAGCTCGGGGGTTGAGACTGTGGTGCTGGAGGATGGGGAGACCAGTCAGCAGCAGGGCACCCCACCAACCCTGGAACCTGCCACCAGCCTGGAGCTGATCCCTGCCCCATGGCGGACACCACTACCGAGGAGGAGGAGCACGTTCCCCCCATTGAAGAGACCTAGGCGAGAGGACACCGCACCAGACACCTGATGCACCTGCTGGTGAGTGCTCTCTCCCTCTCTCGCTTCCTCCCTGTGGGCAGGGCTGGGCATCCCTGTAGAACAGGGACTACAAGGGGACATGGCCCAGGGACAGACAGGGTCAGGGGGCACGGAGGGCCTCCCACAGGGGCAGAGGGGCTCGGGGCTATGTGGCAGTGGGGGGGAAAGGGGAGATCCAGAGCCGAGCGGTGCAGTGGCGTCTCTGGAGATGGGGTGGGGGACTACAGGTGGGAGCACCAAGGCCAGACAGCATGCACCCGACACCGCTGGCACGTGGCCTCAGGAGAGACCCCTGAGGCAGGGCTGCCTGCAGGTCACCACCGTGGGCACCACACACGACCTGGGCAGCACAGAACGCTGGAGTGTACCAAGGGGACAGGGAGTGGGAAGCAGGGGGATGGTCAGGGGACAGCAGCTGCGGTCAGGCTGCACACTGCACCAGGTAATGGGAGGAACTCTGCTCTTTGCTTCTCCCCAGCAGCCCTGCGCTTTTGCCACATAGCACTCCCGGTGCCCCACCAGCCCCGACCGGGAGGAGGAGGAGGAGGGCACTGAACTCACAGGATGAGCTCCTCGAGGACCTGATCCACATCATTGAGGCATACCTGACAGCCCAGCAGGAGCAGGAGGACGCCCACCGGAGGGCTGAGCAGGGGCAGTGGAGGTTTGAGCAGTGGCTGCTTGAGTGAATGCTCGACCTTATGGAGCAGCAGACCCAGTCCTTAGAGTGCCTGGAGGAGTGCCTGTTCCCTCAGGGCCCCGCCCTGTGCCCCAGAAGCAGCCCCCTTTGCTGGTGGGCCAGGACGTAGGGCGGACATCTGCAGGCCCAGGACCTGCCTTCCAGAGGCCACTAGCACCAGCTACTCCCCCTGACCCTCTTCTCTCCCCACAAACTCCCTCTCCCCCCCAACCTCCTTCACTCTCTCCAAACCCCCAACCCCCACAGCTCCCAACCCCCAGGTCCTCCGCTCTGAATAAAAACCCTATACACCATTATATGTTCTGTTGTGGTTTTTATTGGTTTGGGGATGGGGGGAGACAGGTGCGTGCGGGGGGGGGGCAGATATGGGCAGGTGGTGGAGGTGATGTGGCCTGGTAGCAGGCCCACCCCTCAGTGATCCTTGCTGTCAGAGTGGGCCCTCAAGCGCATCCCAGATGAGCTGTGCTTGCTGCTGGACCTGCTGAGTCCAGGGCAGGGTGTCGTCGGGCTGCGCATACTCCACGGCGAGCCACTCGGCCTCGGCCTCCCAGACGCAGAGGACCTCCCGCAGCTTGCACAGGTTGTGCAAGCAACAGCATGCACTGACAGCCTCTGGGAAGTTGCTCTCGCCAAACTGCAGGCGGGTCAGGAGGGCCCTCCAGTGCATCTTCAGGAGTCCACAGGCACGCTCGACAATGCTGCGGCACCGGTTGAGCCTCCGATTGAAGAGGTCCCTGCTGTCATCCATGTGGCCCATGTATGGCTTCATAAACCAGGGAAGCAAGGGATAGGAGACATCCCCAAGGATCAGGACTGGCACCTGCAAGTCCCCTCTGGTGATAGTGTGGTTGGGGAAGAAGGTGCCCGCCTGCATGTGCCTGTACAGGGCGGAGTTGCGCAGGATGCGTGTGTCGTGTGCCTTCCCCGGCCAGCCCATGTAGATGTTCTGGAAGATCCCTCGGTGGTCCACCAGGGACTGCAGGACCACGGAGTAGTACCCCTTGCAGTTGACATAGTCCCTGGCATGGTGTTCTGGGGCTCAGAGGGTATGTGGGTGGTGCCCACAGTGCCCCCACAGTTGGGGAAGCCAAGTCGGGCGAGAGCATCGAAGAGTTCGTGAAGGTTGCTCGGGGTGATGAGGTGGTCTAGCAGGACCCAGTTGATTGCCCTGCAGACCTGCATGATGGTGGTCCCCCCAGTGGCCTTCCCGATGCCAAACTGCTGGGTCACGGAGTGGTAGGAGTCCGGGGTTGCCAGCTTCCATAAGGCAATGGCCACTAGCTTGTCTACAGGCAGGGTGGGTCGAAGTCTGGTGTCCATGCGCTGCAGAACTGGGGTGAGCTCATGGACCAGCTCAAGGAAGGTCCGCTTGCTTATCCTGAGGTTCTGCAGCCACTAGTCGTTGTCCCAGGTGGTCATGACGATCTGCTCCCATCAGTCACTGCTGGATGAACGTGCCCAGAGGCGACAAGGCAAGAAGCGCACTTCAGTGAGTGCAGCAGCTTGCTGGGGCACCAAGGTGGGGGGCAGCCTGTTGCCTGCCTCCATGCTGGCAGGTTGCCAGTGAAGCAAGCTCCACAGCACAAGAAGCCTTACCAATAGCTGGCAGGTGTTGTGCAGCTGCCTGACAAATCGCTGCCAGGCACAATGGGGAAGGTGCTGAGCTCACTTCCTCTTTTAAAGGAGTGGCTGGGGGTGGGGGGCATTTCTCCACTGCCACACTGGCACACTTCCCACAATGCACCCTTCCAACCTCACCAAGTCGACTTAAGAGTCTAGTGTAGACTCTCTAAGTTGACTTAATAATGTCTGCTTTAAGTCGACTTAAGGGTATGTCTACACTTAATTACTCCCTGTCTATACCAGACTTTCATTAAGTGTGGGGACCATGTTCAGTTTCTCAAACATGCTCCCCTGTGGCCATCCCCTACTTCATCTCTCTCCCTGCCAGTCTAGGGCCACGTCCACCTCCACTGCTGGCCCTAGACCTGGAGGGATGGGGCTGCGATGTGGGGCTAGGTTCATGGGAAAAGGACTAAAGCAGCTGTGGCTGGAGGGGAGCTGCTGCTGGCTGGGAGGGCAGGACTGTGGCACTTTTCCTCAGCCAGTGTTGCCCGTGGCAGCAAATTTCAGGATGTGCCCAGGCTGGGCCAGGACAGGGATGTTAGAAGTTAAATAAACAAACAGGTCATTCTGAGGTGGATTGGGTCAAACGTTACCCTTTATTGCCTGCCTGTTCCACCTCGACGCCTCGAGTGAGCACCAACTGGCGGGGGGGGGGGGGAGTACAACTCTTTTATTCAAAGCAGTATGATAATAAATGACTTATACATTTATGATTGACAGTAATTTAAAGACCCTTATTTGGTAATTTTAACACCCAAAGACTACTACATCATGCATATAATTAACCCCGACTTTATTTACTTGAATTCCAAAGGGGTAGCCGTGTTAGTCTATTGTAGAAAGACAACAGAGTCCTGTGGCACTTTTAAAGACTAACAGATTTATTAATCGCATGAGCTTTCGTCAGCGTCTGACGAAGTGGGATTTTCTCCCACGAAAGCTCATGCGATTAATAAATCTGTTAGTCTTTAAAAGTGCCACAGGACTCTGTTGTCTTTATTTACTTGTTTACTGTTATGGTTAGTAATCCGCAAGCGTTTAACTCACAACATTTTACTTTAATACAGCAGCGCCCATAATATTGCTGACCAAGCAGTTTACATGAAGAAGGGGAATGGGAAAGTTGGTAAATGTATTTCTTTCAAGGCCTTTTACACAGGGGTGAGAAACTAAGCTCTGCTGGTTACATTTCTAGCTGAAACTCTGAGAAAGGGAGCTAGGACAGGGAAGATAATAAATCTTTCACTAACTTTTAGAAAGCAGAGCCTGACCCTGTTACCATAGTGACCTGTGGCTCAAACCTGGCCTGTTTTATTAGCATTAATTTATAACTTCCCCTACAAGGAGGGCTGTCCTTGCAGAGCAGCTGGGGGTTGGACCTGGGGGAAGGGCAAGGGACTCAGGACGAGGCTGGAGAGCGGGTTTCCCAGCACCCCAGGGAACTGCCCCCATGCTGGAGCAGCCTCCCCTGAATCTCCTCCCCCAGTGAGGGCCATGGTGTTGGGTGCACACCTGCATCTGGGGGGTCAGCACACAGCCACCCCGATGCCCCTCTGCTGCTCCCTTACTGGTCCCCTGCCCCCAAGCCTCCCCCGGACCCTTCCCCGCCTGCCCACCCACCAGCTCCCCTAGCCTATCTTTCCCCCCAGGCCCTTTTCCCACTCCTCTCACTCCCCCCCAACCGCCCAACCGTCAACTCCCTGACTGCCCCGGCCTCTTCCCCTATCCTCTCAGTCCCCCATCATCCAGCTCCCCAACTCCTCCCAGGCCCCTTCTCCGCTCCTCTTGCCTCCCCCCACCTACCATCTCCCTGATCTCCCCCCGTGACCCCTTACCCTCCTCGCCTCCCCCGTGGCCCTTTCCCTGATCGACTTAATAAAGTCAACTTAATAAAGTCAACTTAACTTTCTAAGTGTAGACATAGCTCAAGAGTCTGACGAAGTGGGATTTTCTCCCACGAAAGCTCTGTTGTCAGAGGCTCCCGGTGTGGTGCTCTGCTCTCTCCAATGTTGGTATCACTTGGCTGCGTGTGTGTGTTCCCTCTAAGGGCTGCCCCAGCTCCTGCAGATAGCTGACACAGCAGACCCGAAGAGAACCCCCAATAACCACAGAGTCTAGTAAGGTACGAAGGCACGTCGACCAGGTTTATTGTCACGATGGATACAGCAGCAGTTCCCCTGGAGTGCTCTAAGACTCATCCAGAGGCACACTATGGATACTGACCCTAGGACAATGGACTCGGCTCAGTCAGTGGCGGGATTTTCCACTGCCCCCTAGGCCGGACCCCTAACACACCCCAGAAACACATTTTTATACACTCAGATGAAACTTTCACAATGTTTCTGACGTATCAAGGTTCGACCCCTTAATGTAGTTAGGTGCCGCCTATTACATTGTACATGTTGGTTCCCACTATCCATCATGTTCAGCCTGTTCTTCCTTATCTAAGGAATGTTCCAGGGCGTCTTGGTACCTGGTTTCTTATAATGTGCTTAGTTATGTTTATGTAACATTTATCCTCTTCTTGCCAACTTTCCTGATGTACCTTGGTTTAGGAATGTTTTGACATTACTTTGGTTCAGGCTAGAGGCCTTATACTGGGCCTGTAACTGCTAAGGGCCTTGTACTGTGCCTGTACCTACTACAAGCTCATGCAATAAATAAATCTGTTAGTCTTTAAAAGTGCCACTGTTTAAAAGGACTCTGTTTGTAACACTGATAATGACATCCCTGGGATGACAGCGTGGACCCTCACTTTCCTTTGTGTTTGCCTGGATTTATTCAAGACATGAGTGTAGGAGAAAGTAAAAGGGTAAATTAAAAAGACAAGGAGAAATGATCAGGAATAAGACTGAAGGACTAGTGAAGAAGATCAAACCACCAGGCCTGAGCTGGATAAATGGTCAAGTTGACAGGAGTAGTCTGACATCATAGAAATTGGCAAGAAGTCAGCTGCAGCTACAGCAAGAGTGGAAAGGTACCTGAAAGGGAGGAGGCGTTTGGCCTAGCGCCAAGGAAATAAAGGTGATGTTTCAGTCAGACCTGAACGTAAGGTTTCGGTCAAACCTGAAGGGAACATTCTGGCCAAGTCTAAAGGTAATGGCACGGTCAAATCTGACACCCTGATGGATGGAAATGTCCAGTGATGTGCGCACCTATCAGATCTATGGGTGGCATCAGAAAAGGGGTATGTGAACCAATCAAGATACACTTCTACACCAAAGGGGGCTGAGTCAGTAGCTCTGAGTAAGGTATAAAAGCAGGAGACCGAGAGCCCAGATTTCGTGCAGCCCGAGAGGGTGACAGAGAATCCTGCCGTCGGTTGAGCTGTTCCGTTGCACTGTGAGCACGAATGCTGACAACAAATCTGTTGAGATAGATTGTTTGCCATTGTGCTATGTTGAAATAAAGCCTAGCCTGGCACCTTCGTTTCTACAAGGATCCATGGTCGTGTTGGTTTCTTCGATCATGAGTGTTGCCTCAGTTTACCTCTTGCACACAGGGTACGCCTAAGCTTATGGTCACCGAGCTAACTGAGTCCTCACTAAAGACTTGAGCCAAAGGTAACCCAAAGTGTTAACCAAAGGACACTTAGGGTTGCCAGACTAACTCAGTCCCTGCTTAAGATCCAAGCCAGGCTCTAGATCACTGGGCTAACAGAGTCCCCACTTAAAGATCTGAGCCAGGGGTAATCCTGAGAGAGCACGCATACAGAGACTCATACACGCAGCCAAGCAGACATCCGTGTCGGACGCATAACATCAATAAAAACACCTGCCGCCTGGCACGAACCACAATGAGAGATACACATTTGGGATATGACAGAGCAGCAGTGCTTTTTTTGTGATGGTATGCAGGGGTACGGAATACCAGCACCTTTTTTGTTGGCCCTGCAGTCCAGCTGAGGGGGGCGGGTCAGCAGGGGAAAGGAGTGTGCTGCTGGAAGAAGAGGGGTGGTGCAGGAAGAAGGGGGGTGGGGGAAGCATTTTTCAAATTTACTATCAAGGTATGAGTCCCAGCACCTTTTTTTTTTCTAATAAAAAAAGCACTGCATAGCAGTACATATGTGACATTGCAAGGGTCATGCTACCATAATAATAATGTTCAGTGTGTCATGAACATTCCAGACACATCTTACAAGACATACTTTGCATTATACAATACACCAGGGATTAGCAACCTTTGCTGCCCCCTGTGACAGCCCCACCTACCCAACCCTCTATAGGTGCCCAGGTCAGGGCCAGCAGGGGACAGGAGCCACGGCGCATGTGCAGCTCTTGCAGCCCCGGGCCCTGCTGGGGGCGGAGCTACCAAGGGGAGCAGCTGCAGCGCCACAGTGCCAGGAGCCCTGCGTGCTGCTATGAAGAGAGACGCATGCCAACTCTGGCACACATGTTAGCTGTTGCCGACCCCTGCAACACACAGTTACACTATAAGGGTGAACATGAATGATACCTAAGTCACACCATAAGCATGTATATGGGATACTGCATGTCACACCCTTGTTCCCTTTAGCTGGAATGAAATTTTAGAAGGAAAAACCTTCTTGACAGTCTCTTAGATGGTATGAAAGATGGTAATAACTGTCCTTTCTGGGGAAAACAGCATAAATTAGATGAGATGGACAGGAGATTGTTATAGCTGTTGTTGGTAAAGTCTAATCTCATTTTCTAGAAGACAAAACTAGACAAACACACATGAAAGGAAGAGAGAAAAGAAGAGCAAAAGTAGCAAATGCAGTTTCTGTCTCTGATGTTGACTTTCACTTGCAACCTAGATGCTGAAAGAACACAGGCCGAGAACATTCATTATTTTGTCCATCATTCAGGCTTACAATTCATAGAATCATAGAATCATAGGGTTGGAAGGGACCTCACGAGGTCATCTAGTCCAACCCCCTGCTAAAAAGCAGGACCACTCCCCCTAAATTATCCCAGCCAGAGTTTTGTCTAACCGAGCCTTAAAAATCTCCAAAGATGAAGATTCTACCACCTCCCTAGATAGCCCATTCCAATGCTTCACCACCCTCCTAGTGAGAAAGTTTTTCCTAATATCCAACCTTGACCTCCCCAGCTGTAATTTGAAACCATTGCTCCTTGTTCTGTCCTCTGTTACCCTCGAGAACAGCCTAGCTCCCTCCTCTTTGGAGCAACCCTTCAAGTAGTTGAAGGTTGCTATCAAATCTCCCCTCAGTCTTCTCTTCTCTAGACTAAATAAGCCTAGTTCCTTCAGTCTCTCCTCATAAGTCATGTGCCCCAGCCCCCTAATCATTTTTGTTGCCCTCCGCTGGACTCTTTCTAATTTGTCCACATCCTTTCTGTAGTGGGGAGCCCAAAACTGGACACAGTATTCCAGATGCGGCCTGACCAGTGTCGAATAGAGGGGAATTATCACATCCCTCGATCTGCTGGCAATACTCCTACTGATGCAGCCTAATATGCCATTGGCCTTTTTGGCAACAAGGGCACACTGTTGGCTCATATTCATCTTCCCGTCCACCATAACTCCCAGGTCCTTTTCTACAGCGCTGCTACTTAGCTGATCGGTCCCCAGCCTGTAGCAGTGCATGGGATTTTTCCGTCCTAAGTGCAGGACTTTGCACTTGTCTTTGTTGAACCTCATGAGGTTTCTTTCGGCCCACTGTTCCAATTTGTCCAAGTCTCTCTGGATCCTGTCCCTGCCCTCCAGAGTATCTACCATTCCCCCCAACTTGGTGTCATCCGCAAACTTACTAAGCACGCAGTCTATTCCATCATCAAGATCATTAATGAAGATGTTGAATAGAACCGGCCCCAGGACCGACCCCTGGGGCACTCCACTCGTTACCGGTTGCCAACCAGACATCGAGCCATTGATTCCTACCCGCTGAGCCCGTTGATCTAACCAGTTTTCGATCCACCTTACGGTCCACTCATCCAACCCATACTTCCTTAACTTGCCAACGAGAATGTTGTGGGAAACCGTATCAAAAGCCTTGCTAAAGTCAAGGTATATCACGTCAACGGCTCTTCCCGCATCCACAAATCCAGTCATCTCATCATAGAAGGAAATCAGGTTGGTCAGGCACGATTTGCCCTTGGTGAATCCATGTTGACTGTTCCTGATCACTCTATTTTCCTCCAAGTGTTTCAGGATGGATTCCTTGAGGACCTGCTCCATGATTTTCCCAGGGATTGAGGTGAGGCTGACCGGTCTGTAGTTCCCCGGATCCTCCTTTTTCCCTTTCTTAAAGATAGGTACTATATTTGCCTTTTTCCAATCCTCCGGGACCACCCCCGTTCGCCACGAGTTCTCAAAGATAATGGCCAGCGGCTCTGCAATCACTTCCCCCAACTCCCTCAGCACCCTCGGATGCAGTTCATCCGGCCCCATGGACTTGTGCACATCCAATTTCATTAAGTGTTCCCTAACCTGACTTTCCATCACTGAGGGCCACTCTTCTCTCCAGTCCGCGTTACCCCGTGTAGTAGCCTGGGAGCTGGCCCGCCCTGTGAAGACTGAAGTAAAAAAAGCATTGAGTACTTCAGCCTTTTCCGCATCATCCTCCACGAGGATGCCTGCCCCATTCAGTAAGGGACCTACACCACCTCTGATCCTTTTCTTGTTGCTGATATACTTATAGAATCCCTTTCTGTTATCCTTCACATCTCTTGCTAGCTGCAACTCCAATTGTCCTTTGGCCTTTCTGATTTGATCCCTGCAGTCCCGAGCAATATCTTTATACGCCTCCCTTGTCATCTGTCCAAGCTTCCACTTCTTGTAAGCTTCCCTTTTATGTTTCAGCTCCCCGCAGAGTTCCCTGCTAAGCCACGCTGGTCGCCGTCCACATTTGCTGTTCTTTCTGCACATCGGAATGTTATCTTCCTGTGCCTTTAACAGGGTTTCTTTAAAATACAGCCAGCTGTCTTGGACACCTTTCCCCTTCAGATCAGCTTCCCATGGGACCCTGCCCATCAGCTCCCTAAGGGAGCCAAAATCTGCTTTTCTGAAGTCCAGGGTGTGTGTTCTGCTTCTTTCCTTCCTTCCATTGATCAGGATCCTGAACTCTACCGTCTCATGGTCGCTGCTGCCCAGGTTGCCATTTACTTCTACTTCCCCGATCAATTCTTCTCTGTTTGTGAGCAATAGGTCTAGAGGTGCAAGGCCCCTAGTTGGTTCCTCCAGCATTTGTACTAGGAAGTTGTCTTCAATATTCTCCAAAAACTTCCTGGATTGCCTGTGCACTGCTGTATTATCTTCCCAGCAGACATCAGGATAATTGAAGTCCCCCATAAGAACCAGGGCCTGCGACGATCTGGAAACTTCTGTTAGTTGTCCATAGAACGCCTCATCCACCTCCTCTTTCTGGTCTGGCGGTCTGTAGCAGACACCCACCACAACATCCCCCTTGTTGCATTCTCCCCTAAACTTAACCCACAAGCTTTCAACCATCTTGTTTCCACTTTCATAGTGGAGCTCCGAGCAGTCGTACAGCTCTTTTACATATAACGCTACTCCTCCCCCCCTTTTTCCCTGCCTGTCCTTCCTGAACAATTTATATCCATCCATGGCAGTGCTCCAGTCATGCAAGTTATCCCACCACGTTTCTGTTATTCCAATTATATCATAGTTCCTTGTCTGTGCCAGTACTACCAATTCTTCCTGCTTGTTTCCCAGGCTCCTCGCATTTGTGTACAGGCACCTAAGATACTGGGCCCATTGCCCTACTTTGCCCTGTCGATTCTCCCTCCTGTCGCATCTTCCCCCTTGCAATTTCTTCCGGTGTCGTCCTTCCCCACTCACCTGAGGTATTATGACTTTATCAAGAAATAAACAATTATTTGACCCCTGCCCCCAGTTCCAACTACCCCCTCTTTTATTCCTGCTGTTACAGCCCCAGCATCCCCCAAGTTCCATCCCTTCCCCCAGGTTTCCCTCAGTTTCACTTACCTGTGGGTGTTGGTCATCTTCCCCCTTCGGACCTAGTTTAAAGCCCTCCTCACCAGGTTAGCCAGTCTGCTTCCAAATATGCTCTTTCCCTTCCTGGATAGGTGGAGTCCGTCTCTGCCTAGCAGTCCTTCTTCCTGAAACAGCACCCCATGGTCGAGGAAGCCAAAGCCCTCCTGGTAACACCATCTCCGCAGCCAGGCATTCACCTCCAGGATGCATCTGTCTCTGCTCGGGCCCCTACCCTTGACCGGGAGGATCGAGGAGAAAACCACCTGTGCACCGAACTCCTTCACCCGTGCTCCCAGAGCCCTGTAGTCACCTTTGATCTGCAGAGGGTCACCTCTCGCAGTATCATTGGTTCCCACATGGATGAGTAGCATGGGGTAGTAGTCAGAGGGACGGATGATTCTCGACAATCCCTCCGTAACATCTCGGATATGGGCACCTGGCAGGCAGCATACCTCCCGAGAAGCCTTATCTGGGCGACAGATGGGTGCCTCCGTCCCCCTCAGAAGAGAGTCACCAACCACCACAACCCGACGTTTTCTCCTGGGTGTGATGGTTGTGATCCTCCCACCCTCGGGGGTGCACGGCTTCTCCTCTTCCATATCATCTCCTGTCTGTAGTGCTGCGTAGCGGTTCTTTACCACAACGGAGGGTGGGATGGGAGCAGGGGTGGAGCACTGTCTGCTGCCAGAAGTAACCAGCTGCCAGTGTCCACCCTCTCCTTGAGCCATCCCATCCTTCTCCGAGGGTGTGGCAGCAGTCCTTTGCCTCTGGATAGTTTCCTCATCCTTGCATGTTTCCTCATGAATGCTATCCAGGAACTTCTCCAGGGCATGGATACTCCTGAGCCTGGCCACCTCCTCCTGTAACTCCCCCACCTGCTTCCTGAGAGATTCCACCAGGAGACACCTGTCACATTGAATGATCTCCCCAGCCTGACCATCTGAGAGTGGGAAATTCAGGCCACAGTCCTTGCAAGTCCACGCCAGGATCTGGGTAGAGATATCCACGGTCAGTATGTCTGTCTGGATACAGGCGCAGGTGGAGGAGACAAGTAGTGGTGCGGGTCCTCTTCACCATAGTAGCTACACAAACCACAAATTTCCACCAACTCCCTCGCAAACTCCCCTGTTTGCAGTCCCTGTTCGCAAGCTCCCCCTGGTCGCTCAGCCACTGGCTTTTAAGGCCTTCTCTGCCTGGGTCAGCCCTTGCCCCTCGTTAAGCACACAGGGGAAGGGTGATCACAAGGCTGATTGAGCTGAGCAGGGCTGAGCAGAGAACAATGGTACAAACAGCCCCCAGACAATCACACAATCACAATCCCAACTCACACAGTAACTGACAATTCACAGAAATCACCTGTGGGAAAAAAAGACACAAGCACAAGCACACACAGTCAGCAATTCACTCTCTCCCTTGCTTCTTCAGCAAGGGGATCTCCTTCGCCTCCTTCTCAGGGCTTCTCCTTCTCCTTCCCTCGCAAACTCCCCTGTTTGCAGTCCCTGTTCGCAAGGGTATACCATTGGGTATACCATTTTTGGTTTATTAATTTTCAGTCCTCACTTCCTCTTCTTTACTAGGTATGATCGTAACCCAGTTCTTTAGTTATATCAGTAGCCTTTTTGTTTTGACTACTTCCATCTTTCTGTCTCCCTTTCATACCTTTTCCCATCAACATTTGTTATTATAGGCTGCTGTGACATCTTATGATTTTTCATTCACTTTTGATGGATGAGCACACAATTAAGGTAAATTTGTAGGCCTAATTATTGCAACATGTCCACAGTATTCAAGAAAAGAGATAATGGGGAGGACTTGGAGGTGGGGAGGGGTGTAAGGAATTCTGTTTTAGCCATGTTGACCTTGCACTAATGGCTAGATAACCATGAAGTGATGTCAGAGGCTATGTCTACACTTGTAAATTTAGGTCGACTTAGGATGTCTACACCTAAATTTAAAGTCGACTTTGGGGGGAACTCACAAAGTTGACCTAGAGCATCCACACTGGCCACCTATGTCGACTTCTAGGGGCTAGGGGGACCTAGGGCAGGTCCACGGGGGTAGGGGGCACCCCTTGCCCACTGCCAGGGGGCTCAGCCTTTGCCCCATTGTACATGGGTACAATGGGGCAAAGGGGGACAGGGACCCTGGCAGGGCATAGGAGCAGGGTGGGGGGGAGGGGAGGCCAGGCTCCCGCTGTGCCCCCCAGAAGGGAGGGCAGTGGTGGAGTCCTGGAGTAATCGTAAGTCGACTTAGGGCTACTCCAGGTCTACACTGGCCTAAGCTGACTTTAAAAAGTCGACTTTAGGCTTACATCGAAGTAAAATGAGGTTTAATAAAGTTGACTTATTTTCATTGTTGACTTTATTTTCCTTAAGTCGACTTAAGCAAGCTGCTTAAGTCGACTTAAGAAAACTGTAGTGTAGACACAGGGTAAATTAAGTCGACTTAAGCAAGCTTAAGCCAGTGTGGGGCCTACCCTGGTGCAGGAGCCCTCCTCCAGCTTGGGGCCTGGGGCACTTGCCCACCCTGCCCCATAGCTAAGACTGGCTATGCCTATCATCTGACATTGGCTAGTGCTAGATGTTTCAAAGACAATGAACAGAACAGGATAATTAGTGAGTGGCCCATCCTGTGTCATCCAACCCTGGCTTCTACCAGCCAAAGGTTTAGGGAGGCCCAGAGCATGGGGTTTCATCCCTTACATCTCGGCTAATAATTGTTGATGGACCTATCCTCCAGGAACTTATCTAGTTCTTTTTTTAAATGCAGATATACTTTTGAGCTTCACAACATCCCCTGGCAATGAGTTCTTCAAGTTGTAACACTTTTTCTAATTTCAGTTGGGTTTAGTATATGTGTGCTGGGTGGTATTGGTGGTCTGCGATAAACAGGGGGACAGATGAGACAATCTGGTAGTCTTTTCTGGCTTTAAATTCTAAAACTCTAGTCCAACATGCAAAATAATGACATGATCACACAATGAATTAACTATAAACTCAGCAGATTTATTTCCTCAATAAAAAATACTTTCAGGTTCTTTATAGTTTGTTTCTTTAGTTGCAGCTAAGATCTATGACACATTGTAACACATTGACTGATTAAGAGGTCAACAAACTCTCTTGGGGTTATCAAAAACTTGGACAAGCGATTTATTGTAAGAGCATCGTGCATCTCAAAAACATTCACTTTACATATCAAGGGGTTCTCCTTTTCTGGTGTTCCCTTTACTTAATTCCCCTTTAAGAGTTTTGATATGAAGTAACTGGCAACCCAAATGATTTAAAAAAAAATACAAGGAAAGTAGATCATTCTCCAATGTCAGCAAAAATAAATTGAGAGAAAATTAACCACCATCCTGATAATAAGTGCATAAGAATGTCCATCCTGGGTCTGAACAATGGTCCATCTTGCCCGTATCCTGTCTTCTAACAGTGGCCAGTGCCAGGTGTGTCAGAGTGAATGGACAGAAAAGGCAATCATCCTATAACCTACACTCAGCTTCTGGCAAAGAGAGGCTTGGGACACACAGAGCATGGGTTTGCATGCTTATCCTTATCGACAGGCTTATCCTTCAGAAACTTAGCTAGCTCTTTTTTGAACCCTAGTAGACTTTTGGCCCTACAGCACCCCAGGGCAATAAATTCAACAGGATGACTGTATGTTGTGAAAAGAAGTACTTCCTTACGTGTGTTTGAAGCCTGCTGACTATTAAGTTCATTGCTAACCCTTGGTTCTTGTGGTATGTGAAGAGGCAAAGAACACTTCTTTATGATCTTTCTCTGTACCTTTAGTGATTTTATAGACCTCTATCACATCTTCCCTTAGTCATCACTTTTTAAAGTGGAACAGGCCCAGCCTTTTTCATCTCTTCATATAGAAGTTTTAACATATTCCTTATCACTCTTGTGTCCTTCTTGGTATTTTTTCCAATTCTAATATGTCTTTTTTGAGATGGGATGACTAGAATTGTGTGCAGTGTTCAAGGTATAGGTGTATTATGGACTTATAGAGTGGCTTTATGATATTTTCTATCCCTTTCCTAATGGTTCCTAAGATTCTCTTAGTGTTGCAGATTACCTCTGCATATTGAGAGGGTATTTTCAGAGAACTATCCATAATAACTCCAAGATCTCTTTCTTGAGTGGGAACAGCTATATAGTAGCAGATATAGGGATTATGTTTTCTTATGTGTATTATCACGATTGAATTTCTGTACCATTTTCTTGCACATTCACCCAGTTTTGAGGGAGTTATATTGGTTAATTATGCATAGTGTAAAAAAGCCATTTATCAGTTTCAAACTGGTTTTCTTTTAATGATGAGGCATAAAAAAATGAAAACTGACTTTTCTTGTCTATATAATATTCCCATTTTGGGCACATAGTTACGCAAGTTTAGTTTTACTCTAAGCATCAGGTTTTCCCTCACACTGTAAATTGGATAGGCTTTGAGATGGGGGATGAACCATGACAGGTTCACACCCATGCTCTTGGCTCCATAAGGAAGCTGTCAGCTAATATCCCCAGTGGGTGGTGGAAACAAGGTGTAATACAGACTGTCACACCACAGTTTCTTACCCTAGACAGGTGAAAAAAGGTCCTGTCACTTGGTATCAGTGCGGGATACAAGGGTAAGACAATGGAGAGTGTGGACCATGATCGTGTACGGATGCGTTCATAGTGCAATTGTAAATGAACCTTTTGAAGTTTCTGCAGCCAGCTTGGGATGTATGCGGAGGGGGCAGCCAGGAGAGGGGGCTTGTGGAGCAGAGGCTCAGGGAAGAGATCTGGAGGGCCAGAGGGAGGGGTGGGTGGGGAACATCCTCCCATAGGACCTGCTCAAGATATGCCCAAGCACTAGGTAGAAGGCTTGTGATAGCAGAGAGGTAGACCTCTCTAATGCAGGAGAGTGCTTTTTCCCACAGGGGAAACAACTAAAAATTAGCACCAGCTTAGGGGAAGGAGTAATACCCACCAGAGCTGCACCACCTCAACTTCAACCCCACTGAGGGGGCCAATTAAAGGTATTCCCCTCCTGTGTCCAGGTTTATAGATTTACACCTCCCCGTGTGTCAGAGGGCCTGAACTGAAGTTCGCTCCTAATGCTCCAAGGCTGAAGTGTTCAGGGAAGAAGGTAAAAAACTCATCCATGGTGGGATAGATTTATCCCAGGTTCATTTTTTCAGAGAAGGGAGCCCTAACAGTAGTACTGAGGAGGTGCCTGCCATAGTTGAAGATGTGTGACGTTAGAATCAATTAATGCCAAATGGCGTGGGAGCGGGGAGGACAGAAATGTCCTGGTTCCGGCATGTGCATTCTAATTCACCAAAAGACACCATATGAGGTCTCAAATGAGAGCCAGAATCAGAGTGGTCACTAATATTGATGTGAAATGTACATACAGATAGTCTGTGAAGAGATATGCATGTCTACAGAAAATATGTTTTTAGATTCTGTATCACAGGAGAGGTGGAGAAACAGCTTTTGTGTCAGACAGAAGAGATTGGTGGATCCGAGGCAGAAAGGGAAATGGAGGCAGGAGAAGGGGAGGATTTGAGGAATGAGTCACATGTGGTGAAAAAGCTTCTGAGCTATGTCTACACTAGAAAAGTTAAGTCGACTTTCTTAAGTCAACTTTAATAAGGTTGACTTAAAGTTGACCTTATTAAAGTCAACTTAACAAAGTGGACTAAATTGATTTAGCTTTAAGTTGACTTAGTCCACTTTGTTAAGTCGACTTAACCACCCTTAAGTCGACTTAATAAAGTCAACTTTAGGGTTACTCCATGTCCACAGTATCCTTAAGTTGACTTAATGAGTGGTAGTAACAAAGTCGACTTAAGCTTTCATTAAGTCGACTTAAGGAATTTCCTAAGTCAATGTAATGAAAGCCTAATGTGGACGTGGCTTAATTTAAGTCGACTTAAGCCTCCTTTCCATACTTTCCAGAACTTAAGACAGCAACTGTTCAACATACAGTGACTGTAAGACCACTATTTATAGAGGCACAGGCTGTAACTTGTCTGTGACCACATGGCAAAATATAGGCGACAAAAACTGTGAGGTGTAGATGATGGTAGAGGCTAGATAGGCAGCAAGTGTCATTGTCTCACCTTTGTTTAGTAAATTAATGAAACTACAGTATTTCAGTTTAACATTTCTATTAAAGTTCCAATGAAAACACATCTATGCATTTCTTTTGAATTGAGGTACTTAGGCATGCTGATGCTTCCGGTGCCAAAAAACTGTTGCCCATGCGGCACCATGCCTCACAAATTGCCACTCAGCAACTACCATAACTTGCTCAGCTGCATCTTCAGCTTAGAGGGAACATTGCCATGAAGTAATTCAGTTCTAACTAAATGGAAGGATACACAGAAATAGATCTGTGACTGGGAACTTTGACTTGAAAAGGGCTAATTTAAAAAAATTAAGGGAATTAGTTGGGGAAGTGGATTGAGCTGAAGAACTCTTGGATCTAAAGGTGGAGGAGGCTTGGAAGTACAGAAAATTGCAGGAGCTCTCTAAAGTCTGGATCCCAAAGAAGGGGAAAAAATTCATAGGCAAGAGTTGTAAATCAAGCTGGATGAGCAAATATCTCAGATAGGTGATTGAGAGACAGCAGAAAGCCTACAAGGAGTGGGTGATGGGGGGGAGGGGGGGAGGGATCAGCAAAGAAAGCTAACTCTTGGAGGTCAGACCATGTAGAGATAAAGTAAGAAAGGCCAGAACCCAAGTAGAGTTGGATCTTGTAAAGGGAATAAAAACCAACAGTAAAAGGTTTTATAGCCATATAAATAGGAAGAAAACAAAAAGAAGTGGGACAGCTAAACACTGAGGATGGGGAGGAGGTTAAGGATAGTCTAGGCATGGCCAAACATCACTAGACGATCACACTGGTCCCTTCTGACCTTAGGGTCCATGAAACTATAAAAGATTGCAAGGGATTGTTTGCAACTCAGTCACTTCAGATGCCTGGGAGCATCTTCAGAACCTGGGAGCAATTGCCTCGGCCTGGTGAATTATTGTTTTGTCAGTTTCCTCCTATGACTCTTCTGCCGCCCGCTCAGTCTGTAATAGAGCCTCGTCTGTGTTACCAGAAAAGACCTGGCTGCCTGGATAGTGAGCCTGGCTTAGCCATGGCAAATAGAAATCCACCTGAACACCATGGGCACACACTCAGCATGGCTAAGCTGGGCCTCTGTTGCGCATGCTTCCGGGGCTACATTACTGTTTATTCTCAGGCTAGCTTGATGAAAACTAGTGCGTTTATGTGAGCTGGGAATTGCACCCCTAACCTGTAGTGTATACATGGTTTAAGTGTTAGCCAGGAAGAGTTAGTGACTTGAGGGCCTGTTGTTACCACATAGAATTAAAACCATGTGTATGTACAGCAAGTAGCATAATGGATCCCTGCTGTTGGCTGGTGGGGTCTGTAGGCAAGCTATGATACTAACAACAGAGTGCAAAGGACATCTTCCTTGATTGTTCCTTTGATCCCCCGAGGAACCAGTGGGCCCACCAGCAGAGGTGGATTACCACACAGGCCTATGGGACTTGTGTCCAAGGTCTCACACAATGTGGGGGCCTCCGCCCTGCTGGCATTGGCGGGTGGGGAGGGGGGGAACAGAGCTACCCTGGGCCAGAGGCCGAGCTCCACTCTTCATCCCTGCTCCTGAGCTGGCTGGTCCACCTGGGTGTGGGGCGGGCTGGCAGAACTGGTTGCTTCGCTCCAAGGGTGGGGTCAGCTGGTGTGCAGTATGGACTTCGGTGCTGCCCCAAGGCCCCGCCCCCAGCACCACCCTACCTGCAGGGAACAGGGTCCGAGGTTGGGGGCTGTGGCCCCAGGTGGGGGGGACACCGGTGCGGGAGGCCCAGGGGATCCAAAGCCCCTAATCCGCCCATGCCCACCAGAGTTCATTCACTTTCTTCAAGGAGTCTCTCTGAGCCCTCTCTCTTTCTACAGCACAGAACAGGCCACAACAGAACAAACTCCCAACCCACCCCACACAAATTAACTGACACCAGGATGCCTCAATCTGACATGGAGAGATCATCTCTAGAGATAAGGGTGACGCTCTGATTTTGTGGCTCATTCAGCTCTTGGCCTCTGAGACTGCCAATAAAGTTACTAGCTGGTATCAAATACAGCAGGGTATTTTTGTACTGTAGATATCTGCTGGACTAAGAACCAGCAAAGGGTCCCTAGGTGATAAAAAATTGTCACTATTAAAATGGACTTCAAAGGAGAACTACAGGTGAAGGATTTTATAGTCTATTCCTAACATCCTGTTCCATCTACTTTAGCGTGATTTTGCAGTATTAGAGCTCAGCAATGCTATTTCAGTGATGCATCTCCAGATGCATTGGTAAGGGTCTGTCTACAATGCCTGCCCTTTTTAAAAGCAGTCAAACAGAGATACACAAGTTCCTTAAATAACTTGTGTATCTGCATTCCAACCTCCCTACTCCCAGCACATCCATGGCGCTTAGTTGAAGTGAGGGGCCTCCCTTCAACTCAGCACTACCCCAATTGCTGGTGTGGTTGGTGTTCAGGGATAGAACTTCCTGCTCAGCTGAGCAGGTCTTCATGGACCTGTATAGAGGCCTGCACAGATACAAAAATGTGGATCCAGATCTGATCCGCAACCGCTCAGTGCCAGTCTCTATCCTATACGCAATTCGCATGCCATGTTTTCTATGTATCCATAACCACATCCGCAACCGAGCTTGGGCTCACAGTCAGCATTTTAGCCTTTGATTGTCTGATTCCCTACATGGGTCCTACCCACTTTTTCCTTTTCTTGTTTGCGGTTCGCATGCTGTTCTGTCAATCAGATTTCCTTGGCCAAAATATCTGATTGACAGCATGGCAAGTGAACCATAAACAAGACAAGGAAGAAGTGGGCAGGGAAGGCATGAGGAATGAACCAATCAAAGGCCAGCATGCTGATTGACTGACTGTGAGCAGTTGCTCTCCAAGCACCAGCCTGCTGTGACCAAGATTCTGATTAGCAGCCCACAATCATAGCTGAGCTGGGATTGGCTGAAGCACTTCCTTGTTCCCCTGTATGCCGCTGATGCAGATCATAGCAGCAGCTGCAGCAATTGCACCCTGGGAAGATAAAAACAGAATCCGCATCCGAGTGCCAATCCACAACAATGGGGCTGCCGATATCTGCACCCACATCCAGAAGATCTGAAGTGGACACCTGCAGTTCCGCAGGGCTCTAGACCTGAGCAGTTGATCTGGAAGTTTGAACTGAGGCAGTGAATTTGCTGCTGTCAGTGAAGACTAGATCTAAGACTCAATGGGTATGTCTACAATGGCAATTTAGGTCGACTTAAGTAGCCATAAGTCAACCTAAATTAGTCCCCGTCCACACTAGAATTTCCTTAAGTCAACTTAAGAAATTCCTTAAGTCGACTTAATGAGAGCTTATGTTGACTTAGTAAGACCCACCAGTTAGGTTGACCTAACTTTTAAGTCGACTCCTTAGGTTGACTTAAGCACAGTGTGGACATAGGTTAACCCTTAAGTCAACTTTATTAAGTAGACTTAAGGACAGTTAGGTTGACTTACTAAGTCCCTGTTCAGGGTAATCACTTTTTAAGTCGACTTAATAAAGTTGACTTTAAGTCGACTTAAAGTCAACCTTATTAAGTCGACTTAGCAAAGTCGACCTAACTTTTTCTAGTGTAGACATAGCCAGTAATACCAAGATACTATTCTGCCCCAATAAACACACTGACTTCTGCAAGTCTTGACTAGATACAACAGCTGAGCTGAATCAGTAAGATATTTTGTTTGGGAGTTTACAGTGTAAATAATCTATCATAAAACAGTTTTAGTCAATATTTATTCATTTATTGTAATAATACTAAAATCATCTTCTGTCTGTTTCCCATTTGTAAACAAAGAGGCCGTGTCTTCATTAATTTTCATTTAATAAAATCACTACTGAGAATTTATAGGCAGTCTAAAATAACTTACCATCTGCCTGAGATGTTCAGTTCTGGACTTTCTCTTGGACAGATTTTGTATGAATGTTCAGTTTCCTTATTCAGTTTTCCTAATTAAAAAAAAATAGTTGAAATACGCTTGGTCTTTTTTTAGACTAACAAAGATAGAGGTGGGTTTTTAAAGTCACTTGTCACAGAGCTTTAGCTGTTTTTCTTTTTCATTTTTAAAATGAATTTTGTTTGTTTGCATGCTTATTATTTACCTCAGAAATATCAAGAATCTCATTTCTGATTACACAGGCTTTGCTGTAGAACAAAATGTATGCTTCAGAATTATGAACTGTGAGTTTTCTTAACCCTTAGTTAAAGGGACAGGAGGGAGGAGTGTGGGATCTCTGGCACATAGACCTTTTCTTTTAACTGTTTATAGAGCATATCAATTGAATACTGTCGTTAGCCAAAGAAAAGAAAAGCCAGGGAGTTTTAGCCATCCCAAGTAAAAATGTCTTCCTCTTTCAATTAATCATGTTTCACTTGTATGGCATCCTCTATATCAGAATTGTACTAATTATCTTGTCCCCATAAAGTCTTTCACAAGTAGACAAGATTTAAATTTCTAATGTACAAATACAAGCAGATTTATTTCTGAGTGGGGATGGATGATAAAAACATGTCAGGAGTTCTTCAAAAAATCATCCAAAAAGAAAATTGACATTTAAGGAAGCAAGCAGTATACAGAAATCACAGTAAAAAAAAAAGTCTTTCCTATATTTCCACAGCTATGCTCAACATAACTTGCAGACCCCAAAGTACCACTGGAGTCAAGAGAAATTTGGGTGAGCAAAGAATGACTGGTCGGGCTAAGGCAGAAAATGACTCAACTGGTATTTCAGATGGAAGCATTAGTGGGACACTGAGAACATGGCCGTACTTGGCAGCATGAATACCGGTCAATTCATTGTCACAGCTCAGAACAGAATTGAGAGGATTGCCAAGAAAAGTATCTGACAGGAACTGAAAGATAACCTGAATTACTTTCTACCAACACAAGAACCCTCTGATTTCTCTGAATTCTGTATTTACAAAATATTCTGCTACTGTAATTAGTGACTTTAGTGCCAACATGGGTGAAAGATTGGATCAAAAGTTCCCATCTTTGATTGGACACAAAAACAAGCAAGAAAGGGTCTTCTTTAGTTACATCTTAGAGGGAGGAAATAATGCTTCTCTGCATGTTACAAGTCAATAAATATAGGAATAGAACTGTAATAATTAACTCACAGGGACTGAGAATTAACAGGAACTCCACAAGAGCTGACTCATCTATTGCTTCAGTATCTGCACTCACCGGACCCAAGAAATCTCCTCCTTCTGTAGTGGACAACATTTCAGAAGATCTCAAAATAGGGCTTAAGAATGATTTGAACTGTGGACAGCAGTGCACAGGAGTAAATTTCAGCCTAAATGCCAGCAATGAGTAATAAACAGTAGTGAGCACAAAGTATGCCAAAGAATTTATAATCTAAACAGGAGAGATACAAGGAAGATAGGATGCACTAGGGAGACCTGAAATGTATGTCAATCCTGACCACTAATGGACCTATCCTCCATGAACTCAGCTAATTCTTTTTTAAAAAAAGTTATACTTTTGGCCTTTACAGCATCCCCTGGCAAGGAGTTTCACAAGTTGACTGTGTGTTCTTTTTTAACCTGCTGCCTATTAATTTCATTGAGTGAATCCTGCTTCTTTTGTTATGTGAGGGCTAAATAACACTTCCTTATTCACTTGTTCCACACGGGTCATGATTTTATAGACCTCTATCATATCCCTCTTTACTTGTCTCTTTTCCAAGCTGGACAGTTCCAGGTTTTTTTAATCTCTTTTCATATCAGGGAATTCCCTATACCCACCCTGAACTGTCCCAACACCCACCAATGGTCAGGAAGCTATGTGCAATGTTGCCAATTTAGTCATTCATTGGAAATTTGAACTGAAATTGAAACAAAATATACACTTAAAAAGTACATACAGGATGTAAGCAGGGTCTGAACATCCTGCTGAGCTAGCAGGTGGAAGGGAACAGGTGTCAGGGCCACATTGTTTGTATATGAGCTCACCCACACTGCTTAGGTGCTCAGCATGATGGGATTCCTTTGTTCACATGGTCCCTTTGGCTGTTACTGAGTTATACATCAATTTAGGGCCCATTAAATGTTGTTCCCCTTATTGTATGAGCAAAGGACTGCAGAATTGTGCTCAGCCTCTTCTGATTAAAGAGTCACTATTACCTAAACCGAACTGGCTAAGCAAGGTGCTTGGATGCCAGAGCTCTGTGGTAGTGGACGGAAGGAGGGACATGTACTCCTGCCTGGAAGGTACCCCTTCCACTTAAGCATCTCATGTCTGCTTTAGCTTTTTCCTCCTCCACCGTTCAAAGATAGAGCGAACTGAGATTCCACTGGGAGTCTTTTATTTTGTTACATGTTTGCTGAACTCATCTACTGTGGGGCAATGCTCCTGCCCAGCGTCAGCACTGAGGGTCACCAATGTAGAGTTGAGAATGAAAGAGCTGGGTAGAACCTCAAGAGACTTGGTTGCACACCTTAGTGGAGAAGCAGGTGGTAATAGAAGGTGATGTTGAGCAGCTGGTGACCAGTGGTGGAGTAGCCCGTACACTCAGGCTGTGTCCTTATGAGAGGGGAAGTAACCAAGGAGTGGTGTGTAATTGTCCCAGGTTACTGGGTTGGGGCTCAAGCTGGTTTCGTCTTGTATTGTGGAAAGGAACTCCTAGATATTGAACCTGCCCCTTGTTGCTGCCAACTCTGACTGCCAGAAGGGTTACAAGTATATGATAAAAAGCACTATAGGTTTGAAAAACATGAACAATGACAGCTGTGTTTTTGATGATGATGTTGGCACATTGGTTTCAGTAGCACTGGCCAATGGGAGACATTAAATAATTATTTGTAAGCAATAAGCTCTCTCCTGACAGTTAATGGTGAGCTGAGGGAAGAGAGAGAAAGCCTTTAGGGCCAGACTGAATTTACATGAACACAGCAACTCTGTTACTGAGGAACAAATAATCAGTGATTCCCAACCTTTTCTCTGGCATGGCACACCTTGATACTTTCAAATTTTTTCGAGGCACACCACCATTTAAAAAAACCAACCTCATGAATATTCAAATCAACTCAAATTAACTTATGAATATTCATGGCCCACGGCACACTGGCTGGGAAATGCTGTTATGTGGGGTGGTAGGGGAAGCAGAGCAGGGGTGGCAAAGGAGGGCAAGGTTTGCCATTTGGGGAGCAAGGCAAGGGTGGCAACAGAGGAAAGGAGAAGGGAGAACACAAGTGGATATGGGGGTGGCAGTGGGAACATGGGGAGTGGGAGGGCAGGGCAGGGCAGCGGAGGGGAGGGGAGCATGGCGCAGTCCCCTCTTCCCCCTTTCTCCCCAGTGGCTTCCTGCCACCCATAGCAGACCCTCACCCCGTGGCTGCTCCCTCCTCCCGTGGGTCCCTTCCCCCCCACAGAGCTCCCCGCTGCCTGTGATGATGGACTCTCCCCTCCCCGCAAGAGCCAGCACCAGCCCTGCCTCATCAGGCCTCACTGGGGTCCCTGCAGGCCTTACTGTGTCCCACCAACCCTATCTTCCCCCCACCCCCACCCATGGGTGGATTTTTATGCTGCCCCTGTGGGAGGCAGCTGCAAAAATCCACCCGCACCCTGCCCGATCCAGCTCCAGCCACTGGGGCCAGGGCCAATCCAGCCACCACTGGCAGCTCCAGAACCGCAGCCAGGGCCAGATCCCACCACTGCCAGCTGGCCTTGGTCCAGGCTGAGGCCAGATCCTCCAGCCGCCGACATCCCCGGGACCCTGGCTGGGGCCAGATGCTGCTGCAGCCAGTGTTCTCAGAGCCGGCTGGATGAGGCTGCCGGGGACCCCAGGGCTGCCAGATCGGGCCTCCACCAGCAGCTCCAGGAACCCACAGCTGGGGCTGGAATGTGGGGGCTGCTGCCGGACAGCGGCTACAAGGACCCCTCCCAACCTGGGAGGGATTGGACTGCCACTGGCAGCTCCGGGGAACCCCACTAGCTCGAGGGAGATCGGGCCACCGCCGTTGCCACGTCTGGAGGCTCCGGGGACTCCCACCAGCCCGGGCAGAATTGGGCTGCAGCCGGCGGCTCCAGGGACCCACAGCTGGGGCTGCATTTGGCCCTCCCCCTGCCATCCCATGCTCCCCAGCCCCCCAATCCCAATGCCCCCCAAAAAAACCTGTTCACCCCCCTTCCCCAACCTACTCTTACTTGCAGACAGCAGGACCAAACTGAGTCCTCTGCAGCCTTTTCCCCACCG
>ML685915.1:739420-753193 GCA_007922175.1 Pelusios castaneus | reverse complement strand
CCCTCAGCCCCCCCCCATACACCCTGGGACCCACTGCCAACCCCTCACGCCCCCGCCGCCGCCAGCTCCCTAGGAAGCTCCGGCCACGCTCCAGGACCACTTTAGGGCCCCATGGCTCCCTAGGAACCCGCTGACCACCCCGAGCCCCTCCCTCAACACTACTCCCCGCTCCAGCCTCTGCCCCTGCCGCGCTGGAGGTGAGGAGGCAAAAAAAAGAAAAGAAAATTCTCTTCAGCGAGACGCCTTCATCTACTCGACGCCTCATAGGCTGGGACCTTTGTCCGTCTCCCGCTCTCTGCCAATTAGAGCTCTTTCCCGTCACGATGGGCGGGCACAGACCTGGGAGCTCGCTCTTTACTGTCTCATTGGGTGGCCGAGCTGCCACTCCAAAGCCTCCTTATACCTGGCCCGCTTAAGTTGCCTGTCAATCAAAGCTAATGTGCTCACTATTGGCTCCGGGAACAAGGGGTGGGATTTATTGTCCTCTTCAATCACAGAAGAAAAGCGTCCGTGCGCTTGATGGGTGATTAACCTGTCTATCAATCCCTCCTGCGCTTCCTATTAGTCCCTGGAACAGGAGAGCCCCACCCCTCTCATCCTGCCATTCAAAGTCTTCTTGAACGTAGTAGGTGGGAAGCCTTGTCCATTACCACGTTTCTGGGTGCCTATTGGATAACCTTTTGATAGGCGTGGCTTATATACCCGCCCCCGCCTCTCCACTGTCCGCAGCCTCTCTCATTCCTCCTTTGAGGGCGGGTGGGTGCGGGTCCGGCTCAGGAGACGGCCGCGCGCTCAGATTGGAGGATGCGGCTCGGTAGGCGGGCTCTGAGGGGGCCTTCGCGGGGCGGGATTGGCCCGAGGGCCGAGTGGGCGGAGCCGCCTGTCAGTCTGGCTCGGGCAGCCCGCGGGGGAGGTGGCGCTTCCATGGCAGATCTGGTGCCTGGCGCCCCTGCCCCTTGTCAGGCGGCGGCTGGCGGCGAGCGGGCCGGGCCCGCGGGGTTCGGGCCCCCGCCCCCCTGAGGAGGAGGCCGGGAGCCGCTATGGCCGCCCCGCACAGGTAGGCGGAGCCGCTCGGGGGGGCTCCCTTTGCCCTTCCTCCACCCAGTGGGGGGGGCCTTGGCCGACCTAGCCTGCCCCCCAGCCTGCCCCCCTGAATCCGCCTCAGAGGGGGATCTGCTCCCCCCGACCCCAGCCTGGCCCCCCAAATCCCCCACAGGGGGATCTGCTTCCCCCTCCCACATCCTAGGGGGTCCCTCGCCTAGCCCCCCCTGCTCATTCACCCTGAGCCCCCAAGCAAGTGGGGTTCTGCCCCCTGGCCTGTGAGCTGGGGGGGCATCTGTCACCCCCTCCCGTGTAGGGGGTGCCTCAGTCCTTCCCGCAGAGGTGGACCCTTCCCACAGCCCCCCCAGGAGGATTTCAACATATCCCCCCAGGTGCGCTGCTCCCCCCAGCCTAGAGGGAGGCGGGGACGGTGGATCTGCCCGTGGCCCCTCATCTGCCCCCTGAGCTGGGCACAGGGAAGGGCGAGCGCCAGTTCTCTTCTCCTTCTAGGGAAACGATGGTAGGCGCTGGCCCATCCGCCTTCACCACTCGCTGGCACGGTGGCCCAGCATAGGCACCTCGTGTCTCTGTGGTAGGAGCTTTTTATTAGTGCCTCCATCCTCCGCCCAGCAGCTGCCATCTCCTTCTGGGTTAAAAAAGAAATACAGAAATCTAGGCCAGGGTGACTTGGTCTGTTCTAGAAGGAGCCCTCCCCTTGCCTCCTTTTCTGAAATGGGATCTACTGCTGAAACGGAGCAGTGGATCGCTCCCCACATTCCAGGTCTTGCTCCTTTTTTTGGTGCTCTTATTCGGCTAGTCTCCAAAACCCCTTAGTGGATGGCTTTTCCAAAGGCTGCACAGACGTGAGGACTTGCCTGAGCAAGGTCTCACTGGATGCCACTAGACAGGGGTTATGACAGCGCCACTGAATTCTGATCTGGCTGAAGGTTTGTTATTGTTCCCATTCTGTTCGTTCTTACTAGGGTTTAATAACTGGGGTAAAAATCTAGGACAGTTTGTCTCTTGCTATAACTTAAAAAAAAAAAAAAATACACTGCCACCTGAGTGCCTTTGAATGAAAGATTGCCATTGTGCTGTTGAATGCTCCAATCTTTGGGTTTAATTTTTGCTTATTCAGTCTGCCCAAAATGGCTAAATTTTGAAGCGGAGGACCTTTTTGCTGTGATTGACTTGCTTGTTGAATATTTCTGAAAGCAAATGTCTCAAAATGGCCCAGATGTTTAACTGCTTAGTAGGTTGCTTGCAGGGAGTGAAAATTATGTTGATTTTGGTCTCTGTGAGACTTGCTGTAGTGTAGTCAGTCTTGATCAATGGAAAGGAAGCTCGGCTAGTCTGAGATGTTGCTGATCACAGACTAGGTACCAATGGACAACTCGGATGTAAAGCATTCGTTGTTAACCCTGGTTGCAACTTACTGGCACCTTTTTCTAAAAATCAAATATCTTGATCACCATCCTGCATTTTCATTCTCTCCTTGACTTTTGCTAGGATTTTAACAACTACAGTCTCATCAGGACCAACTAAATGCATCTGCGCTTGGAAAATTAGTGTGACACAAGCGTTAGTGTAGATTGTGGGGCTTTAAGAAATTTTACCATCCTTTCATGAATGTTCACTCTGCGCTCTCACTATGCCATTGGAAGCTTATCTCTATCAGTGCTAATGAGCAGGGATTAAAGTAAGGGGGAACGCGCTGAAACGCAGTTCTGGGGCCCACAAATTTGAGGGGTCAGAGTTCTAGGGCCCCTAAAAATAGAAAAATCCAGCAGAATGCATGTTCCACTCTGCCCTGGGTGCTGGCAGGTCCTATGCGCCACCATGGCACTCCCCTGCATTTAATTTCCTCCCACTCTGTAACTTTCCTATCTTCAAAGCATCTGACGAAGTGGGATTTTCTCCCACGAAAGCTCATGCGATTAATAAATCTGTTAGTCTTTAAAAGTGCCACAAGACTCTGTTGTGTTATGCAGTGTTTGCTAGTTTGTGACAATAATTGCTATAGACATAAACATCATATAAAATTATAAATACGTTTATGGAGCGATAACTGATGCATGGGGTACTGAGAAGTGGTTGCAAATGCCTACCTGGGCTGGGGCCCGCACGTGCGGGAAGGGGCCCCGCAGATTAGGACAGTTCCGGGGCCCGTCAAATTATACTTTAACCACTGCTAATGAGGTTGAGAGTCCTAGTGAAGACAACCTTGCAGCTGGCAAAAATGGCTTTGAAAATTGTTGCTCAGACTTGCTGTGGGCAAGTCTCATGAACACAATGCATAAATGGTATTGGCAACTGGCAGGCAATTTAACTAATTGTTTGTATAGATGAGCACTTAATTTGTGGCGAGGTGGGATATGAATGTATCCTGGGGCTCGATAGCATTGCTGCTCAGCTACAAAGTCAGGTGCCTATTTGGGATGCCCCTGTCACCAAAAAGACACCATTGGCACAGTCCCCCCACTGCCAAATTTCCTGAGTGCCACTCTAGATGCCAGTGGTGCTATTTTTAGGTGCCGGAAGTGCTTTGCAGCGGAGCTAGGTGCCATGCTACAAACCCCGGACAACCTGGTGCCTGGGGTTTGTTGAGCCCTGATCTACCCCAGCTAGCTTGGTAGAGCCTAATTGTCCAAGTGCATACCCCTGGTGCCTGTTAATAATTCATTAGAGTGCTGTGAGCTAGTCCTATTTCAATCTAGCTTGCCATTTCAGCTTGCTGCAGACTAATTGTACTTATAGAGAAGTCCCAAGGCATGTTTTCCTTAATGTAGACACCTTGAGCAGGGTTAACTGATGTGGTGATAACTATCTATCTCAAATAGATGGGGCCTTACAATTAGAAACTGGTTCTATTTACCATTTGAAAGTAATTTGGTGTCTCAGCTTTCAAATGGACTAACAGTGAATGGCTGACACTGGAGCATGTAAGATGTCAATTGCTGAAATCATGTCAAAATTGAAGTGGAAAGAAAATATATATTGAGTGATACGACTTTTTTGAGGCCTGCTATTTGGTCATCTGGTATCAAGGTTTTCAGGACTAGTTAACGCTTTCAAACATCATTCCTGGACTGGTGAGCAAAAGTGGGAAAATTGTTGATCTGTGTTTGTGGAGTTTCTCTTAATCATGCTTTTTTTTCTTCTTCACTATAATATACTTATTGATACTTTGCATGTAATAGCCAAGATATGAAGTCACATCAATGTAAATGGGATACACGCTATTGAAAAAGACCTAGCCAGATGTCAGGTTATCAGTGGCTTTGCTGCTCGGGATCCCCAATGAAAAAGAACTTGTATTTTGAACAAAAATATTTTTCCCCTTTGGTAGTTCAATCTTAGATGTCTATTTGTATTTGTATCCATTTCCTCCAGTGGCACCATTTTTATTTTAGAAAACTTGAGAAGTGCTGAAATTGTCACATATAAAAACACCCCTTCCAATCCTGCAGAAAAAGCCTCCATTACCAATCCAAAACTTAAATCTTGTTGGATGAGGAAGCATGCTGGATGAGGAAGCATGCTAACTCCCACTGACTGGGATTTGGTTGTCTAAAACCCTAAGTTCCTTTGAACACTTCGATCTTCAAAATGTTAATTTTGGGGTGGGTGGGGAAATAGCCTGTGGTCTTCACTATTTTTATCACCATACAAAAGAACAGCCACAAATTGGGATGAAACCCAGTTCTCTGTTGTGTAGCTGACTAAAAAGAATCCTAAAGCATTGGATTTGCTCTGACTTGGAGGCATGCATTTTACCATCTGCCCTTCTCTGTTGTCCACGTGCAAAATTCTTTGAAATTATGGGGTCGTAGTGACTTGCTATGAGGAACTTGTTCTTGAACTTGTGGGCTCATCAAGTAAAGGGCTGTTCCCAAGATCCGAAACAAGCAGGTCATCTCATTTCAGCCCTAACAGTCTTGAGACTGTCCCTTTAAAGCAATATTTACTTTCTCATCTAGTAATAAAGTAATAAAGTCCTGGGTTGCCTGTGACATTTTCAATGGGTTTTTATAGGTGTGCTTGGGAGTAATACATTCCTTGGTAAATATTGGCGGCCAAAGGCTGAGACCTAAGGGTTCCTCATAACCTTGAGTTCCTCAAAGAATTGCTAGCAACATTTCAAAATGTGTGTTTCAAGGTGTTCTTTCTAAACTCACCTGCATGTGGAGCCCTGAAGCAGCACTTGCTTGAATTGGCATGCCAGGAAAGTTACTGAAATTGGATTACTTAGACTTGTGAGATGTCCAGCACAATAAGAGATCTTTGCATACATACGGAGACTGCCAGTCTGTGAGGAAATTAAATCATGCAGAAGGAAAAGACTTGGGAATCAGAGCGTTTGGTGATAGACTGCTTGTTTGCTACTTGGGTGGCTGTCTTTAAAGGAGCGGTTTTACGGCACAAATTCAATTTAGCTTTTAGCACATGCTGTTTGCAGCAGTGCATCTTGTGTTTCTCTTCAGGGCAGCAGCCTTTGAGCTTTAGTGTTCAAGACTCATTGTTGGTTCACTCCTCTAAAAGACCTTCTTCAGTGTGTATGGGGAATGGACTTCAGGGTAATGATGGTAGATGTGAGAACAAATTGATTCATCGGGATAGTGCCATCAGAGTAGCTGGCCTAGCTACAAACACGAATTCCTGTGCCACTTTTAAAAACAAACAGATTTTATTTATCGCACGAGTTTTCGTGGGAGAGATCCTGCTTTGAGAGATGCTTGAAATTCTGCTGTGTTTTTGTAATGTGGTGTCTGAGCACATTGCCAGTCTAGTGTTAAATGATAAGGCTGAGGGTATATTCTGTGATTTTTCCCCCCCCCCCCCTCCTCCTATCTGTGGGTGTGGTGATATCCTGAACTCCCACTGAAGTGAAGAGAGTTCTTGTACCATCGACTTCATCATACTAAAACTTCGCCGTATTACTAGAGCTGCATCTCTATCTGACATCAGCATTGTTGTGTGAGCAGTTCAACACTGTCTACGGTCTCGATTAAACTAATAGAAGCAGGGAACTGCAGGCCGTGGGCTTCCATCATATCCCTCTGCAGAAAGACAGATTTTAATGGAGCATTTAAGATTGTTCAGAGGCTCATTACAATAGGCAAAGTGGGATGACTTAATGAGTGACATCCATGAGTTGTCTTTCACCTGGGTCAGAAGCCAGCCTCATTCCCCCAGATGAGAATGTCATGAGTCCTTAAGCCCCCTGTCTGAATCCCATGGCATTTTTAAGATGCCCCCCCCCCCCCCATTGTGGTCTCTGGCTGGAGGGTAGCTTCCTTAATGAGCCAACCAACAAGTGAACATTAGTTTCTCTAACTCAGTGGTTCTTAACCTTTACTGCAGCCTGCGCCCCTTTGGGTCTCAAATATGTTCTCACACCCCTTAGCAAAAATCATTGAAGTAGGTCAATTCTTTAAACCTAAGATATATCATAACTATAGAATGAAAGAGAGAGAATTGTATGTTTTTGATGATTTACCTTCTAAAAAAATCTGGCATGTCTCGCACCCCCGGAAAGGGTATCTCGCACCCCCAGGGAGTGCGTGCACCCCAGGTTAAAAACCACTGCTCTAACTGATTTGGGTTTTTGTCAAGCTATGCTGGTAGGATAATGAGGGGGAGCTCATGTACTCCTGGCTCCGTATGCACAACAGGCCCTGCTCTCTCCATGGGATGTTGTGGGTGGGGGGCCCAATAATGGGGGCTAATGAGTGTCCAGCTCATAGCTTGGGTGACCTGTTTCTGTAAGTTAGCCCACTGAATTTTTTTAAGTGACTTTACTACTATGGAAAGCACTGGATTAAAAATGTATTGGAGACTTAAGTCCTCTGTCTATTCCCAGAACAATAAAAGAGCACATTTCCCCACATGCCATCTGCATCACCATACCTCACCTCTAGAGCTACCTCCAAGGCAGGTGATCAGTTTGTGTCTGTCCATTCTGGCCTCTCTGAGACTGCCTGCAATACATAACACCAAATGTGATAGTGACTTGGGATAACACTGGTTTGCTGAGAGCTCTGTATGAAATGAACTGGGGTATGGTAAGGCTGTTTTGAGGATTAGAGAGTAGTAATCAGAAGTCCCAGATATCAGAAATAGATTTGAACCAGCAACCTAGAGGAGCCTGCACCTTGGATGATGCAGAGTGCTAAGTTAAGAGGCTGTAAACTTCAGAGGTAGGTAGAACAAAGTGGTTTGGGGCTGAGGGGGTGGAGGGGGCTTTTATCTTCAAGCACTTGTGGCGAAGTTAGATACGTTCATTGGACAACAGAGTCCTGTGGCACTTTTAAAGACTAACAGATTTATTTATCGCATGAGCTTTCGTGGGAGAAAATCCCACTTCGTCAGATGCTTTGAAGATAGGAAAGTTACAGAGTGGGAGGAAATTAAATGCAGGGGAGTGGACAGTTATAGTGAAATAAAGGTTTATTATATTAGTTTCTTTCTCATCCTTCCCCTTGCCTGAACATATGATAATTCAACCAAGTACTGAATTAACTCCTGGAATTGTGGGTGATAGCTTCTAATGGTTAACTGTACTGCTTAAATGATAGCAGGTTATTTTGGGGTGTGCCAAGATTATGGAATTCTGATGTCCTCATCTATGGTGCAAAAATAGATGGACACTCATTTTGTGCTAAAGGTGAAAAAAAGTCTGTATAATAAATCCTGGATCTTGATAGCCGTCTGCTAATCCACTGGACTAAAGCTTTTAGCAGATGTCATTAGAAAGGGGCTAAATGTTTATTCCTTCCAATAAATGTTAAAATAGAACCTGGGTTTGTTTCACAATGAAGCAAAGTTTGGGACATTTCTGCAGTATTCATTAAAGGTTTCTGCTGATATTAATAAGAATAAAGAAGATGTATGTTTAAATATCAGGTAGTTTCATCATGGGAAACCTCAGATAAAGTATAGGTTCCAATATAGGTGATTCTTGCTTCTGAAAACTTGTGTTTTGTGCCCTATAGATCAGGGCTCCACAAAACCCAGGTGCCAGGTTGCCATGATGACCAGGGTTTGTAGCCTGATGCTTAGCTTCATTTCAGAAATGCTGCAGAGAAGCATCCTCTGGCCATCAAAAATAAAACTGCTGGTGCCTAGCTGGGATCCAATTTCGTCGAGCCCTGCTATAGCTATAAAAATAAGATCTGTTCAAGGAAGCTCTTGTAGGCTGGCTGAACCTGTGGAAGTTTACTTGAAGACTGTTATTTCATAAGTTCCAAAGGAGTAGCCGTGTTAGTCTAGTTCAGCAAAACAAACAAGGAGTCCTGTGGCACTTTTAAAGACTAACACATTTATTTACTGCATGAGCTTTCATGGGAGAAAATCCCACTTTGTCCGACGCTTTGAAGATGGGGGATTTACAGAATGGGAGGAATTTATTTTCCTCCCATTCTGTAAATTCCACATTGTCAAGTGTATCGTGTAGTGGTCATGATTATTCAGAGTTGACATGGAAGCATGAAAGAAGTGCTTGTGCTTAGCTGATTACAATCACGAGTGGGCACAATTGTGAAGATTTGCGGTGTCATGTATCATTTCCATTACAATTTGGAGCTGTTAAACCAGATTTGCTCCTTGAGCTCCTCCCCTCACAGAAGACCCAGGAATGTACAATGGCCCAGGCATTTTTGCATAGTGACAGGGAAAAGCTGATCAAATGCCTCACATCCTGCAAGCATGTTTGCAGTGAAAGCTTTGTAGATCTAAGAATGAGAAACAGGCTTGCAGCCCTGATTGCTACAGAGCACCTTGTCGGTGCCTTTTCCCAGGATCCAAGCCTGCACATCATTGCCGGTTGTAACAGGAATGCTGAGAAGAGCTGGGAGTGAAACAATGTTAAATTAATCCAAGAAACATAAGGGATCACTTATTAATAGGCACTAGAAAATGTTCCCTTTCAGAAGTGTCTGGACCCGTTCAAACAGGCAGAGCGCTGCATTGTTCATGGTGGTAAAATTAACTCTGCTGCGCTTTTCAGACATGGAGCTTCCAGTCTGTGTGGATAATGGTTGTAATTTCATGGTAATGCTTTGCTGGTGTCAGCAAATAAATGAGGCTGAGATTCATACGAACATGTCATACTCTTCCTGTGTTAAGGGGAAGAAATGGAAGCACATGTTCCCTGCATTTAATTTCCTCCCATTCTGTAACTTTCCCATCTTCAAAGCGTCTGACGAAGTGGGATTTTCTCCCAGGAAAGCTCATGCGATAAATAAATCTGTTAGTCTTAAAAGTGCCACAGGACTCTGTTGTTTTTCCGCAGTAGACTAACACGGCTCCCCCTTTGGAACTATGTTACGTGTTTGTGACTGACAAATGGAGCCAACATAATCATTTATCATACTGATTAATCAGCCCAATTATCATAACTAGAACAAGGCGTGACAGATTTCGAAAAGGATGCACATGACCGGACAGAGGTTGATTTAGAAAGAGATGAAGGCGCTAATTGGGTTCAGTACCTTGCTGAGAACCTCAGCTTTGCCACCTTCCCATACTGGAGGGCGCAGGTGGCGCGTGGGAATTCCTTCCAAGGTGCTGCCACTAGACTTTTTTTTTTTTTAAATTGTTTTTATACACTTTTATTTTTCGTGATCCCTGATATGTCAACATTTGAAGTCTCTTGCTTTCTCCCTCCCTGCCCCAGAAATCGCAAGCTGCTGGAAGAGAGAAACGTTTGCCTTACACCCACACTTCAAAGCCTCCTAAATAGGGGACAGGTCATCTTCTACCCTTCCTCTGACCTCTGTGTTGGGTTGTTTTGTTGGGAGGGGGTTTTTTTGGATGGTTGTTCCTCACAATAGTATCACTCACTGCTTGCCACTACAGTAGGGGAAGTTTTAATACGATATTGTCAGTTTCCTGGCTCCCCAAACCTCCATGGTGAAACTGGGTTAGGTTTTGTAAATTTCCCTTTGCTGCTTGATGGGAAAGCAACAGGCAACAGAGGTACCTAGTCTCTGCCTATAGTCTCAGGGACACAGCCCTGTATGGGTTCACTTTGGGAATGTCCTGTGCGGTCAATGCACGCTAGAAACCTTGTGACCTGATTTTTCAGAAGCATTGAGCACCCGTGGCTTTCGGAGAAGTCGGTGAGAGCTGGGGCTGCATGGCACTTGTGCAAATCTGTTGGGTTTTTAAATGAGTGTTTGTGCTCAGCAGAAATTGATGCTTAAGTTTCCTCTGCCCACCAGGCTTTGTCTCTGATTTAGGCTACAGCCCTGATACTTGCATGTAATATTCCAGCCTCTTCCAGTGTGCTTAGCTCCAGCATGAGAACAGTACACTGAGCACCTTCATGTTAAACTTCTGCACCCTGAGCTCTATTATCACTGTTACAGACTTAGCACAATATTGAAAAGTTTCACTGTTTTCCTTCCTGTGGTTTCAATATACGCTATTGGTCTTCTCAAGCTGATCTTAGTATGCCAGACTCCATCCTAACGGAGCAGAGGTAGCCAAATTGCAACATAGGGAAAGGCAGAATGAGACCCTCCAGTATTCCTTGTACAGTTCTGCCAGAGTCCAACACCTGAAATATTCTCGAGTGGCTTTCAATGCCTGCTCCAGCGTGTGCCTCTTCCCACAACATTAAAACAGCTACAGGCTGCACAAAGTTTCAATGCAGGCATATTCGCCTCCTAAAAAAAGGTGTTGGAAGTGGCAGGTGAGTTGAAATGATCGGGCTACCAAAGACTTGGCTGTTAGAAGCAGGACGCTGCTGTGGTGACCAGAGAGAGGAACAGCAGCCCTGTAAGGATTTGCCAGTTGGAGCCTTGTTCTGATTCCACCCCCACAGTCTCCTGTCCCAATGGAGGCGAGTACCCTGGTCCTCCAACTCTTTCATTCGGCAGCATGGTCTAAAAGAGAGATCCCATCGTGGACACACATCCCAGCCTGGGTTTTTAAAATATTTCCCTCTGTATATCCTGCAGAAAGGCTCAGAGGCCACTCAGTTAGTTGACTACATGAAGCGTACCCTTCTACATTTTATATGAAGGAAACTTGATGAGGCATGCTGGAAACCTCGGAGGCTCACTCTCTGGTCAATGCACCTTATTTGATGCCCTGAATGGGTAACTCACGAGACATTGATGCAAGCTTGTTAAAATAAGAGCAGCAGCACAAAGGCTATGTCTGCACTAGAAAAGTTGTCAACTTTGTTAACAAACTTTTCTAGTGTAGACATAGCCCTTGTCAATCTTATTAAATCGACTTAATAAGGTCGACTTAGGTGCTAATCCCCGTCCACACTGGCTTTAAGTCAACTTAAGGAGTCGATTTAAGGCTTAAGTCGACCTAAAACTAGGCGTTAAGTCCACTTAAGCTTTTCTTAAGTCAACATAAGGAAGTGCTTAAGTCGACTTAATAAAAGCCCAGTGTGGACGTGGCTTTGTTTAGGTCGACGTAAGCCTCCTTAAGTCGACCTAAGTTGCCAGTGTAGACATGTCCAATGGGTATAAAAATACACCCGAGCAGTGGATCCAGACTGAAGGCATAGCTCTGACTCTTGTTTGGATCCCTAGAAGGTGCAGTGCTCTGCCAGCTGGAGCTCACACGAAAGAAGGGGTATGTCCGCATGAGAAAATATCTTTCTGCATGCTACTAACGTTTGTGACACATGAAGTAGACTCTGTGGACTGTTCTGTCTCAATCACTCTAGTCTTGTCCTCTCCTGGGAGGATTTCATCTGCAAATTATTGTATTAATACATGAACTAAAGCACATTTCAGTAACATGAAAGCTAACACCAACCAATAAAATTAATTCATCGCTAAGGCTGCTGCTATCTGTCATCAGCCAACAAATCCTATCTGAGAAACTTGACCAAGGTTTTTTAAATTATATGTTTACACAATCCATAGATGGGAGGAATGCAGTGGATACAAACTGGCTGCATGTGACTTTCCTCTGTCTTGAAAATCTTCAATCAAATTGGCTTGTAACCACTCTCCTATCTCACAGGAGTTTTGTGAGGATAAATATGCTAACTGTTGAGAGGCATGCAGATATTACGGTAATGGGAGCCATCCAAGAACCTCAAATGGATTTTATAGGCATCTGCCATACACAGATTTGAGCTGTGTTCTTGTCAGATCTTGCATGTAGAGGGAGTCAGGCCTGGTCAGTATTCGGGGTGAGCCATTTCTGGCAAACCCAGGGTGCTATATGTCCACCAGTACTCGTGCTGGTCATAGACTCCTAGAAACTGGAAGGGCCCATGAGACGTCATCGAGCCCAGTTCTCTGCACTCATGGCACCACCAAATGTCCTCTTAACCCATCCCTGACAGGTGTTTGTCTGACTGCTCTTAAAACTTCCAGTGATGGAGATTCCACAGCCTGCCCAGGCAATGTCCTGCCAGGACGCTAAGATATTGTCCATAGTCAAAGTTGTACCAGTTTAACTACAGGCATGACTTTTTAAAAAACTGATCTAGTTAAATCAGTGCAATCGAGAGTTGGCACTTTGAAATCTCGGATGACAAAGAGTCCTGTGGAACCTTAGAGACTAACCAAAAAAAAAGAGGGCATAAGCTTTTGTGGGCTAGAAGCCACTTCGTCAGATGCATGACATGGGAACTTCAGTTTGTTAGATTTAATTTGAGATTTAATAATACCTGAGTTTATCTATGTGTAACAGATAATATGGAATAATAAAGGGTGAGAATTTCAAGCAGATTAACTCCATGTGTGGACACCCTTATTCTGGATTAAACATTCCTGATTCTGAATTAACTTAATCCAATTCAGATGAACTGATTTGGAATCAGGCACTCTTATTCCAGAATAAGCTGCCCACATGTGGAGTTAACAAGAAATCGATAATGAGGAATAAATATTTTGGAATAACTCCTTATGCAGACAAGCCCTAAACCTGGTTTATTGAGTTGGCTTAATGCATCTAATTAGCAAATTTAGCAGACCTTAAACTGATTTGCTTTTAAACCAGTTTTGGCACAGTTGAAATTAACATCAAATTAAACCTGTACAAAGGGGCAGTTTGTTGCTAGAGATTTGGTCCTTTCAGCTGACTGTAAAGGCTCCCTTATGGGCAGTGAAAAACTCAAACAGTGGGTGCAGAATAAAACCTTCTGTTGCTACAGACATCCGGAGTCTTGGGCCTGGGTCAGACCATGTCAGAAGGCATTGGATGAGGCCCGTGTGGATGTGAATCTCTGCAATGGATAGTGGAGCAGTTCCTAATGGAAACGAAGAGGCCTGAGACTAATTTGGGAGTGCTGAGTTGAAGGTGATGTGCTTGGTTTAGAATAACGCTTCAGTATTGCGTAGGGGAGCCAGTGACTGCTGACCCTGAGGCAGTCTGGGTATGCAAAGGTCAGAAAGGAAGAGGGAGCTATAGACTCTGCTGTCCATGTGTATTGATGCTACTTGTTCGCTTCCAGATGAAACTTTGACTTTCCTGAAGGCTGTTCCTGTGGATTTTGCGGATGAACTTCCCTGTGACCCTCAGCTTTCCTGAGATGGCAAGTCCGGCAGTCAGCCCAGACTCGTCCTCCCACGAGGCTCTTTCCTCCGTCAACTCTGCACCAGCGTGCTCCCCCACCTCCGATTCCGAGAACCTGAGCCCGGACGAGCTGGAGCTCTTGGCAAAGCTGGAGGAGCAGAACAGGTGAGGGAAGCTCACAGTTCTAGTGTGTGATTGTTGCCGAGAAGGCAATTTATAATCCAAGGAGTCTGT
>ML685915.1:715207-739410 GCA_007922175.1 Pelusios castaneus | reverse complement strand
CCCGGAGTGTGTGTCAGCCAGCCCTGGAGCAATCGCCTCACCAGGTGAAAGGACAGCTTGTCCAATAAGGCCCATACAATCCTTACCCTCGCTCTTCCTGACCATCAGCAAGACATCAGTTGTGATGGACCCAGTCCTGTTCTAGTGGCAAGTGTATGGACGCGTCCTTCCCCCAACCACAGATCACTTCAGAGATCCCCCGGCAGCTGAAAGAGGAAATAACAGCCAAGAGTTTTTCCTAAACTGGGTCTCTTTAGCTTCAGTGATCTAGAGCAGCGGTTCTTGACCTCTGTCTCGGGACACGTTACTGTGTCACAAAGCCAGGGCTGGATTCGGCCTGAGAACAGTGGGGGGCTGGTGTTTCCTGGAGGGTTGCACACGCTACCAAGCCTGTCGCAACCTGCAAAAGGCTGAGAACCACTGATCTAGAGGTAAAAGGCTGCATATATCTCTGCCGCTCCCTTGAGTTACTCTGTCCAGCTGATCACATTTTTTTGATGCTTCATTTATCTTGAGGTCCCTACCACTGGCTCCACAGGAGGTGTAGTAAGTAACTCCTGTTGGGTAGCTGTTTACAGAAAATGTCCACCTAGCAATGCGCACAGAGGCCGCGGTAACAGGCCAATTATCTGGTCTACAAGACTGGGGGCTGGACATCTCTTCCCAGCTCAGCCTCTTAATCTGTAGCCTGGGACAAGTCACTTTACCTGTATTTAAAATGGGGATAATACTTACCTTCCTGTGAAGTTTAATTAATCTGGGCCCTTGGAGACATGCACACGAGTCCCATTAAAGCTGTCAGATGCCCCTGGATGCTCGTAAGTGACAAAAATCGGCCTGTCGTGTCTGTGGAACAAAAAGACCTCTGGCAGGATAAAGGCAATGGCAATCTTTTTTTCTGATGAATTTATCTGCCTCACCTGCCATTTCTGAAGGGGATGATTCCAATTGTTGGCTTTTGTGTTATTTTGAGAATGCAGGTGTCTTGAATGTCGGAGCCACACACAAGTGGTCTAAGGCTGGAAATGGAAAGAGCCTTGCACAGCTCAAGTTTGAAAACATGGGGAAGAGAAGGCATCGGCCTCCCTCCAAGACATGGGTGCTTCCACAGCTTGGGTTTTTTTGTTTGTTTGTTTTTTTTTAAGTGGGGAGACTCTCTAGTGTTTACACTCCTGGGAATTTAGCTCATGGCAGCTGGAACGCCTTTTGCAACCGTCAACACAAACAGTTGATGATGTTTCTGTGGGAAACAAAGCAAACAGCTGTGTTTTAACAAAATACAAAACTGTTCCTGGAACCTTATGATCTGCAGTCTGATGGAGATGGAAGGAGTCATAGCCAATAGTTCCCAAACTTCTTACTAAGGGGCCCATCAATTGCATCTTGTCTTTTTCTGTGACCCACACAGGATCCAAATTCATGGAGGGGCCCACAATCACAGGCCAGCATCTTTCTCCTCCTCGCTGCTCCGAGGGGGAACTGATCACCCTCAGCAATGCCCCACCATCCTGGCCCCATAACCCTAATCCAAGTCAGGTGCAGAGGGGAGGCCCCAAAGGCAGGGTTGGGATGGAGGGCAAGCCTGTCCACAGTCACCCCACAGCCAGACCAAACCTGAGTGGCACTGAAACCCCACGCATCAGCTCACGATGCCTGGAGCAAAGAGCCAGGTCCACCCCCACGGGACCGGAGCTGCCATGAGATTAGTAAACTCACTCGCCCACTCCCCTGGGGCCTCTTCTCTGAACTCTCTGCACCCTTCCCGTAACCCATTACTGGATTGTGACTCACTGTACGGGAAAACTTTGAGTTAAATGATCTGTTGAAGAGGACTGCAACAAAATTATTTCCTTAAAGTGTCTGCAGAGGGCCAACATTCAAATAATCTCTTGGTTTCGAGCAGCATTGGGAAGAAGCTGGCCATCTGAAATTGCAACATGTGCTGTATCTTCTCCTGGTCAAAAGATGGTCCAATAATTCTTGCTTTAAAAGAGAACAAACCCATGTCCTTAAGTGCTATTTTTAAGATTTAAAATTAAGTTGCTTAAAACGTGTCTCTCTATTGATAAACATGCAGTGGAGGTGAGTGAGTTAAGCAAGTAATTGATCATCCTGTACTCAGACTTGGCAAGAAACACATCCTCCTAACAGGAGATTCTGATAAAGACCCCAGCACTGCACCCGCTAGAGCAAACGTGAGTCCCCCAATGTGCGTTCCGAATCCACACAACACAGTGTCCCGTTGACCGCACGGCCACCCTGAGTTCCATTCCCAGGCCTCTTCTCATTCTCCCGGGGCGGTTGTTCCTCAGTGTAATGGGTGCGTTAGTGAGGTCTGCTCTGGGGAAACCATGCTGATGCACTCGAGTTACAACAAGGCCCATGGAACTTCCTCAAAGTATCGGGGGTCAGACTAGAGGATCACAATGGTCCCTTTTGCCCTTGAAATTTGCTGCATCCGTTGACTTTGTATAGTTCCAGCCCTGACTCTGTTAATGCCATTTTCCATTCTTCTGCGTGAGTGGGAGGCTGACATTCCCCTGTAGGAGGAGAGAACTCAAGCAAACAATTCAGCCTGAGTTTCTGTCTGTCCTTTCCGAATCCAGGCCTCAAAAGCAAATGCTTGTCCTAACTCCCTGCTTATGCTTTGATTCAACAGTGTGAAGACTGGCAGGGGGATGCAGTTTGTGGTTGGGGAGTTGTACAGTGTGAGGAAAAGGATGGGGACAATGATCAAGTCTGCTCTTGGTCATCCTGTTTCCTCAAACTTCTCTCCCTCTTCCTCAGCAGCCAATCAAACAGTCCCTAATTTGATGATGATGAATCCAGAAATAGTTCAACTTTGCCGGCTGAACTTGAAAACAGAAAGGTGCAGCTCTTGGCTGGGTGCATGGACATTCAGAAAAGCACCAGACTCAGTACCCTTCCCCGTCTTTCAGAATGTCCCCCGAAACAATACTGTATTCCCTCCACACTGAAACTGCCTCCACTTCGCTTCTCTCAGGTCCTGCTCAACTCCGTAATGTGCCATGTTCCTTTCATCAAGAAAGTGACTTTTTTTTTTTTTTTAAAGTGACACTGAGAATTTCAGGAAAGGAGAGATTTCTTTACTGCTCAGGTTCATGGCTGTTTTTAGTACCGTGTTAAGAGTAGCTGTTGGTCTCGCATCAGGCAGTCACTTCTGCACCCGATACCAAAAGCCACTTTCATTGCTCATTTCTGCCACACTAGGCTTCTAACTCTGTAGCTCAGTTGTAGGTTTCCTTCCCTCTCTGATTGCTCTAAGGGGGTGCGCCTGGGTTCCCCTGAGCACAGCTGGTTTCTTAGATGTTGAGTGCTTAAAAGGAAAAAGACCATCTGTAAGATCTCTTGCCTGAGTGACAGGAGGGAAAAATAGAGATCCAGCAGCTTTGAACAATGGCTCTGTCTTCAGATGAAATGGCTTCTGGTAGCTGAAGAGCTGGGGTACTTCTAGCAAGAGCTGGGGTGATATTGCTGTTGTCCTGGGCAGGTTACAAATGTGGTTACTGCCTCTTGCATGCCTCAAACTCCCTACGCAGTTTAATTTGTAGCTCCTCTTCGTTTCCTGCCCTAAACTGCGCACGGCGTTGCTGTGTGCTGTTAAATACCTGCTGCGTCCCATCCCAGACAAGGTAGCATTTCACTGAAAGGTGAAGAGCTCTCTTCTTCTTTGCCTTTCGATTTCCCTGTATCCTAGTCTGCGCTTAAAACGTACAGCAGCAGAGCTATGGTGATACAGGCAGCTAGTCATAAGAGTGCTTGTGTGTCGGCAGGAGCGCGCTCTCTCCTGCCGACACATCATAAAACCACCTAAATGAGCAGCGGTAGCTGTGTCGGAGGATCCGCTCTCCTGCCGACATAACACTTCCACACAAGTGCTTACGGTGCTCTGGGGCGTAGTTTTGTTTTGTTGTTTTTCACTGCCCGGGGTGGCAAGAGTTTGCTGGCATAAGAGGGAGCCCTTAGAGAGAAGAGGTGTCGTTGGACCAATGTAACATAAGTAGGTGACGCATTTCAAGAGATCATTCAGGTAGAAGTGACCTGTTACCACCACCTGGGGATAGAAGGAGTAAGTGGGTTGTAGATTGTTGTAATAAACCATAAATCCAGCGTCTGTTCAATCCGTGATTTTATTTCTCAGACCTAAAAAAGAGCTCGGTGTAAGCCTGAAAGCTTCTCTCTCACTAATACAAGTTATTTCAATAAAGACATCACCCACCTTGTCTCTCCAATATTCTGGGGCCAACATGGTTTCTTTGTAAAGCATTGTGGTATCCTGAAATGTAGGGCCATTCATTCAACTAATGCAAAACGCCCTATTTTTATAAATAAACTTGTTAGTCTTTAAAAGGGCCACTAGACTCCTTGTTTGTTTTGCTGAACTAGACTAACACGGCTCCCTTTTTGGAGCTATTTCTACTGAGTTCTTTAGAGCTATGCCGATTTACAGGGTGTTGTAACCTGAAATTATTTTTAATGGCCATTTGGTGGCATCATAACTTAAAATGGGAATTATAATTTAATACTGCAATAGCCCTAGCCAAGTTTGGGACCGAACTGTGCTATAGACACATGCAGTTGAAGGGACTGTGATTTGTAGTCTAGTAGGATCTTCATAATACTTCCTTCGTGAGGTCTCCAAACAGCTTCAGTTATCACAACTCCGTGTAGTCTGGGCTCATCACTTTCTGAATCATTGGCCTGATACCATCTAGCCCAGTCTCAGCCCAAAGACAGTTTTTTACCTTTTCAGTTTGCTCAGAATTCCTTCAGAGGCCTAGCAGTTGGGCAGTGGAGCAAGAATGCAAAAAGCCACAGAAGAGCTTGGAAAGTTTGTGCACTGGTTACCTCCAGACTTCTGTTTCCCTAGGCAATTAAATGCAGAAGCCCTGAGCTGTAGAGCTGTGATATCAAGGGCTCAGGAGTCAGGAATAAGTGAACGTTGGCCATGTCTCCTAGGCTGTCTCAGCTATTCTTTCCCTTGTTAAATGTGAGCCTTAATGTGTTACTGTTCTTCCAACATAACCTGCTAATCCAGTAAAGTTTACATGTAACAAGTCTGTTTTTAAAGGTTTCAGGGTGGTGAATACCCATCTTACTCTGGCTATGAGGGTCTATCAAAACAGATTATTAAGGTGATGTGCTGGTCGGATTTCCAGCTGCCTTCTAATAGTGACTGTGTTTAAAGGCAGGTGTCTTCTTTTGAAATAGAAAACAAGCAGGGTTAAAGAGCTTAAACTGGAAACTCAGACCCTAAGATCCTCCCACAGAGGGTTTGTCCTGGACTCTGCTGCTCTCCTGGTGTAAATTCTCTCACAGAAAGCCCTCTCATGCAAGTCGGGGTAAACTTTGTTCTTAAAAAATCCTCTGCCAAAGAACATCCGTGTTCCATGGTGGAATCTTGGAATCTGAATCACTTCCTGAAACGCAAGCTTGGACCCTTTATCTCAAAGTGACATAGTAACTCTCCTTTCTCTTGTTTTGGTCTTTGCTGCAGACGTCGGTGGCTTTAATAGCCCTTCTATCTGCAGAGGAGATTTCTCTGGGGTGAGGAGTGTTCGCTCTAGGCGTGCTGTGGTGCAGAGCAGCAAGGGAACAGGCTTGCTCTGGTGATCTTGCTGTGTAGCTTGGGATGATTGCTTGGCTGTGGCCTTTGTGGCTTTGTTTTGTGGACGCTAGGAATGGGCGGTGGTAGCTCCTAGTCTCACCACGATGATGGCATCTCTTGCAGGCTACTGGAGGCGGATTCCAAGTCCATGCGCTCCATGAATGGCTCCCGCAGGAACAGCGGCTCCTCTTTAGTCTCCAGCTCCTCGGCCTCCTCCAACCTGAGTCACCTCGAGGAGGACACCTGGATCCTGTGGGGGAGGATCGTCAATGAATGGGAGGAATGGCGGAAGAAGAAGGAGAAATTGCTGAAGGTGAGGAAAGAAGGCAAGCTGGGGAGAAATTGAGACACTAATAGCACAGACATCCCTCACCATCCTCCTTCCTACCAGCACCTAAGATCCTTTCAGGATCAAAGGCACTTTGATTTCCTCTGCAGCTCTAAACCAGGCCTCAACAAATGTATGTATCTCATCACCATGGTGACCAGTTTCAGTAGCCTGTCGCCTAGCTCCACTGCAGAAATGTAATGGAGGAGCACCCCCTGGTGACCAAAAGCAAAATTGCTAGCGCCTAGCTGTGAGCCAATTTTGTCCACCCCTACAGTGACCCTGTCCTGGGACTTGCCACAACCTTCTTCTCCTAATCACCCCCTTACTCGCACATCTCGGTCACAAATGAGGTGGGATGGGCCCTCTGCAGTATCCCAGGCCTTTGCCAGTGAGCAGATAACCACAAGCTCATGCAGAGGATGGAAGCTATTCACTCTTTGTGGGGCCACATAAAACACCAAGGCTGGAGCATTCTCCCATGCCAGCTCACTACCTGCCATGCCTTGCTTGTCACCAGGAGCTCATACGGAAAGGAATCCCGCACCACTTCCGAGCCATCGTATGGCAACTTCTGTGCAGTGCCACAGACATGCCTGTCAAGAACCAGTATTCAGAGCTGCTGAAGATGTCTTCCCCTTGCGAGAAGCTGATCCGGAGGGACATAGCCCGCACGTACCCAGAGCACGAGTTCTTCAAGGGACAAGACAGCCTAGGCCAAGAGGTCCTTTTCAATGTCATGAAGGTAACAAGGAGCCGCCTGTGTTGTTTGCATTGGAAAACAGTATCTAGTTTGGGGGGGTGGGGTGAGAGAGAGCGAACCATAGTAGCATGTGATGTAAGTGTTGCGCTCTCAAAGGGGGGTTACGGTCAGAAAAGTGACTCAGTGGAAGCTACGTAAGTTGCAGTTCGGTGGCTTGAATAGGTCTGTGACAGAGTAAAGTTTCATGGGGTGTGGGTGGGAGGGGAAAGGAAGGAAAGCCCCCAAGCCCTGTAAGAAGTGAGTCATTGGAAGTAGGCGGAAGAGAGTTTGTAGCTACCTTAGGTTAGGGTGTGGTCCTGCTGATGTCACTCACTGTTAGAACAGGGGAGGGAGACGTGGTTATTAGTAGTCTTCAGCAAAGCCTGCTGGGAGTTAGTGGAGCCTGGGCCATATAAATACAGGTACTTCCTACTCAGGACAGAGTGCTCTCCATAGAGTACATCTTCCATCTGTCTTCCCCATAAGCTGACCCCATCAATGAGATGCTGGTGATAGGGTCAAACAAGACTCTTCCAGCTCTTATGACTTCTGCCAGAGAACTTTCTTCCTTCTACCTCTTGTATCCTCCCCGGTGACGATATACAAGGAAGATGAGTATCCAGTTGGCTCTGGTCTATCTTAATGAGTCTCCCGGGGCTATCAGGAACCTGGATAACTTGTCTGTTTCATCTGACTTAGGGAGATGGCATAAGAAAGGACCATGTATACCCAGTTGATCTTTTAATTGTGAAGATGTATTAAATGAAAACACTTGATTGACTGCAAATCGCTGCAACGTTTTTCCCCTTAAAACACTGCATGTCTTTTGTCTGTTAAAGGCACAGAATGAAAGAGACATTCACATGAGGAAAGCGGCCTTAGACAGAGGAGACTAATACAGCACAGGAAAAAGGAGAGGCAATTTTCCTTTAATACGTTTCTCATTGCAGTCTCGGCCTTTGCCATAGCCTGGTGTCAGTTCCTGTTGCATAAATACAGTGGAAAGCTGTATATGGAAGTTTAAAGCGCCTCATTTTTCTTTATGGAAATTATGGTTTGGTGGCACATCAGCCAAGTATCTCAATGATTCATTAATGGATGGGAGCACATCCATTCCTCCGGAATGCAAAGGGGCTTGAGTCTGAAGTCTTCTAAAACACTTTGAGATCAATGATCTATTCAAAAAGTGCTGTAGAAGAGTTAGATATTACCTCACCAAGAACAGGGCAGCCGCTGTACAAACTTCCTCGGCCAATGTGCTATCTTGTTCTAGAAGAACTCTTGAGGGGTGTCCGGTCTCCATAGCCCATTCAATGGTGGTCTCTGAGGCTCCCAAACAGGGACCAGTTGCAGTGGTGGTTTCCGGGATGTGCGTGGTAGTCTACTGCAGCAGTTCTCAACCACTGTGTCGGGACACATCGCTGTGTCGCCACACAGCAATAAGTGTGTTATGGAGAACCAGGGAGATAGCTGGATTTGGCCTGGGAGGGGGGTGGATTGATTTGCCTTGTAGTCACGATATGCCACGAAGCGTGTTGTGAATTGCAAAAGGTTGAGAATCACTGGTCTACTGCAGACCAGTTGGGCCCACAGACTCACTTCAGATGGCCCGGGCACCGGTTTGAGACTTCTGTGGAAGCGCCACAGAGTCCTGAAGGAGCCAGTTCTGCTGTGGGAGAACAACAGTATCGTCTGGTAAATGCCAGCTGTAAAATCTGTTACTGAGAACGAGGGAGAACACTCTAAGCCTCATCTCCTGCTGAATTTGCAAGCACTTGTGATTGCAGAAATGCTAATAAACTTAGTGCTGGGAACTGAGCAGATGTGACCTGAGAGCCCTCCAGGGACAATAAATGTGGCATCTCACACTGACAGTGCATCACTCTTTCTGGCCTTTAGCAGCCATTTCATTTCGCCCTACATCCCAGAAGCTGCTGGTATCACAAACGAAGCTCAAACATAATGACCATCACGAGGAGGCAGCTTTGATACGCCAGTAATATAAAGTTTTTTGTCTCCACATGCATTTCCCAGTGATTCTCTTCAGCTTTCAAGATGTGACTCCGAAGTTGAGTTGCTTTGCTATGCAAGCAGGTTTCCTTCCCTTGTTGGAAGTACTAACTCCTTCTCATTCTCATTAGTGGCTGTTAGGGGCCTGGCTTAAGAATAGAACAGAACAGAACCCTTTTAGTGTTAACGGGACTTAATCTCTGCACTCCATGCTACAGACCACGCCTCTGATTACGGCCTTCAGCTTCTTTGTTCTTTCTATTTAATTTTTCTCTTGTCGTGGAATAACCATTGTGGGAAAGGCACCGATTGTCTCCAGCCTCCCATTGAGGATTTCTGTGGATTTAATTTAACTGTGTAATGGTAACTGCATCATGTTCTGAAAAATCAGTTCTTATGCACCTGCAGAACGAGAGCTGTGTGTGCTGTGGCTCTGTGCCTGGCATCCAGATGACTGCAGAAGGGGCATATCTGACTGTTACCTATCCAACGGGTGTGGCAAGTGCTCTATTTCTACTAGCTGCCTTTTTGACAGTAACTGGGTGTCTGCAGGCTCTGTCTCTTCAGATCCTGCTGTAGACCGTCAATGCAGCTCTGTAGTATTTAACACATACAAGTGCTTGGGCATAGGGGAGCAGCTCTGGGCATAACTTCCTCTGGGATACATTTCTGTGCTGGGAGGGGGCGGGTGTACAGGCTGCATAGAAATACATGAGCTGCTTCCCATCCTACAAAGAAGTCTCCTTTCCCAAGTTCTTTCCTCTGGCCTCCATCCCCTGTGCCTCTTGGGTTTGGTGCTGTTCTCCTTGCGCACTTTTCTAAGTAATTCTCACTCGTAACTCCCTGGCGGGACCCGAGAAAGGCTAGCCCTGCCTGCGTCCCACTCCACCCTCTCTTTTTCAGGCTTATTCCCTAGTGGACCGTGAGGTTGGATATTGTCAAGGCAGTGCTTTCATCGTGGGATTGCTGCTGATGCAGGTTGGTGTGAATAGGGATCGTGTAGTGTAAGATTACGCAGCACCTGTCCTGCCAAAGCCGTTAGCCCGAAGCTCTTCCCAGTGCAATTCATTGCTGGGGAAATGCCACGGGATCTTTAATGTACCCGAGAGACCTGGCAGAAGGGACTCTGTTAAACGGCTCACTCGAGAGACCCCTGCTGCTTACTGCTCTGTTAGTACAAGTGCAAACCCAGGGACCGGTTAGTGACCTTCTGGACTGTGAATGCAGCCAACTTGAGCTGTGCTGACTCGCTTCCAGGTCTCTGCCATTTCTGGAGAGTGCCCTCTCTCTGGTGCCAGAATGCCGTCTTTAGGGAACAGGGATTTTCCACTGACGCACACCTCTGAGCAATAAAATATGGCCCCCTTCCAACATCTGTGTAACAAAGCAAAGCCGGTTTAAAGGCCCGCCTCGCCCTGTGGAGGGTTTTAAGGAAGGATTTTTACAGAAGAAAAGCTAACACTTATTTTGTCATTAAGCAGTTCTAGAAATGCCTCTCAGACAGTTCACAGGTGAATCAACAGACTTAAGGCATCTGGCCATGAACTTAGACACTTCCTCTGAAAATCAGCAGCCTTTTTGGCAAATGTTCTGAGCGTTCATTTATTTCCTCATTGCCTGTTTTGATCCTTAACTCACACCAGTGAACCCTAAGACCTGGAATAAAAGAGGGTGGGTGGAGAAAAGTCACTGCGACTTCCCTTCATCTTTGTAGAACCTCTCTGGAGCAGACCATTCTGTCTGTAAAATGCAGCATAAACTTACGGTATGCTGTGTACAAGTGACATGTAAAATTAATACAGACATGCTGGGGAGAAGAGGGCCTGGTATGGCAAGGTACTCTGTATATGACTGGGGTTACAGTCTCTGCTGGGAATGTGTTTTATGTAAGCGCTGGCTGGCTAATCCATTTTCCTGCATAATTCTGCTGCTTCCACATGATTACAGAAGCGTCAAGAATCAGTCAAACCCTATTGTAAAGCCTTGTTCCCCATGAAGCTCCTGCCTGCACCTTTCGTAACAGAAGTATTTGCCTTCTCTGTATCTGCGCGTCGTTCTGGGCTGGTCTCTGCTGAGCGACTAATGTGGGATTTGTCCCGTTTTGATCCTGTAGATGCCTGAGGAAGAGGCTTTCTGTGTGTTTGTACGACTGATGCAGGAGTACCGGCTAAGAGAGCTGTTCAAACCCAGCATGGCTGAGCTGGGCCTTTGCATTTACCAGTTTGAGTACATGCTGCAGGTAATTACTGTCCCCTGGGTCTCCTCGCTGTAGCTCGTACGAAAAGACTGTGTGATCCAGAGTAAGAGCCAGTCTAACTATGGAGAACCACCCAGTGGTTTCTTTGTGCACCTCATGGTCTGTGAATCTGAGCTGGAGAAGCCTGGCTCATTTCCAGATTCCCAAAGTGAATGTTAGAGAAGAGCAGAGCCTAAATGAGTTAATGGCCTCTGGGAGTGGCTAATGGAATCAGTTCCTACAGCTCAGATAGCACAGAGCTCTCTGGCCAGGAGAACCCCTTATGGTGGAACCCAGTTGGCTGTAATTACCTGCAGTAGTAAAATGTCTGCTGCGTCTGTCTCACGTATTCAGGAGCAACTGCCTGAGCTGAGCATCCACTTCCGTTCCCAGAGCTTCCTCACCTCTATGTATTCGTCGTCCTGGTTTCTCACCCTCTTCCTCACGACCTTCCCTCTGCCTGTGGCCACCCGCGTGTTTGACATCTTCATGTATGAGGTAACGCGCGTTGAGCCACGAGGACAGTGGGCGTGGGCATCCAGGGGTTTCTGAGACTGAGGGGGCCCTACTCTTTTTTCAGTGCAATGATCATATGCAACGATAGCAGCCTCTAGGAGGGATTGATTGAGGACAAGCTAATGCATTTTTTAAAAAAGCTGCATTTTTCTGCTTGAAGAGAAGAATTTCATTACATCTTGCAAGACTGCCTTGCAAAATAAGAAGGGGTTTCTCTGTCACACACTGCCTAAGTGTTTAAAAACCCATAGCCTGATCTTTTTTTATTTTATTTTTTTTCACACTGAGCAGCCGAAACTCCCATTGAATTGCTTCTGTTCCTGGGTGGATAAATGAGATTGCACGGAAAATCAGCAATGATTGGCCCCGATGGTCCAGCAAAGGGAACAACTTAGTGGCAGGTTCCCTATACTGAGTGTAAACTAACCTCCTTGAGCTGAGGGGCCTGACGTACCAGCCCTCCATTCAGGATGAGGCATTTTCAGGTGCCCATCTTCCTCAGGTGATATTGGCAACAGGCCAGGCTCAGGGAGGGCCTTTATGGATCGCTGAGCTGCTCAGAGTTCAGGTCTCCGAGGCCATAGGCACAAATATGAGCTGCCAGTTTTAACTTGGATCTGGCCCTGAGGAAATTGTGGTTTCTGGATTGCCTTCCCTGGGGAATGCTGGAGGCCTTTTCCTTTCCTATTGCCATGTGACCCTCTAGAAATTCAGGGCCTAATTCACAGTTCTGCTAAAGCCTCCTTTGTGTGGCTCTGACGCTGATTCGTTCCTGGGTCATTGCTCTGGCAGGGTAAAGAGTGCGGTTAAAAGGGTCTTTTCATTGCCAGAGTGATGTTGGGTCTTGATGTAAAGGGGAATCGGGCCCCAGGTGCCTTTCCTGTCTCTCTTCTCGCTGCATCTCCCAGCTCAGTGACTGAACTGTTATTACACTATCAAATGCCGCATAAGCCTTGTCTGGGCTCAGTCTTCTCTGTGCTTTGCCGTAGGGGCTGGAGATTGTGTTCCGTGTGGGGATGGCCCTCCTACAGTTCAACCAGGCAGAGCTGATACAGCTGGATATGGAGGGGATGTCGCAGGTCAGAGCCGCTCTGCATTGCACCCAAACAGCCCTCCAGGGAGGGGTTCATACCTTGCCCATGCAGTTGTCTTAGCAAGAGCCCCTTGATTGGCTGGCCATGCCCAAAATAACCCCCACGGCCAGCCCACTTTCCACTGGCTGGTCCCTGCACCAGCACAGAGCGGCCTGAAGTGCTCTGTGTAACACTGGTGTGTTTCCAGCCATGAAGAGGCCCCTCCTGCCGTGCAGCCCTCAAGTCCCGTCCTAGCACAGAACTCGAATCCTGTCCGTTTAAGTGATGTCTGCAGGCCGGTTGCTTTTTCCTCAGGCACTGTTTCAAAGGTGAAATGTGAAAATCACCAGTAGATTTTTCACTCTCTAGTTGCCTGTAATGTGTATCGTTTATCCCAGCAGGGCTATGCACAGGGTTAATTTTGCAGCCCAGACCACAGCCCTGTAACCTATGGCTCTTGTTCTGCTTAGACTGCTGATGATGCCGTACCAGCATCTGGGCTGCAAGAGACCAACTGCTGAGTCCAGGCAGCTGGTGGTAGGAGGGGTGAATAGAACAATGACATGGCAAGAAAATGCATCACTGTGTTAAATACAATTGGGCTTTGCGAGCCTGATCCAATGGCAGTTACAGTCTGCGCTGTCTGCGAAAGCGAAAACAGAAGGTGAAAATATATTTTCAGGCCTGCTGAGGTTGCAGAGTGACCTTTTTCCTTTCAATTCCCCTGCAGCCTGGGCTCTAACTGGGCACTCAGGGCGTAACTTTGAGCCGTGCCATTGGACGTGAGATGGCCCGAGGCCAGACACGAACATCCTCTGTGTGTTTGGAGCTGCCGACATTAGATGAGCTCCTGTACTTTCCTTGCGCAGCAGCTCAGATCCTGCAAGTCGCACCACCTGCCCGTGCCTGAGTTTCCCCTAATCCCCCTAGTGCAAAGTGCTTTGAACATAAGAACTGTAAAAATGCAAAGAGTGGCACAATATCCCTCCTTCCAGCGCCTGTCCATGATCCTGCACCATAAATAGGGGAAGGGATGTAATCCCCTCTCCACCAGAATTCCTAGAAATGCCCTCCTGTTTTTATTCCCCCCTTTATTGACTCTAGCTGTCCAGCCTCTTCTCAAGAAGCTGTGCTCCCCATACCTTTCGCTGGGACTCTGGAGTCTCTCCAGATACTGACCATACCCAAGTGATGCTCAGGAAAGGTCTCACATTCCACGGGGACTCTTGAAACACTCAGGTCTGAAATGCTGAAGTAATAAAAAGTTAGAGACTTCTAGTGATTGCTCAAGAGGGTCGGAAAACACCAGAGTCCAAGGAACACAGGTTGCTGGGCTGTCTGCTCTGGCTTTAGCAGAGAAGCAAGAACTAAATCCCGAGGATTGGAGGAGGTTTGGGAAGACTGGGTAGGATTTATTAGGATGCTTCAAGGGCTCAGAAAAATGCATCCTGACCTCTGCTCTCTTCCCCACAGTATTTCCAGAAAGTGATTCCTCATCAGTTTGATAGCTGCCCGGACAAGTTGATCCTGAAGGCGTATCAGGTCAAATACAATCCCAAGAAAATGAAGAGGTAGGTTTTTTCCTCTCCCCTTGGGAAATGAATAAGATGGGCATCTGGCAAGTAAAGCCTGCTCTGGTCTGTGCTGCTTTGAGGATCCTCGACTAGTCTTAACTGTGGGGGAACAGAATGAGAGCACGGGTCGTAAGCTCTTCTAGCTGTTTGTTACAGACACACAGCAAGCAGCTGTGAATATAGAGAAGAGATGAGTGAGTCCTGTGCAGGAGGACTGACTAATGACAGGGCAATTACTGCCTTCTCTGACAGCAGGGCTGATGGGCTTGTGGGAGGCCGTGAAAGCTTTTTCACACTGTAGAGACAAATCAGGCTGCTTGGCCGCAGGGACTCTTTGCTCGGAGCTGGGGGGGGCACTGTGCGTAGCTGAAGAAGTGTGGGCAGCTCCTGCACCCAACTTTCCAGCTCATGCCATGCGAGCAAGGAATGCTTTGGCTGCCTGCCTGTGTCTCCTGGAAGATAGAAGCCTGCAGTTCAGATCTCTGAAGCGGACAGAGTCACCTGGCACAGAAGGAAGGTGCAGGAGATGGAAAGATAAAGATTCAGCAAAACTGTCCTATTCCAATTTTTTTTGTCACTCACTTAAGGGATTAGTTACTCACTACTCCCCAGGTACCCTACAGTGTCTCTACCTTATTGTAAAGTGACTGAATGGTTAGTGTCCTTCAGTCAGGCTGGGTCTTCTCAATTCTGACTGTACTCAGGGGTGAGCAAAACTGACCCCTTGCCCAAAAGACTGGCCTGGAAGGAGAATCCCTTTGGGAGCACACAATCCTGAGACAGGCTCTTATCCAACCCCGGGGGACTCTTTGGAGAGGCGGGTTTAAGAAATGCCTTTGGGGCACTCGGAGGGAGGCACATGAGATTTCAGTTCCTCTAGGCCTGCGGCTCATTCCTCACCACGTACCTGGATCCTCGGCCTGTGGCCTTCCTCTTTGCTGCTCCTCAGCTGATCCAAATGCCACATTTTGTGGGCTTGTGGTACCAACTGAGGAGCAAGCACCAGGAATGGAGGCCTGGGGTGTGTCTTTAAGTTCCTGAGAAGTGCGTAGCCATGCTCTCAGGGCCCTTAAAAATATACATGGGTGGGACAGTGTGTTTGTTTAAAATCAGCATAAATGTAAAACCCTCAGCTCAGAGTCACTCGTTTGTTCCATCATGCCCAGAAACTTCCACGTGTGTGACCTATTGCTGCGTGGGCCTCAGCACCATGCACGCAGCACCGCAGGGGAGTCGTGGCATCAGCCTGGATTGTTAGCTCCTGGCCTCTGCAGGTGTTCCCACTGGCCCTGGGTGCTCTGCTGGGCTGGGGAGCGGGAGGGATCCCCTGACGCAGGGTAGATCCAACAGGGCTTCCGTGTCTGTCTCAGGCTGGAGAAGGAGTATGCTGCAATCAAAAACAAAGAGATGGAGGAGCAGATTGAGATCAAAGTAAGTCCATTTTTTTTCTCCATGCCCTCCTGGCTCTAGTGTTGTCTGTATCCCAGCAGCACACAGAGGGAAAGGTTAGGGGACCGCCTGAGTTTGACTCCGGGAGCTCATTAGATCACTGTTTATTGGCGCTGCCCTCCACGTTGCTAACCAAAGCTAGACCTGTTCGGACAGAGGCTCAGGTTTCACAGATATGTATGGCTGAACTCGGAGCCTATCTCAGCACGGGCAAAGGGTTTTCACCATCCCAGAAGCGGTCTCTGGTCCCACCACTAGCTGGGATTTCAGTTGTCCCCAGTAGAGGGCAGACCCAACCTATTTAATAAGGCCTGCTTGCTGGACCTCATGCTGTTACCTCATTTCCCCCGCAGAGGCTCCGGACTGAGAACCGCCTGCTGAAGCAGCGGATCGAGACCCTGGAGAAGGTGAGGGGCGTGCCAGGCCGTGTGCGAATCCACCTCCTGCACTTCCAGACTAGCTTGGCCACCAAAAACGAGGCCTTGCACAGCCGCTTGTCCCAGCTCACGATAAGTGTGTCCAGGAAAGGCAGTCCTTAGCCCAAACCACGTAGGCAGCATCCTACGCTCGTGTCAGTCTGCACTGTCCATAATAGTGATGGCTCCTAAAGGAAGGCTGTGCAGCCGGGTCGAAGGGCAGGCACTGGGTTTACTCTCAGTGACTATTAAAGGAATGTTTGTGTGTTCAAAATCTTGCGATCTGGACGAGATGCTGCAGCTTAAATCTTACGTCACTGAACTGCTGTCTAGATTGTTTGGGGTGGTTTTAAACATCGGTTGCAGAATAAAATGTGAATAGGGTCCCAGTCCCGAAGGTCCACTGAGGTCCCTCGTAAAAGTGGATCTCTGGCACTGAGCGGAGTACCGGATTTCTTTTCCCATAGGGCACTGATGGCACTTAGTGCGGCTTTTAAAACATCTCTCGGTGGCTGTGCCATATTGAGCCTTGTGCCTCAGTCTAGTCACTCCGCCTCATGCTGTAAACTACTTCACACCCCTTTGTTCTTGTGTTTCAAACAAAACCAACCGCTACAGAATGGATTTAAATAAAGCTTCAAAGGGAAATCTATGGAAACTGGAAGAGTCCCTGATTACCCGAGGGCTTCCTGGCCCCATGCACGACCCAGGCTCCTTTACCAGCCAGTGCATGCTGCTGTCTGAACTGTGGCATTAGTGGCCTGATCTTCTGAGCACCTCCTGCTCCCCTCCGCCTCAGCAGGTATTGTGGGAATTTAGGCCCTAGGTAGATACTGGGTCCTCTTTCTGACAGCACTGGCCAAGATCCTGTCTTTCGTATCATCTTTCCAGGTGATATGTGCTCTGTCAAGGACTCTGACTCTCTGATTTTCTGTTGCTAATTACGACCTCGTTAGGGTATTGTCACTGAGATCGTCCTCAAGGACTGCAGGCAGCATATGGCCCTGAAGTCGCAGCCATTCTTTCTCCGTCTGCCTGGAACTGCAGGGCTCAGCTCCAGCAGTTCAATGGCAGGTTAAGTGCTGGTGAACACAACAAGCAATTTATTTCTTTTGTCAAGAGAGATCCTTGTTCAATAAATTCCCAGGCAGTTTTGGAGTGGCTCCTGGCAGGCTGCCCCTGTTTTGTTTGCAACGAAAGGGAAAATTTGGGTTCTCCTGACTGCTCTGGAATGGAAGACTTCTCTTCTGGGTGCACCTACCTCCCAGGGCTCTGTTGGGTTCTCCTTCTGCTGCTTAATCTTGCTGTCCTCTGCTTCTAGCTGGGGTTGGAGTGCTTGTGCCATGACTTGTTACTGTCACGTCTCTTTCTTTTTTCTTTCCTTCTCCGTCTTTCCTTCCCTGTCTGGATCTCCTCTAGGAGAGCGCTGCCTTGGCAGATAGGCTGATCCAGGTATTGTAAAACCTCTTTTTCCTCTCTCCTCTCTTGGTTTTATGTCCCGATCCAGAAACGAAACAGTCGCCCCCACTCTGTATGATTTACATTGGTGCCGCTTCTCTTCAGCGGCTCCTAGCAACATTTCCAAGCCAGGTCAAAGGGTTGCACTTGAACCCTTCCTTTATCACAAAGTTCCTGAGGCCTTTGGTGAGAGAAGGAATTTCTTTAACACATACACTAGAGAATTGGGGGCCAGAACCTCACTGCAATAAATCAGCAAAAGGCCAGATTCTGAGTGGGTTTAAATGGGCATAGCATTGCCAACTTCATTAGTGTGTGTTCAGAATACACTCTCTGAGGATCTGGCCTGCGCTCTCTAGAGTGACGGTAAGTTGTATTTGAGAGGGAATCTTGTTAAAAATGTAAAACGTGTGTAGCTTAAGCCCAGCTGTGAGGCACATGTTTCACTCAATAGGCTCCCTATTTCATTCACTGCCCGGATTCTGGAGCAAATCCAGCCCCACTCAATGAGAAGTCCATGTCTGTCTGCTCTCTGACTGCTGGGGCCTTATTTTTTTACACCTGGTTATTTGTGTCGGAAGAGCAACTGACGCCTCAGGTGCTGGGTGCCCTGCAGATATGTGGGAGACAGCCCTGCCCCAGGAAGCTGACAGTCTGAATAGACAAGACAAGGGAGGGGTAGGCAGAACCCTGTGCTGTATGTGGCTGGAGGGCTCTAGAAATGCCCTGCAGCTGTAAAGTGCATTAATGCCCAAAAACCACTGGAGCGCAAGATAAGTATTTTATGAACTATTGGGGAAAAGGGGAGAGAAGTGGGTCCCTGCTGTACCTGTTTCCTGTGGACTTCCCGCTCTGGCCATGCCTCCCGCCCAGTAAGACCCAACCTGCCATGCAGGGTTGTTGGCAAGGTGGGTCAGCTGTTGAAGATGTGACTCTCAACGCCCAGATCCCTCAGTTGGTAGCCTTCGCCAGCTTCTCCCAGGGAGGAGTCATGAACCTTGTTTTACTGCTCTAGTTAATGGAGGTCATGAGGCACTGGGACGAAGAGACCTGCCGTGCTGTGGGAGGAGGGTGGGGAAAGGCTCTAACTTTGATACCCATCACCCCTGACTCCTAGAACTAGAAGATGGGAGGGACCCTAGCCCTGCCCCACATCAAAACAAACTTGGGATTTGACCTGCCCTCCTCAATATACCATGTTCCCCCCTACAGTCACTAGGGGCGTTTGCATTTCTTCATTGCCAACTAAGCCCTGTTCCTTCAGGTCCAAGTGCCGGCCGTAGGAGCCACGAGCTAATCTTTACCCTGGTGTGTTTTCAGGGCCAATTTGCTCCATTAGGCCTAGAGAAAAGGTTTAATCCCTTTCTTCATCTCTCTCATGCCCAAATCACAGAGCCATTAGGAGCGGTTTGAACCGGGAGGGAGGCGGTGTTGGGCATAAAGGCTGGCGTTATTGTAGAGCTGGCGTGATAAGATCTAGCGTAGCAGTCCTTGCGTGAGTACTAACGCGTTATTTTTACATTCCAAGCCATTCCCGTGCCAGCTGCAGTCAGCGTCTCTGCAAATGAGGCAGAGTGAGGTAGCTGGTAGGGACACAAGGGCGATGACAGTCGTCTGAGGCCATTCTTGGTGAAAAGTGCGATGGGCTCTTCACCAAGAAGATGGGACCCCCTGTTTGTACCCTCACGAACCCAGCTGCCGTTGGAAACTGGGGACTAAGGCAAGCTTGTGGAACTGACAATAGAGGCTGCTAGGGAGCACACCTCTTCCAGAGGTCATCCACCCTGGGGCGGGCGCTGCCAGCTCTCCGCACCATCACCATGGTTGTTTAACGTTTAGATGGTGTAGCACCCGGGGCCCAGGTACACTGGTCCTTGTGGTGGGCAATGCACATGCAGAGTAAATGACCCCCGGTGCTAGTGTGCTTGGTGCAGTACACACCCACGCAGGACCGCTGGGTGGTCCCACACACAGAGCAAAGAGCCCCATGCACACCGGCTTTATGATCCGCATTGAGCGAGGACACGTGCAGACTGAGGCATGGGGTGAATGCCCTTCTGGCACATGCCTCTCTTCCAGTCCAGCTTCCTAGCACTTTTCAATTTCTTACCCTCCGAGTTATGCCTGATGCTCATTCTTAGAAGCGCTGGGGTGGAGGATCCTCTAACCTGGGGACAAAGGGTCAGTGGGAGCCCCCGATTCCCAAGCCTGCCCTTCTGTTCTAAGCACTACACCAAGCTGTCCCCTCAGTACAGTAAATATGGGTCAGGTGAGCTACTTCCCTGCTCAAACCAGTAGAAACATCATCATCTCCAAGGGCTGGGAATAAAACGCTGGAGTCCTGGCTCCCTGGTGGCGCTAATCCTCTTGCTGTGAGGATGTTCCCACAGGAGTCTGAACAGTGGGTAAGAAACACGTTTTCTCCAAGCACTTCAGGCTACGGTGACACAGCAAGGCACTAGACAGCAGGCCTCCTGTGCGTGCCGATCTCGAGCTTTCCACTGGCTCACGTGAGCTTAAGGAAGTCACTTCCCGCACGGCTCTAGGCCTCCAATTTCCCCTCTGTAAAAAAAGGATAATGTCATTTACCTGCTGTTCTAAAACACTTTGTGGCCTGTGCATGAAAACTGGGCTGAGAGAATGAACATCAGTATGTCCTATGCCTCCTTGGAAAGCAGACAAATAAATATATGTCACAGGGGTAGAATTCCAGGGGTCCTGATACCCTTCCCCCCCACTAGACTATACTCCCCTCCAAGATTGGAGGCCATGATTTGGGAGTCCTGAGTCCCAGCCCTCTGTTCTGTCTTGCCCACCCTTCTCTCCCAGAGCTGGGAATGGAACCCAGGAGTCCTGACTCCCAGCTCTGTAGGCTTTAGCTGCGAGACCCTAGGGCAATGAGTAGCTGGCACTGGAGCATTGGCCACAGGAGCTTGGGCAGCTGCCGACGGAGAAGTTTAAGGGATAGGCAGTGCTTGGGGAATTCACTCCTGGCGATCCCAGCCCTTGTGTGGGGCCCAGAGACAGAATTCCCAGGCCGAGCACATGGGCTGTGTTGGAGTTGCTTCCTTTGATATCCTCTTTGCCTCTCCCCTTCCCCGCAGGGCCAAGTCACCCGCGCGCAAGAGGCCGAAGAGAATTACATCATCAAGCGAGAACTGGCGGTGGTGAAGCAGCAGTGCAGCTCAGCTACAGAGAGCCTGCAGAAGGCCCAAAGCACCATCCAGCAGCTGCAGGACCAACAGGTGAGGACGCACCGCTTTGGGGGCATAGTACAGGAGCGTGACATAGGGCACTAAAAATGCAGCCTTGGGGATTTGCCCTGCTTATGGGAACCCCTGGAATTGGAGGAGCAAATTAGCTGTAAGCCCTGTTGTGTGCCAGTGTAGCTTACCCACCCGTGCTAGCAGGTGGGTACGATGTAGCCACATGGTGCCATCTTGGGATCCTGCGCTGCTCAGCAAGACAATGTCATATTTATTTGTGTTAGGATAGGCTCCAGAGACCCCAACTAAAACTGGGACTCCATAACACCAGGGACTGCACAGTCCGTGTCCTGGCACTCGCACTCTAATGAAGCAGAGAAGGATTAGTAGCCCTATTTTACAGCTGGGGAAGTAGAGGCCCACGGCTGTGCCAGAGAAGCCTCTGATAGAGCTGGAAATTGAACCTAGATCTTCTGAGTCCTACTCCAACATTTTAAACACAAGACCATTGTGGTCTCTGGACAGGGCCTCCAGAGGATTGTCAGAAATCAAAACGATTTAAATCCCCAGTTTTAATCAGGATTTCAAGAATTGATTTTAATCTTGTTTCGTCTTTGTACTTTTTAGTTATTTCTCTAAAGAAATGTTGATTCTCATGGGTTGGTAACCACTAAAACATACTGATTTGCACCAAAATATAAGCTTTACACTAAACTTGGAACTTTTTGCCAACCAGCAGGTTACACTGCATCAAACACATCTATTTAAGCAGTTATATAGCTTAACATACATTTATTCAGTTTCTTAAATGGTAGAAAATGGTAAATGATGCACGTATTTACTACATGATTAATTTTTTACTTGTGATTTTTGCCAAGCTCTATTTGGATGAAAAATGGAATTCAATTAAAATGAGCAAAAATCATTTAACAATATTAGTTAAATAAAACTACCTAAAATGTGCTGGAGATGTAAGAAAAATAAGTTACTCAAAACACATCTTGCATTTAAAGTCAGAAGTGGGGTTTCTCCCATGAAAGCTCAGGCAACAAATAAATTTGTTAGTCTTTAAAAGTGCCACGGGACTCCTGGTTTGTTTTGATGAATTAAACAAAGACAGCATTATTTGACAATGAGTTGAACTGATTGCTTCTGGTAACCATGTCCTTCAAGATTTTAGTATGCAGTGTGTGTGAAGTCTGTCTCTCTCACCAGCGGTAAAAGTCCAATAAAAGATATCATCTCACCCACCTTGTCTTGTCAAGATCTTAAAATTATTAGATCTCATCCTCTCACATCTAGTTTTTATTCATTGATTAGAAGAGAAAAATAAGTTTTCCTCCTTTTCAACTCCCAGTTGGTTACTTAACTTTGAAGGAACTAGTCATTGACCTGAGCTAGCTGAAGAAACAGAAATGCTCTCTTAAGAGGCTACTCTTCTCAAAAACTCATTTAGCTCTTCAACAAACTCTGCTTGCAGGTGCTGAGCCAGTCTCTCCCACCCGTTCGGTCGTTTGACTTTCTTTCAAACTTCAGCAGCCAACGTACTGCTTCATATGAAATGTTTTATTTCATTTAACAATTTTAATAGGTTCTAGTAAGTTTAGGCCTTTACATCCATTGCCATAACACCACATTTAATTGTAAAGAGGTTCATTTTTAAAAGGAAACGTGTACTTTAAATTAAAAACGTCCCATTTATGTTTAAGAAATTCATTGATTTTGAGAGGTGGGTTTTGGGTTTTTTAAATCATCGGTAGTACCTCTGCTGGCTCCGCTTTGGCCGCTGACTTTGGTGTTCTGCACACGTGGTACTCACGCTGAATCCAAACCAGGGCCAGCGTTCCAGTCATGCCCTACCAGACAGTTGGAGTGTGCCCCTCCGCGGGGAGGCCCCTCTCTGGGGCAGAACTTGCTACAAGACAGTTAATATTCATGCTGTGAAAATAGCTAGGGAAGAAGAACGGCCTTGTGGTTAAGGCCCTGGGCTGGGACTCTGATCTGGATTCCATGCTCAGTTTTGCCCTTTGTGAACTGGGGCAAGTCCCTGCATGTCTGTGTGTCCCGGTTCCCCCACTCCATAAAAGACGGATAACGCTGCTCCCTTCCTCTGTCTGTCCGGACTGCAATCTCTCTGGGGCGTGGATCATATCTCACCAGTCTCTGTGCAGCAACAGGGCCCTCCCTGATCTCAGTTGAGATTTCTCATTGCCGCTGGGCCCCGTGTTCAGGCTTGACAGCTGTGGGCATTAGAATTGCCGCCGCCAAGTGGAGGTTACGGAGATGAGAGCGCAAGCAAAGCAAAAGGGGTGTGGGTGTGGGTGGCGGTGTGTGTGTGTGATGATCTCTCTCTCTCCGTGTGTTCACTGAGAACCCAGTCTCTCTGCCACCTGTTGCCTATCTTTGGTAGAAGATTTTTTGATCAAGGAGGGGGGTTCCTCTTAATCTCGCAGGTGTCCTTGCATGGAGAAACAACGGCCAAGCAGTGGGTTGGGGTTTTTTGGGTGGGGGGGGGGTTGGTCTTTGAGCCCCTCCCCACTTAATGCAACTGAAATCTCTGGTATTTTTTACCTTATCAAAAAATGCAGAGCACTCCCCAAATGGAGAGAGCAAACAAACAGTGTTTAAACAAGTGCTCAGCCACTCTTCTTCCAAAAGAGCCCCAGGGGAAAGCCCTCAAGAAGGGTGAGAGGCAGGAACGCAGGGAGAACCACAATAGCCCTAGAGAACTGACCTGGCCAAGGTGGATGGACAGAAAATAGGAACGTAGGCGTTTGCCTGCTTCGTGGATTCTTCTGGTTCATCCAAAATGGGTTTTTTGTGGGACGGAAGGGTCGGCCCTCGGCTTAGAACACAGGCCTGAGGGTTAGGACTCCTGGGCTATGTCTATACTTAATCAAGTTAGTTCGAATTAGTTAATTTAGTTCGAACTAAGCAAGTGCCATTCATGGCACTTGCTTAATTCGAATTAGCGAATTGCATTGAATTCAATGGGTCGGTTAGTTTGAACTAAGCAATTAGTTTGAACTAACATGGCCACATTGGTTAATTCGAACTAACTAGTTGGAATACGCTATTCGAACTAAGGGTTAATTCTAATTTATTAGTTCAAATTAAGGAAGCCCTTAATTCGAACTAATGAAAGCCTAGTGTAGCCATGGCTTGCGTTAATTCGAATTAAGCTTCCTTAATTCGAACTAACTTGTCAGTGTAGACATAGTCCTGGATTCTGACCCTGGCTCTCGTGGGGGGATTGAGGTCTGGTGTGTTAGCAGGAGAGTCAGGGTTCTTGAGTTCTGTTCCTGCTGTGACCTTGGGTAAAGCTCACCAAATCTCTCTTCCTCAGTTTCCACAGCTGCAAATGTGCGTAACAGTTCTCTGCACACCAGGAGCCCTTGGATACTAAGTTAATTAATATCTGTAAAATATTTTGGGATGTTCAAGCGGGAGACAGGCAGTGTGTTTGCTGTTAAATATGGAGAGCGTTGAAGCACAGTGTTACCCTAGAAATGTCTCCTCCATTGCATGGGCGTCTGACTCATTCCAGAGGCACAGCCCTAAAGAGG